>OU015496.1:103924824-104179824 GCA_907164885.2 Dolomedes plantarius
GAAGATTTTAACCTCAGCCGTGCCACGCACCGTACACATTTTCCCGCAGCTGAAATCCCTTTAATTTTCGATCGTTGCCACTTGATTACCATGTACGTTTCCATACATTTCGTACTATCTACAGTTTGCCTAGCCCTATGAACCCAGTTCAGTCAGCAAATTTCAAGTATCTTGTCCGGACGGTTGCATTGAACCCTAACTGATGAATCAATTGTAGGCTGCCAACAAAATTTTTCCATTGATGCTGAATTTTGAATGACAGTTCTCTCAATATTTTGTCTCTTGAACAGTTATATAAGTAATTATGACATAAATGAGATAAATTATGCTAAGTAAACCGCAAAGTTAAAGTTTCATGAAAAATACAACCTTTGTTGATCCAGAATTAATACATATGAGAATTTTTACGAATATTTAATTATTTTGTTTCTTTGAAAGCCATTCAAAGGGAATAAAAAATTAGTACATTTTGAAGGCCTTATTTGAATAACGAGCTAACTCCACTTTTTATAAAAAATGCAGTTAGCCTCACTTTCATGTTCATACAAGGAATTTCTATCTTATTTTAAAACAGCTTATTTCTGCTGCCAACAGAGGTTACCACATATCTGACTACGGAAGTCATTTTTAAGCACTCATTAGACTTTGTATCTCAAAATGAACACAAATGAAGTTGGTCCAATATTCAAATGTCTTCATTTAAAAGTCAGTATTTTTAAAAAGAGTTTTGGTTGTAAGAAAACATGGAGAATGTTTTATCTGAGGATACTGTAATGATGCTAAAAAATATATGGGGCCCGAGATAGCCTATGGGTAGTGCGTCAGCTTTCGGCGCCAAAGGTTCTCGGTTCGAATTCCAACATGCGCCACTGAACCTTTCGTGTCTAGGTCGGATATGGGTGCGTTAAATCTGTAGACCTTAAAATCAATCAATAAGGTGAGAGAGGGTGGGAGAAGATACGATCCGCCCAGATGTTATCCCTGAGGGCGTTCGGTCGAAATTCAGGTGGCACCTAGCCAATTCGAACTCCGACCCTTGTTGCCTATTGTAAACTGGACCAGCACTCCTCAGCCTTCAAAGCATATATGGACCTAGTCGGGAATATAGGATAGAAGTAACGGCAACAACAAAAAAGAAAATTTTCGAGATACACGAGGTGACAAAAAATAAACTCTGACTTGAATTGATTAAATTGTTTTAAAATGTAAATTATCTGCTATGCAACATGTATGTTTGATGAATTATGTGGCACAATTGCTTCCTCGGTGGCAATATCCGCACAGGATGCGATTGGTCTGATTTTTTCCTCATATGTAATCCAATTCCAACTAAATAAATCTTATGAATATCGATATTGTAAAAGATGATGACGTTACGAATTTCAATGAAAATTATTTTCATTAATAAATCGAAGCACCTTTTTTTTTTGGCTCAAATATAAAAAAAGTTCAAATTACAGAAAGTAACAAATTTTTTGTAACTTCAAAAGATGGATTAGGCAGTGACAAAAGTTTTTTTTATTCATAATTTTCCATTTTAATATTGTTGAATGTATTTTAATTTGTAATGTTTGATGGATTATGTGGCACAATTACTTCCTCGGTTGAAATATCCGCACAGAATGCGATTTGTTTGATTTTCTCTCATATGTAATCCAATTTCAACCGAAGAAATATTATGAATATCGATGATGGGAGAGATCATGTCACTACAAATTTAAATTAAAAAATTTACATTAATAAATGGAAGCATCTTTTGTTTGCTCGAGTATAAAAAAGTTCAAATTACACAAATCAGCGAATTTCTTTGTAACTGCAAAAGATGGATTAGGCAGTGACAAAAGGTGTTTTTTTAACGTAGAATTACGTTCCTCAATAACGGTCCTCCGGAAAGCAAAATTTCAGCATCGTCGCGAGTTATAATTTTGGCGGCGCACCAAACCCAGTCTATATCGCTTGGGCAAGCAGTAAATATTTAAACATAAAATTCCCAAAATGATGAGACGGCAAAGAGGCAATGATAAGTAATCCTACATTAACAACCCGCGGTATTTCGTTACAAGAGATGACCTGAAATATTTTTTTATTCATAATTTTACATTTTAATATTGTTTATTTAGTGATATGCCGATTTTATAATATAACACAATTTTCAAGAGCAAATAACTTGTTGATAAAATCCTCCCCATAGAGGAGAATTAAAAATACCTTGATACACCTTTTAACATTCATCCAAGTTGTATTTATTTTTATATTAACTGAGGAATAAAAAAAGTTGAATTGAAATAAAAATCAAGAAACCACTAAAATAAAGATAATTGTTTATTTATTGATGTGTAACAAGCTATCTCAATCTAATTTCCTAAGTAGTCGTGCAGTTTTATGAGCAATCAAATTAAGAATTTTACACTTCGAAAAGAAAAGCAACGGTCTTATTACTTCGGATTAAATGGAGAGTTAATTTATTTAACTCAAAATAAAATTTACTATTAATTTTGGAATGATTGAATAGATTTTCCTTATTAAATGTCTTCAAACGGTAAAGGAAAAAGAAATTTAGCAATTATCTTATTCCCTGTAATTTAAGGATAGTTGTTTTTGTGTATAAACGAAATCGAAAACAATTTGTTCATTTTCCTAAAATTCAAATTATTTTTCTTTTCCTTTGGCATGTATGTTCTTAATGTTTCTCTTTTCACATCTTATTTTCATCGAAATATATGGTTGTATAACAATTTAGAGTAATGTCTTTTACTTCAATAAATAAGTGAATTTTGTATAAAAGTATTGTGTAATATAGTATTAGAAGAAATATCTTTGAGGGGAATTTCAGGGCTGAAAATAACCCATATTTATGCGTATGCCAGTGGGAAATAAATAGGAATGCAGAATTGTATTTTTATAAAAAGCTGTTTTTAGCCATTCTGTTAAACTGCAAGTTTCTCGTGATCTATTATTTTTGACAAATTTGCTTAGAGACTTTTGTAATAAGTTAGTTATGCAGTTTTTCTGTAAAATCCTTAAATATATTCTAAAATTTCGTTCCAACTTTAATTCTTTGAATTATTAATGAATTATCCAGTATTTTGTACTGAAGTTTCAAGAGAAATTTAAACATAACTCTATCATACACACAGCAAAATATTAATATTTACGAATTGCAATAAAACTTACAACATATTACTTGTACAAAATGTCATGTTTTTCCTTTTTTTTTGGGGGGGGGAGACAAATACGGAGGCACTTTGTCGAAGACATTCGTAGAGATCAGTGGACTTTGTTCAATACTTTTTATCTGGAAGCACTGTTCAGTGAGTCAACATTGCTCCCTTGGTGTCACCTAACTTTTTATCGAGCACACCCGGAGGCGACATCTGGAGGGATCTCACCTTTCCCCACCCACTGACATCATGGAAAGAATTTCCGGTCTACGGATTAAAAGTGACCACATCCGGCCCAGACACAAAGATATTTAATCGCATTCGTCGGGATTCGAACTGAGCAACCCGAATCTAAAGCCCAACGCGCTATCACTCGATAACCTCGGGCCCTAATGTAATATGTTACATGTTATCTCTTAAACATTTGTTTAAAGCTCCAGAGTCCAGCCATTCGATTTGGCTGGACTCCGGAGCAGCGACTTTACATCTTAGGATAGTGATTAAAATAGGATTTCAAATCAATTACGGAACTAGATTTTATCTTTAATATGGGCTTTTCAGCAAGACATATAAGCTATAAGAAATATTTCTCCCCAAAATATAGAATTTCCTCCCCACTAAGCATATTTGCCGGGTATGCCTTGCTGATATGTCCATAATAAAGAATGTACCTAAATCCATAGATGCTGCGTAGAGTAGTGAGGCCAGTTTGCAAAAAAAAAAGTTTCACATCACAGATTTTTAATTTGGAGGCAAGTCATATGTCAAAAGAAAAAATAGAGGCGAGACAAAAAGGACATCGACTGACTCGCACATCATCATCAATAGATATATTTCAGAATTAATAGGCAATTTCACAATCATTTTGAAAATGTAATTTATATAATTTTGAACATCTGTTCATAATAAGAGTATTAATTTAATTGGATAAAAACGAAATTTTTGTGAAATTTTTTTTATCAATGATCAGATTTTAAGATACATTCTTCCATCTTGTTATTGGCAATATCGTTTAAAAAGCGCTATTTTTAAAATAATTTATTTGCACCCCAAAACGATAAATTTATAGAATATACCCACAGTTGGGGTTCTGTGTTTACAGAAAATCATTATCACACAATTTTCTGGTCGCACTTTGCAATTATTGATATCATTCAACATTCAGATTACAAAACAGTGTAAATATTGTATCTATCCTTAATACAAACATTTATTTAGAGCAATCTGTGTCATAATTTTACTCTGTAATTTCAATATATTCCTGTTAAAATCCCCTAAATAAATGACATAACCCAATCAAATTCCCTTGCTGTCAGTTGTTAATTAAATTAAATTAATTTCAATCCATAATGGTTATAAAGGGGACTAGCCCAAATCATTTTCACTGGATATTCGAGATGAACCTAAATTTTAAGAACGATAATAATTTCCTATTTAACGACTGACATGGAAATAAATTATATTTTAATGCCATTTTTGAACGATTCACGTGCATAAAATACCTGAATGTGTTTTAAAAAGTAAAGCATTCACTTATAGAGTTTGCGGTACTAATACATATACCTTCAATATTTGTTTGCATATAAAAAGAAACCTGTTTTTTTTAAATATTTTAATATTTCCATTTCTAGCATTATGTATTCACAACGAAATGCCGAGCGACTTCTATAGCATGGTCAGGAAGTAAAAATAGCTTGAAATTTCGTATCCGTTATTTCTTTTGCCAATATTTTTTTCCAGCTGAAAAATATAAAAATTGCCATATGACTCTTTTAGACAGATATAAAAGAACAGGATTTTTGAGTATTCGGGTACAAATCTAAAAATAAAATTTTGAGTCATCTTTCAAACAGAGGTAAAAAAAAATAAACCTTGCACATATATGCATATGTAAAAGAAAATTTAATTTATCTTTTGTTGAAGAATTAATGTAAGGTAATCTTCTGTCTATACACAGTTCATATGCGTATTTCTATATTTAAATACCCTTTTTAAAATATTTTCGTCACGAACAGCTTAAGACTTTTCCCTTAAGCTGATGTTATGCTGTAATGTTAAAGTTGAGTACTTTTTATCTATGCAAAATAATTCAGTTGAATTTCTAACTATGAATACCGTTTAAACATCGTTTATGGCAATAAATACATTTATTTGTCATTTTAGATACAAAAAAATGTCTTTTATATTAACACATTGTAGGCGGGTGCTGAGTAAACTCTTGTTTTTGTACGTAAATGTTGAAGACAATTTGGGGCTTAAATCCACGGATCAGTCTATGAAATTGCTAAAGTAAATAATTATTATAGTACCTATGTCCTTTCTATGACCTAATGAGTTTCAGGTAAGACCTCACATTTTATGATTTAAACTGCTAATGTCAGACCCCATTTAAAGAAAATAGATTTCAGAAAATAAAAAATGCCTTACTTTTATCCAAAATTTCAGTCTTGCGTATACATTTAAATAAATTTTCCGGTCAACAATGTATTAAAAATATACTTTAAATTTGCCTTTTTAAATATATTCCCACCAAATGTTTTTAATTTTTAACGTAGGATTACGTTCCTCAATAATGGTCCTGCGGAGAGAGAAAAATGTCCGGCGTCGCGAGTTATAATTTTGGCAGTGCGCCAAACCCAGTAGCAGTAAATCGTTAAACAGAAAAATACCAAAATGCGTCAAAAAATAAAAAGATAAGTAACGATAAGTAATCCTACTTTAATAACCCCCGGTGGTTTCGTTAGCAGAGACTACCTGAATATTTTTTGTCTTATTACGGAAACCAAGTTCTCAAAAAGTATAGTTTCAGAAAATACAATTTTGTGGGTTAGTAAGAAGAAAATTTGTTTTATTTGAAGATCTTCCATATGTTATATGAGGATTAAGTCATTATTTCATCCATCTACTCCTATTTATCTGCCCCTTTCTCAATGGAATATTTATCATAATTTTTAATCAGCTATTTAAAGCAAAGTACTTATCGTGAAAATATCTTGTTTCAAGGTTAAGGAGGAACGAAAGGTTAAGGAATGGAATGGTGAAAACAAGATGGTTGAGTATTAAGTATTTATGCTAGAATATGACTGGATTTGAATGTAAACAGATCTTTGGAGAATTAAGTATTTGGGCTAGAATTTGATTGGATTTGAATGCAGACAGATCGATTGAGAATTCAGCCTTCGTGTTAGAACTTCGAGAAAGGATTCTCTGAGGAATTTTTAAAGTGTAACAGTTATTGCAATTTACTCTCAGTGAAATATCTATCTGCCAAAGAGACACTTACTGGGGCATAAAACCTGGGGTTGTAAACGGTATGTCCTCGAACTCAAACACAAAGATTGCAGATTTCCTCAATGCTGCTTCGTAAATCTTTCCAGATCTACCAATCCTGAAGCGGTGGATGCCACTAGTCATAGGAATTTGTCTGTGCGTAAATGGCTTGATTTGAAACTCGAGATATTATACTATTTACATTGGTCTTTCATTTTCCCATTTTTATCCCATTTCTTCGATTCCAGATCAAAACATTTCAGGGATGTAGTTAATTCTTCAATCCATTTCCATCAAATCTTCTAAAATTTGAAGACACTCTGCCATTCCCGTAAAACATTAAGGGAAGTTTTGTTGAAACAATGCCAACTCAAATTCAAACAAAACTAATAGATAACAGGGTATAAAACCACGTAGAAAAATTCTGGACATTCGAGGTAGAGGAAAAATGTCTCTAAAGAATAAGAAATGGTTTTTGTTAAAACACATTTTTTAACAAAGATGAAACACGTCAATTTGGTAATAAAAATGCTAAAATATTCAAGTATTGCATTTGTCCAATATTTACTACTAAGAGAGACTTAATACTATGATAGAAAATATTTCCTATATGATATATATAATAGTTTTTAATAACATTGCTTCAATTCGTTCTTGACGCTTTTTAGGAAATATATGTACTTGAAAGTGCGATATGGACTCCAAATTTGTCTCCTGAAGATTGAAATTAATGAAAAAGTTAAGATCCCATCATCTAAACAGTCCACATGAGTATAGACTGAAATTTCATTTCTTTATAATGGGTTTGAGTATTAGAGATTTTGCTTTCACTAATAATGAATGATAGTTAATTTTTAAACTGTTTGTAGGAGAAAAAAAATAGTGCTGTTTTTCTTTACGCATATTAGAATTAAAAATTTAACGAATTTAACTCGGATAAAGATTATCAGAATAAATTTATATCGTTCCGTGCTTAGATTCAACTAGTAATTAGGTTCATATTGATAAATTTTTACCATTGAATTTATAAATTCTTCTTGGGGGTAAAGCTTCTAATTATGTTATGTGTTTGAAACGCATATTTGTAATATTTAGGCTTTCATTTCATGTGTTGTGCTCCCCTTTAAAACTTAAATTTAAAAAAAAAATTAACTTTTAAGTTTTAGCAACTTTATGTAGTTTAATCCTTATTTTCTTACTGTGTTCGATTAAAATATATCCTGCTGTATAATTAGGTCATTTTAACTACCTTTTTAAAGTTCCTCGTGACGATATAAAAAGGACGGTATAAATTTGACTCTCCAAATTTTAAATAATGGGAGCATTACAAATCTATTTACAATAGAAGGTGCAATTCCATGTGTCTCTGAACTTAGTTTTAATAAATCAAAAACTATCCCAATAGTTTATGTCATTTTTATGTTAGTGACATTAGTTTTTGAAGTTACATAATTTATTACTGTTTTTTTCAAAATGCTTAACAGATAAGCATATATTTAGTGGCATAATAACAATTTCATATTTTTGAAAAACGTTCTGGATTCAAAAGCTTTTATATAGAATTACATTTTTCTATTCCTAGAAAATTTTATATAAAAATAAAAAAAAAATTCAGATATGTCGCTTTTTTTCTGTTTTAATCTCGGAAAACGTTATTCCATCAGCTAAGAATTTTATATCTTAATGTATTTGCATTTCGCCAGAACTTAACAATTACTTTTATATTTTCCCTGGAAAATTGTTATTGATAAAATATCTTTCTTAAAAAAATTCTCCCTTAAATCGATGAAACTTTCATGAATAATGAAACAAAATGGCAAGCAATTCATGTTTTTTTAACAGTAATACCTTTTTATGTTTATTAAATTTATCAGACGGAGTACACTTCTCTTACGTTCTTTGTGGGTGATGACGCATACGGTAGTGGCCTTTATAGTAATTACTTTTTTTATGCATAAGAATTAAATGCAAAATATTCAAAACCTTTTTTCAATATAGAGGCAAAGGGCCCAGGGTTGCCCGAATTAGTCGTCAGATCTGTACTGTCTGTCCGGTGCCCAGGCCTGTAAGAAACACCACCCACCGAACAGGGGAAATAAACCCTCGGCTAAGTTTGCAGGAATTGCTACGCAGCGCTGGTCTTCAGTTTAACAGTGGCTTGTACACGAAAGTGGGGGTGACTTTAATCTCTTAGAATTAATATAGAGGCAAGAGACATTTGCAAAATCTACCACAAGATTTGTTGACTGCTTCCTACCTGGGAGCACCATAGAGATGAGTAAACATCACTTCCTGGTCCCATATCCATTTTGACCTAGCACTCCTGGCCCAGGGTTGACATCTGGATGCCTCGTACCTTAACTCATCCTCCTGACCACATGGAAGTACTTCCCGATCTACGGATTTAACTTACCTATATCCGGTCTGGACACGACGACATTTAATGACGCTCGTTGGCGTTCAAACTGAGCGTATTCAATACTCATTGTCTCAAACTGCCACATAATAATCCAATAATTAAAGGCCTTATATGAATAGTGGTCCAACTTCATTCTTGTTGATTTTGAGATCCACAGCCTTAAAGTCTAATGAGTGCTGAAAAATGACTGCTGAAGTCTGATTTGTAATGCCCTCTGTTGGCAGCAGAACTAAGCTGCAGGTGTACCAGTTTAAAAATAAGATAGAAATGGCTAACTCCATTTTTTTTAAAGTGGTGTTGGACCACTATTCAAATAAGGAGTTTAATTGTTGTTTACGTATCACTCAGTGATAAATCACGTTTTAAAAATTATTTATACGTTCTCCTGTTTATGATACCTTTATAGTCAGAATAAACTCATCTAAAAATTCTGAACATTTTGTACGCAACAAAACTGCGAAATTTTATATATAGTTTCTTTGTTTTTACAGTAATAAACATGAATCGGGCTTTAATTTCTTTGATGTCTGAGTGTTTTTTAACTTAATTTGTGTTATGCTATTAAATATAATTTAGTAATGGAAATAAAAAAGATGACACAAATGATTTTGCAGGCATTTAAAACAGCAAAAGGGTATTTCTAATCAATTTATTTAAGATGTTAGCTTACCACACAGATGGAGTTTCATTTTATTAAGCCAATTTTACTCGGATTTCTGTAGTTTCATTTACTATTAATACTTTTTTAATGATAAAAATTTTAAACAGGTGCATTGTGGACATTAGTTAGCTTAGGCACACACATAAAAAATTACCATTCTTTGTCAATCGGTGACATCAGTGCCGTAGATAGCACGTGTATTAAAATGTATTGTAGAGAAATGCAGTTAACTTGTGTTATTACAAGAAAATAACACATGATTATTTTTGGCTTTCATTTGGTATGTGGAAAAAGCATGAAGGACCAGAACTCGATTTTGACTTACTGATCAGAAATTTTTGAGATTTTCTGCGGCCAATGACATTTTCGATTTTTAATGCCGATAAAACTGTTGACAAAACTGTGACTCGTTAGAAACAAACTAAATTAGAAAATTTGTGGTCAGCAGCTCAGCATGATATGCAAAAAATTGGAAACTTAGATCTAGCCTCGTTAAATGATTAATGTTATAAAGGATTATAAGAAAAACAGAAATTATTTAAAATTTTACTACAAAAACATA
This sequence comes from Dolomedes plantarius, assembly GCA_907164885.2. NCBI lineage: Eukaryota > Metazoa > Arthropoda > Arachnida > Araneae > Dolomedidae > Dolomedes > Dolomedes plantarius. The sequence goes on from OU015496.1 coordinate 103,934,898, forward strand.
GACAAATAAGGAAATTTTCATTGTAAATTCAAAATATAAAAAGGCTAAACCCATTGTCCATTTAGTCAGTTCTTAGGGCATGTTCAGTCTTCATAAAATACTTACTATTTTTATTTTAATTTTTAAATAAGTCATTATATTAATTGTTTCATTTTATTCATCATATTGTCTGTAATTTGTATTCTAATTAAATTTCTGGTCAATAGAAACTTTTTTTTCTCTTATTGTTGCACATACGATTCTGAGTAATGGCAAGAAAATGGCTAAGAATTGTTTATTCTGTTGTTGTGTATATTCTATTTTAAGCAATGTCATGTGAGAATTCAAAAATCGCTATGTTGGATCTGATTTTGTTTATTCTTTTTTGTTAAAGATTCTGTTGACATTTTGAAGTCAATTATTCATTTTGTAAAACCCAATTCCGAAGGGTGATTCAGTATGTCATGGATTCAACATTTATGTGTTAAAATGAAGTCAATATTAAATGCATTTTAAGGATACATGCATTGAAGTAAATTTTTTTAGTGTTGACTTATTATTCAAGTATTAGTCAGATGATGCTAAAGGTAAGCCATTCCAGTATTACCTTTATGAAAACAAGTAAGAAGATTAATTAGTTGCATTTAAACAAGAACATTAAATATTTTTGCTAATGGATTCTTTTACAGTCCACTAAGATATAAAATTATATTAATAAAATAACTGACCCCACAGGTCCCAATCTCTAGCCCTCGAGATTTGATCTTGCATATAACTAAATGCGTATCTAACGTTATAGTGACATCAGTGTTATAGTGGGATCAGTGCAAAATCAAATAATTTAAAGAAATAGACAGAACTATTTGTGAGATCACCGTAAACTTAGTAACTTATATTGATATTAACTTTCAATTGAATAAACATGTTTCTGTATCAGTGCGCATGTGTTTGTACTTGTCTATTTAAAGTAAATCTATAACTAAGAGTAATTTAGTGCGTGTAAAATGATGCCAGGTATTGGAGGATGTGTCATTAGTTATTCAGAGGGAATAAAATAGAGAGTTAAATAGGCTATGTTAAACTGTACTAAACGGTAAGTTAACTGTACCCAGAAATGCAAGGCGAAATATCTTATTGTATGTGTATATGTTGTTGATTTTATCTATCGCTATATAAATGTATATAACTCATGGCATCGTTTTCCCTTTAAGTGGTTAGGAAGTTGCTACAAGTCATTCTTATATTATAACAAATATTGACAACATTAATAAATAGAAATTTCAGTAAATAAAAAAAAGGTTAATTTATTGCAAAATCCAATTAGTTTGTTTTTATATTATTTACGGCGATGAAGTAATATAGGGCGGTATAAATAAAATTCTCTTAAACAATTATCTATTTACCGTGTGATCTTTAAAGTTTGATTGTTGTATCTAATTTTTTAACTTTCTTCTCGAATATTTTCCACTTCTAGTTACCCAAAAACTGTTTTTATTTACTCTTACCACTTTATATCTCCCCGCTCTCGTTTCGACGCTCGAAGTGCAATCGCTACCCAGAAATCTGCGAAAATAAGCAAAAAAACGGAAAGCCGTGTAACTTTCAAGATGGCGAAATAATTTTTATGTTAGAATGATAAAGCTTAAGAGAGCACTAAAAACTGTCGGAAACACACGCATCAAAAGAATAAAGAAAATGGTATTTGCTACGTTCTGTTTTCTGTATTTGACATTTGAGGTCCTGGAAAATGTGAGTGTTTTTCTAACCTTCCCTCTCAGTAAGAGAATCATAGATCATTGTTTGCCGGGACTTTTTCTAGTAGCATGTTGGAAATTATTGAGTTTACTATCAATTCATCGGACGTTTAAAATTATCTCGCATAATCCGTTGATCGATATGCTAATTTTTTTTTCCTCGGGTGTAGTCTTGAATTTTTTATAATTATAAATATGAAATAAATAAGGCTAGTTTTGACATTATGTTTCATTGAACAAGTTAAGTTGTGTGATCATGGCTTTATTTCTTTTTGCTGTCTTACAAATTTTCTTTATGAATTTTTTTCTCAATTCTTTTGTTTGACATCATTCTGTGAAGATCACGTGACTAACACCATAATTTCCGAACCATAAGACGCACATTTTTACATAAAAATTCGACTTAAATTCATTATATACACACACACACACACACACACACACACACACACACACACATATATATATATATATATATATATATTTATATATATATATATATGTAAAGGTTTTTTATGGAGGGCAAACCGTAAGGGTCCAAAAGGGGGTTTTTCTAGAAGAAATGGTAATTAAAACATTTAACGCCAGATTAATCACAGTTGAGAGCGTGAAGGGGGAATAAGCGAGTAACGAATTGAAGGTCATTAAACTATTAATAGAATCGGACTGGGTCAACAGTGGGTAAGCTCCAGCCTCATCTCCGGCGGATACATCATAGCATGATCCAGAAGTTTTCGATGTGCTTTTGAACAGTTTGAGAAAAAGAAATTAACTTCAGAGACAATGTGACCGCCAAGATAGTAAGACATGCCGCCTCGGTGGGCAGGCAATTTGGGTAGGGATGGAGTAAATTAAAATAAAATGGAGCTGAGCATTTAAATGTGAGTTAATAAAATTATTTCGGAAAATTAATTGGACTGGTTTTTGTTCCATTCGAGCCATACTGACTGCATTGTGAAGATGATGGACGATTTATTTGGGAGCCGACTGCAATATAAGGAGTAACGTAGTAAACTAGGTTCGGACACGAATAAGATATGGGCGTGAAAACCAAGTCCGACACACACACACACACACACACACATATATATATATATATATATATATATATATATATATATGTGTGTGTGTGTGTGTGTGTGTGTGTGTGTGTGTGTGTGTGTGTGTGTGTGTGTGTGTGTGTGTCGGACTTGGTTATATATATATGTGTGTGCGTGTGTATGTGTGTATGTGTCGGACTTGGTTATATATATATGTGTGTGTGTGTGTGTATCATCTGGTGCGTCTTATGGTCTCAAAAATACGGCCATTTGAATAAAGCCAGAGATCACGAGTTCAAACAGAAAGTGTTATTGGTTGAAGTATAACACACGGGAAGCGAATAATCTTTTGCCGCTACTTCTTCCACTGCGACATCTATTTAGATTGCGAACCCCCTTCTGTAGCACAAGATTCTTGGATTCTGAGTTCTTAGTCTTTAAGTATTTATGTTAGTTCGGCGAATGCGAATTGAGCAGTGCATCAGCGATTATGCATTGAGTAGTGGAAATACTTACTTAGGAACCTGAGTAGCTCTAATATTAGATTTCTTACTTAATAGTGTCAAGTGGTAATAAGGATAAAGTCATCATCATTCATGGTGCGTCAACCCAGGGTGTGCCGAGGACTTCTGAACCAGATGTTTCTATCCACCTCTAATAGTAGCCAAGCTCCTCCAATTCCTAGCTTTTAAGGATTAAACAATCCTCCTCAACCTCATCCACCCAACGAAGTTTATGTCTTCCTCTTCTTCTTGTGTCAATTGATCTAGTCAAGAAAATTTCCATTATTATGCTACTGTCGTTCATACGGATAACATGCCCAACCCAAAAGAGGCGGAATCTTTTAATGTTATGAACAGCATCTGGTTCTTTGAACATCCTGTATAATTCGGAGTTACGTCTTCTGCGCCAGACATCATTTTCCAGAATACCTCCAAAAGCACGTGTCAAGAACCTGCGTTCAAAACTACCCCAAAACTCTTCCTCTGTCGCTGATAAGGATAATGTTGTTGTTGTTGTTGTTGTTGTTGTTGTTGTTGTTGCTTATGCCACTTGACCGACAGCAACATCAGATCAAGTCCCGAAGGCTATGGACGATGAAGGTGAGGCTCTTGGTTTGACTGGCACCACAAGGGTCGGAGTCTGACTTGGCCAAAGGACCAGTCCCGTAATTTTGAACCAAGTTAAGTGACGAGACCAGAACACTTGACCCCGTACCTCCAGAGGTAATTTTGAGAACTTGGAGGACATTGCATTCACGACAGATTTTACGTGCACCAGCAAGGATAAGGTACCCTAGGAATATATTTGGAGTTTGTAAATATAAGAATATAGCTTTTTTATTTAAGTAAATGACAAGAAACGTACGAGCAGCAAAAGGGATTGTAATATAGTTTAAACTGGTGATACCTTAAAAATAAAGTTTTTGGTATAAACGTGTACCGGTCATTACTAGGTAAGCCTAGATTTAACCCTGAATTTAGGTTTAAAAAGCCTACATAGCATATATTGTGTCGGCTTTCAAAGTGTAGGTTTTTTCATGCATGCATGTTTTATTTTATATCGAATTCATGACATTTGTATCTGATATGAATCGAATTTGTATGAAAAACGTAAAAGAGTTCGTGATATTTAAAACTATCGATTGAATAAGAATACTTTAGCAATCAATCTCAGTCAGTCGAAATCAATCATAGTTTTTTTTAAAAAAAGATTCTTACATATTCCGAAAAAATTTGAAAAGCATGTTTCCGTTGAATATTTTGGGAGGTAGTTTTCTTCTATGTATTCAACGCTCTGAAATCTTGCGCAAACGAAATGTGATAAAATATTCAGAAATGCGATGTTCTCTTCCAATGAATATGAAAGAAATATTTACAAATAAATACTTCGCAATTCTGTAATTTCAGATACTTTTGGGTGTTTCTCAAATATTGTCATATGTTTATAAGCCATCGAAAAAATAAAGCTTAAAATGAGGGTAAAATGTCTTTAGAATAAAATAGGGAGTACGAAAATTGCAAATATCGATACCTTATAGAAAATGTATACTGCATATTAATTTTAAATGCATCTTCTGAAAATAAATGCTATGTTCTTGAGTAAATCTATTTCAATTTAACTTGGGAAGCTATAAAATGAAACAGATAGCTTCACTGGTTTACAATTTATTTTCACATACAGTAAAACAAATGTGGTAGAATCAGTGGTTTTTCAATATACTCACTTTAGTTTGTACACAATCTGGATTCGAGAGTCTGATTGAACTCTACGTTCCAAAATTAACAAAACATAGAAAATGAGATTATATGCTGATACCCTGAATGTTATTTAAACCTAGTTTGAAAACTAATTCTCTCTCTTTGTCTCTCTCTCTGGATTTCTGATAGGAAGTCGTTTGAATCGAAACGAGTTTCGAAACTCGAAACATTTAAAATATTGAGAAAAACTTATATTGTGGAATCAGAAGAGGAAATAACATACATTCAAATACCACAAAAATGTAAGGTATACCATACTTAATATCACTGATATACCATGAAATACTGATACTTTGCCTTGAATAGAAAATTCTAAGAATGACTTGATATCTTAAATAGCAAGCGGAATAAAAATAACGATCTTATTATGGGCGTAAGTAACAGGTCACATTTCTTGAAGCTACTTATAAACTGCATGTTTCCATCAAAGCTGGGAAAAATGGCTCTGTCCAAGTAATTTGTTTACCGTCCGCAAAGAAATGTCTCGATGTCACCATACATAGTAACCAATCATGCTGTAAATTGCAGCTCACAAATGTGTTCCAGATGAAGCGGCAGCAGGATCGTTTCACGATACAAGGAACTGAGATTACTTAAGAAAAATCTACGGAAACGATGTGATTATTTTCGAATCCCTGTTAGGAGTGACTCGGTATTAAGGTCTTACAACAATTTAGAGTTCCGTTTTAGGAAAGCATCAAAGAAAAATAACACTGAGTCCCGTACAGATCAGTCATAAGACCATAGGAAAAATGTGATGAACTGCGTTTCCTAAGCCATGCCTTCTAATACAGGTATTTCTGGTTATAACATCGAAGAGCGAGTGTTTGTTGATGTGGGCAAATCTGTCATTTAGCTTTACCATATTTATACCCCAGTAACTCGCTTGGAAGGATTCGGCAAAAACTTTCAGGCGATAAGAATAGTATTTGGATTAAACGTCGTTCAATGCAAAATTAAATTAAAAATGGTGCAATCTAGTTTAATAAAAGAAGTTAATATGATGTTTTTTGCGATTTAAACTGTAGGCTTAACTGTAATCTTTAACGGCCTAAAAGGGGAACTTCATTAGGTATGCAGTTGCTTCGCCTCATAGCAATGAAACTTCTGTAGACAGCCACCCATCTAAATGGCTATTTTCTGTTCAGAACCGATTCAAGACTTCGTAGAGCCAATGTTATGAAAAAAACCTGTTTTCGAAGGCCTCCCCTCAAAACGGCCACTTTCCTTCGAAACCATTACTGGCCGCCATAGAGAAGTTTGACTGTATGTCTAACTATTTATTCGATCTTAGTCACGCAAGATTTTTTTTTTTACATGTGTACATTAACACTAAATTACCTACATGCATGCAAGAATGTAGAAAAGCTTCTTTCACAGTATAATATTTTTACTCAATCCACACAATTATGTTCATAAATTTTCATACTTTATCTCCAAACAGACCGTTCGGAATTTCCAATGCAAGCTGTTTGCCAGAGAAGACGAAATTAAATAAATGCCTTTTTATCTTTCGAAATAGAGAAATAATTTTCTGCAAAACAACTGGAGAACCTCTAGAGAGTGAAAAACTACTTTCAATAACACGAGGGAGAAAAAGAAAATCGAAATAAAAGGGAAAAGAGAGAAAGAAAAAGGGACCATGCGACATTTTGTTTCCTGCATCTGTCAATTGCAGACCGTTCATTGCAAGAAATCGGTTCTCTTAAGGTCCTCCCCTTTTTCCGGACAGGGATGAGGCCGAATAGTATTATCCGTCAACGCAATGTCTGTTCTGGAGCATATGTGCGTGTTTCCCGCATTCTCTCGACAAGATAAATTGCTATATTTGAGAGTTTGCTTTCGGCTCTTGGTGTATGGTCGGGAGATTCTAGCGTGACTCACAACTTTCTGCGGCTCTTTTGTTTAGTTCTTTTTATTTCCTTGAGATAAATAAAAAATCTCGAATTTTCAGTAAGGTACAATATTATGCTTTTCCCAGCGAAAGAACTATGTGCCTTTAGCTAAATATTGAGTAAAATTTTCAAATTCATTATATAAAAAATCTCGGGTTGTAGTTGCTGTAAAGTGACCATTAGTTTCAAAATAATCAGTAAATTATCAATCAATAGCCATTCTTTGACAGTGACCAGCGAAATTAAATTTAGGTGAAACAGTGATAACTAACTTATTCTTAAGATATTACAATATGCATAAACTCCAGCTCTTAATACATCACCCATCTGCATTCAACCAGGTCTCAAATGATCCTCTCACACTCTGGAAAAATGATATGCAGTTTTTAGTCCTTCTGGAAAAGTTTAGACCAAATAGTACTTCTCGTTTTTTCCTTTAAATATTTTTGATAGAGTTCACGATTCAGTTTAATAGATTTTGTTTAATGTCGATTATAATAAGTGATGATCCCAAACTAACAAATGTAAACAGGTATGAAAAAAACTTGGAATTCAAATAAGATATATATATATATATATATATATATATATATATATATATATATATATATATATATATATATATATATACATATATATATATATATATATATGTACATATATATATATATATATATATATATATATATCATTAATCATACCCCATTTTAGCAATTGTAGGATGAATACGAGAATATTCGCTGATCATTTTGTGTTTTTTTTCTTTACCGATTTTATCGTTATCTATTAGGGTGTTTCTTTATCCTGATAAAGCTCACTAATTTAATCCTCGGTAATGGCCTTAATGGCATTTCTTCTCTAGCTATGTACTGGGCATCCTTTTGACTAAGATGAAATCGGTCAAGGACTGCCCTTTGAACATAGAGAAGTTACATATTAATGTTTGCATTTAATATAAATTCTCTTGCAGAATAATAAACATTTATTGTATAGTTCTTCAGAGACACAAATTTGGACTTAAAAATTTTTAGCATATGTATTGTTTGTAGAATTGGGTTGTAAAAAATAATCTCTTCAATTATTTTTGATCTCTTCAAAGTTTTGATTGCAACTCAACGGTATACGTACGATATAAGTAACCAGTCACATTAAACTTCTGTTCATTAGTAACACAAAATATGTCTCAAGATTCACATCTACAAAGAAGGTATTCTTCATGGGGAAAGATTCCAACACACAACGGTAAGATATCTTGGTATTAGTATGGAGTATTATATTCAAAATTATAGGTTCAAGTAACTGAATGCAACATTACAGTTGAACCCCGTTATAGCGAGCTCGGTATATAATGAACTCACGGATACAGAGAACGAAAATTTTGGTCCCTCCGTTTTCCTATTGTATTTAGTGCTAATTTATCCTTTTATAGCAAACCTCCGAAATCTTAAGAATCGGCTATAACAAACCTTATTTTCAGTTGACTACTGATTTTTTTTTTAACTTTTTAAGAATGTTGAAGATACAACGAATATTGAAGACGGAAAGAATGTTGAAGACGAAGATGATGAAGATTTTCCTATGGCGATGTGGATAAAAAAAATCAGAAAATTATATAATTCTTAGATTATGACATGCAATTGTTCGAAACATGTGATGATTGCATGGGAAAATCTGACTGATGAAGATATTGTGGAAGAAATTAAAATGAATCATTCTGAAATCGAAGATTCTGCATCTGATGTTGATGAAGAGGAGCACATAATTGGCGAAATCCCTACCATCTCAGATGCTACAGCAGCGATGCGAGTAATTAACAAGTTTACGGCTACACAAACAGTAGAAAAAAGAGTGTTGGAGTCATTTGATGTACTGGACAAAGAATTTCATAAAATGTTTTTGAAATCGGCATCACGTCAGCAGAAGATTACCTATTATTTCTGTATCCAAACAGTGAGCAACAATTAAATTTAAAATGAATATACACTCTGTCACAAAAAAATGTATGCACCCAGAAGAATTCGAGCTACTATCACGAAACTTGGCAGGAATGTTGTCTGGTAAGAGATATGCAAAAGAATAAAATTTCGACGCCAATGAGACAAGGGTAAGCGCGCTACACGCATATGAGATGTGCAGCTGGGAGAGTTTAAAAGCATGATTGCTCGTGTCATAGGGTTATTCAAGCAAATCTGTCGACTTGGATGGACGGTATTGTGACTAGAGATGCCTCTGAGACGTAACTGGCGACAATACGAACACTTGTCGGACTTTGAGAGGGGGCGTATAGTAGGCCTCAGAGAAGCAGGTTGGTCGAAGGAGGTCATAGGTTACCTCACTGATTCAATGCCACACCGTGTTTCGGCTTGTATAGCTGCCAGAGGTGGATTTACTACTCACTGATTGGTAACCTTTTTCATGCCATATCTTCTTAATAAAACGGTCTGTTCTTCTGAATTTGTAATCATTGAAATTGTAATTCTGAATCATTGAAATCAATCATTGAAATTGTAATTTGTAATTCTGAATTTGTAGCCTATCTCCTCATACACTACATACATGCTAAGTTTCGTGATAGTAGCTCGTTTCCTTCTGGGTTCATATATATTTTTTGTGACAGAGTGTATTTCCATTTTTCTTCATTTTTAGTTAATTTAATTAGTATTGTGTCAGTTTAATATAATCGATTTTAGTCAATTTAATTCATTAATGATTATTTTTAATAGATTTTCTCATTTTTAAGACATCATTATTGAATACACATAGCAACTAATGAGTTATACATTTTGTGAACTCTAATATTTTTCTTAACGGTTCGAATATAGCGAACAATACCTTTGGTCCCTTGAATTTCGTTTTAAGGGGTTCGACTGTATTTCTTATTACGAAGGGGGCTATTAAAAATATGTTAATGTTCCAGAACCTCATATTAAAGCATAAAATATTCATTCCTCTAATTTTTTAAAGAACATTTTAACAGTTAAAATGCCCTCTACGTATAACTACTATCAACAGTTTCCTAATATTTCATTAAAATCGTCATAGCCACAAGATAAGCTCGTGCGCAGTGATCGTTTTCTTGATATAGCGCATCTTCTACTGAAACAAGTAAAAAGTTTCAACCAGATTGCTTAATCAATTTAATTAAATTAAATAACTTTTATTAATGTTACGGCATTGAGACTGAACTAAATTAACTGATGCATGAAATTGTTTGTATGTTAACTATCGTGGCGCAAAATTTCGAAATTATAATTTAAGGCTCTGGTAAGATTCGAAGCTTTGGGTCGTATGCTGTCTTCCAATAGAAAAAAAAAAGTCATTTTTTGTAGAAGCTTGTTAAAATTCTGTTTGCGAATAAATTAATATTAATTGATTCATAATTACATGTAGAAACTGCAGTATAATTTAGATTTTTGCTTCGCTTATTATAATTGTTTAAAAAGTATTAATACCTCATTAGCATTAAAGTACTTTTTGTGGAAAATAACTATCTCGCCTTTAAATGACAATAATAAAATTAAAATAAATAGTTATGGAGTGCACCTACGAAATATTGATTTTTTAATAGTTAATTTACAGCTAAGCCATGTTATGGGCGTTAATTGACTTAATAGAAATAACACAAGACTAGAGAGACTAGGTCTCCGAGTTCTCTTCTAGTTTTATTCTACTCTTCCACAGTGAAAATTTTTCATTCTGCTACTGGTCTCTTCATCCATTGTTATTCTAATGAGTGAGAAATTTGTTGTGTGTTACTACGAGGTTTTACATTCCATCTAAATTATATAATTAAACGTAAAGTGTTTCTGAACTGTCTGTTGTGGGTGGTGCTAGTTCTTATTTCTCGAAAAGATAATTAATAAAAGAAATTCCAAAGTAAAATTGACACTTATTTTGTGGCGATGTTTACGAAGAACATAAATTGTATGTAAGAGAAAAAAAGAAGAAGAATTGGCGACTTGCGGAGAACTCCTGATTAAATATCGTTAGTCAAATAAAAAACCCTAAATTTCTCGTTAAGCTTCTCATGACATGCACCCCTGCTGTAATGCAAGCACCTAATTGACAATAAATATTTCTTCCTACTTAGATGTTACAAGTACTATATATATTTTTTTTGTTTCATAAAGCAAAAAGTATGCTGCTGAACATGTTTTTGAGTATTCATTCAACTGGCGTGGGTCTTTTAACACTAGAAAGACGGCTGCCGTCATTTTGACGATTTCTGACATACTATTGAGATCTATGTCTCAGGCTTCTGAAATTTCATGACTCTTTCTAATTTTACGTGAAATGTGTACACACATTTACAGAATTATATTCGATTGAAAAGAGGGGAAGCAAATGTGTCATATACCTACTAATACTGAGAACCGTCAATTTGACGGCAATTTAGAAAACAGGCAGAAATCTTAAAAATAATACCGTAAAAAATGTTAGCTACTTTTCATCTCTTCCCCCTTTTGCAAATAACAGAAATATTGGCTCTTCGGAAATATTGGTGTTGAAAAATAAGGACTGCACAAACCATGCATATAAACTATATCAGGTTGTCAGCTCGGCATATCTGCATAAAAGTATATCTAAATATATACTAATTTATTATATATTCGTATGAAATAGTTCAAAATTTAAAGTATTTATTTTTTTTTAAACACTAAATATTTTAAATTCATGATTTTATTTTTAACCGTTTAAATTACGGCGTTCAGTCTTTTTAGTAAGAAAAAAATATCCCCTCTTTCTAGTGTTAAGAAATTTTTTTGATGTGGCCTTTGGTCATTAATCCTTTAAATCCTCCCAATTTACATATTAAACAATTGAAATAAACAGGCCAGAAGAAATTCTTTTTTATTTAAAGTACACTCTCCATTATCTGGGTTATGGAGGGAAGGAGAAGCACGAATAATCGAAGAACACGAATTACTCGATTGCTATTAAATTTTATAGTATTTTCAAAATATAATGCTACATTTGCTTGTATATTTTATCAATTTAATTTATGTTTGTAAACTGTTATTTTTTTTGCTTTACTAACACTGTGATAAAATTTTTTTTTATATCGCTACGAATTTTCGTAACACATATGATATCTCTGTATTCATTATTCCGTTGACTCATATAATCTAGCAAGGTGTCGACACACGGTAGCGCTGTGCTGTGTTTGATCACATCACCTGGCTCATCTTCACACCCTTTATGTTCAACTTATATCTGAGATTGACTCTGGCAGCATTTATGATATCAGTGTCATATGTTCAAACATTGGTTCACGTAAATCATTTTCTAACCCTTCTCGATTTTCGTCAAGAATTAAAAATCCTCTCAATAAATGGAAATATGTTACATGAAAAATCTTGTTTTTCATATATGTATATCGGAAGAAATTTGCATGTAGATTTTAATAAGTTATGTAGGTATTGTTTTGGATAAAGATTTCTGTTTTTTTTCTGCACGGACAATCAAGAGTACACTGTTTTTCAATGTGAATTTTTTTTAAAGAAAAATTCACATTTAGTTAAATGCGATCCTTATTTATTTAATTACTATGAAGTGTTTGGTCAGTGTATGACCAATATATTTGGAAGAGTTGATAGTATTTATCTATCATTGTATGGCATACATAGGGATACATAAATTTTCGCATAAAAAATATCGAAATTTCGCAACGAAAAAAAATATAATATACAAAATTTCGCATTTATTAGGAAAATATACAAGTTCAAAAATTTGGCATTTATTAAAAAAAATACAATTTTTCATAATTCGATAGTTAAGTATCAAAATTCTTAGTTAAAAGCTAACACTGTAGTAGTCTTTCCATTATGTCCTTAAGTCTTTGCCTTCTGTCATTAATTACTGTGTTGTACATACTAAAATATCCTAGCATCTACTCTGTTAACGGGAATAAGAGGCTTTGCATAGCTGCCTTTGCAAAGTTAAGGTAGCAGCAGCATTTCGTTGCATTTAAAATCTGTACAACATCAACAGGAGTCTCTTGGTTGACTACTGTAAGTAACTGAAATAACCCTTGACTTTTGCGCTCGAGATGATCTTAAATCTACTAAATTGTTTCACAATACTTGATGGTTGAATTTTACAATTGGATGTTTAGGTTCGACTCCGGTACGGACAAAATGTCCGGGTGAAATTCGGAGCATATCCGAAGGAGTGTGAGATTTCTCACTTAAAGACCGTGGAGGGTCTTAGTTAAACAATCACTCTTTACGAGCTTATAGCTAGAGGAATTAGTGTTTGTTTTTCACATGTCCGGGGTCATTCTGGCATTTTAGGGAATGAAAGAGCTGATTGGCTTGCAAAGCAAGCTACAAAGCTAAACATCATTGATCTTGTGAGCATCCCCACATCTCACGTTCGCAATGAGAATCACAAAAACGCCATTCTCTTATGGAATAAGCTGTACCAGAATTCATCAACTGCCTCTTTAACTAAACATTTTTCCCCACAATTTCGCAAAGACTGAATAACAAACATTTCTTCAGTGATTTTCACGTAACAAAATTTCTCACTGGCCACGGCAATTTCAATTGCTATCTCGAGAAATTTGGATTATCGGTCACTAATCTCTGCTCCTGCAGCGTGGGCGGGGTGCAAAATGTCGAACACTTGCTTTTTGACTGCTCCAAGCTTAGTGAAGGGAAAAGGGATTTTATTGTGGAATTGGATTCCTGTAACATAAGGTTTCCTCCTCCGCTTCATGTTTTGATCGACCACAAATTGGCTTTTTTCTCATTCAGTAAATTTATTGCCTTTGCTGCTTCAGTTTTTAATTAGTCTTGTTTGTAATTTGTTTGTTTTTTCTGTTGTTTTTTCATTGTTTTTAATTGTTGTTTCTACTTACTTCTGTAAGCCTTGTGCTGCACTTTGTGGTGCACAAGGACTGCCTTATTTATTAATTTAAAAAAAAACAGTTGTGTTAATACATTATTACTATTATTACCTAATTTCGCTTAAAAAACCATTTATCACCGAGTCGGAAAGTAGTAAAGAAATAATTTTCGCATTTATTCGGTCATATCGCGAAATTTCGCATTTATTCGCATCTATTTCGTAAATACGAAAATTATGTATCCCTAAGCATACATTATCATCCTGGACTTATATACAATCCAATTTGTCCAAAATATCTAAAAGAACAAAATTCCATATTTAGTTCAATTGCTAAGGATCAGAAAATTAGAGAGATAAAATATGCTTTGGAGTTTCCAATCACGGTTATTCAAAATTACAAAAGTTTTTGACTGGCATTAGTATCTATGATAGCCAGTGGAACCTTAAAATGATCTATATTCTTGATCTTTCATTTTAATGTTTCTGAAACTTATGCTGTTGACTAATTGATACTGTATGTACAAAATAATAAAATGAAGAAATACACTCGACAAAGCTGAATGTAAATTAGCAATGGAGATGTACTTAAATTAAAAGCTACAATTTTTAAAAAAATTGAGAAAAAAGGAAAATGATTGTGACATTTGGAACAAGCTAAAGTCTCTTCCTTTTTGACGGATATCCTCAGAAATTTTGTAAATATATATTATGTATTCTCTATTAAAAAACTCACTAAAATATTTCCTAAAAGTTGAGAAATAATTTTACGGGCGAAGAAGAATATGAACGAAACAAGCATATTTCAAGTTGTTTGAAGGCATAGTTAATATACTTTTAAAGTATCCCCAAAACAACTTTCAGCATAAATCCAAATGATTAAGCTTCAAGACAGAACAGTTGCGGCAAATGAGCTGTAGGTTAAACCTTAATTTGGCAATCAACCAAATGCTTTTAATTGTAACAAAAAGATCGACCTTAAATACACAAGTTGCGAGCCAGAAAAGTTTTACTTTTTTGCTTTTAGAGAAGAAAACTCGTTTATTTTCTAGTATAATTAGCATAGTTGGGTTATTTGTATTTAGCAGAAATCTTACTGAAAAGCAGTGAAAGGCATAATTGACCTTTGTATAATCTTAAATTCCTTTCAAAAAATGTGTTTTGGCTAAGGTGCTTCGAACAGCAGAGGATTTTAATGATGTTACATTCGCAGGTCCATGTTGATTGGACATATGCCCATAAACGAATGTAACTATTTGTGCGAAATTACGAAAAGGATCTCATACCTAAAAAAGTTAAATGCAGGGAATTAAGAAATTTAGATTTTCATTTATAGCGAGGGTTTCTTTTGTTAGAGATATTCAGAAACTTATCAGTTCTTTGAATTTTTTCTCGTTTTTAGTTGAAGACAAAGCAAAAATGCATGCATAAATTTCTTTGAGATGGTAACAGCTTTCCTTTATGACTTAAACGTTCATATTACAATGTATATATTCAGGGAAGAATATACTTGAGACTTCTGTTTCCTTTTTATAGCCAAAAGGCTGATGTATACTCGCGTGTTTTGTTTAACATAAGTAGTATATACAGTCATACCTCGGTAATCATCGTCTGCTTCGGTACACATTTCGACGTGAAAAAAATGCTTCGGCATTTGACCTTTGCGCAGTACTCATTAGACTTGCCATAAGACCCGCATGAAGCAATCCAGTCTCTCTGCACGAAACAAAGACCCATGCGTTCGTCTCGCAAACGTGTCGTTAGACGCGTCATAGTAGAACCTCATATACCGGGCGGGCAAAAAGTCCGTAGAAACTTTAAAAATTTATAAAAACCGGAAAAATAACCAAAATTTAAAAAAAAATTCAGGGTTAGCATCTCTAGATCACGGGATTTTTTTTTTTTTTTAAGACAGGAAAAAAAACTCAATAAACAGCCGACAGGTGGCGCTGACGTACACAAGTCAAAGAAAATAAACGCAAATAACGAAAAGAATGTTTCTAAATCGTTTGTTTCAGCAGTAGGTGTTCCTCATGACCCCCACTACAGGGTATAAGGCATTGCAGGCTAGTCACAAATCCAGCAACGGCAGTTCAGCAGGTCCGGATGTATACATGACACCTCTCGGTGGATCGCGGAACAACAGTGAACTGGTTTTGGATTTGGAGCTCACGTTCGTATAACCGTCTCATTTGCATATTTCTACAGAATTCGTTCATACCAGCGCCATCTATCGGCTGTTTTTTTAGTTATTTTTTCCTGTCTAAAAAAATTCCCGTGACCTAGCGATGCTAACCCTGCAAACCTTTTTTATTTTGGTTATTTTTCCGGTTTTTATGAATGTTTAAAGTTTCTACGGACTTTTTGCCGTGCACTTTTTTCATTTCGGGCTTTTTTTATTGGTCGTATAAGTCATTATGTACTCGAAGAAGGTTAGTGATACCACTCAGCAGAAATGAGTGAGAATCAGGATGAGACAACATCTAAGTATGATCATGGTAGCTATGTATCTGATCTTGCTGTAGAGTAAAGATGGGAGTAACCCCTACGAAGTTAGGGATGAAGAGTTAACGGAAGAACACAGACAAGAGCTCAGCACTGGGGAGCAGCACTGGGGAGCAGCAGGAACTTCAAAGGGAGCAACAACAGAAAGTGGTTGGGGGGGGACGTTTTTCAAGTGAGGATGAGGAAAGTGTTTTAGCCCTTACTGCACTGCAACAAGAAAAATGTGTTCTAAATCAGCTGAATTGCAAAATTCTGTTGAAAAGTATCCCCTTGGCATAGTTCTAGCAAGCTGAAATATGTCACCAGGTGTCCAAGATGACAACACTGCCACATATATAGAGAAAATGGAAAATTTAATAACTTCATAATATATTTATTAAGAACAAGAATAGCAGCCAAGTGACATGCTTAAAGTATCATCCTACCACGCCGGCGACGCAGGTAAGTATCCATTATGATGAATTGTTGTAAACTAGGGTAAAATTCTTCCGCCTGCAAAAGAAGGAAAGAAGAAACTGTTTCATATCTCGTGAATTGCCTGTTCCACCGTTTGTCAAAGAATCAGTCTTTTGTGTGTGTGTGTGTGTGTGTGGTGTGTTTCGATTTCCTTTTCTTTTCATATGCAAACCAGACTGAGGTCTCCCATAATTAGACTGAATGTGCAATAAGCTGTCAGTGATAGTCAAAAAAGGAGGAAAGTTATTATATATTTAGAAAAATAAATAAATGATAATTATAATTAAAACGCGAGACATAATCGAACAGATCGCCAATTTGGCTGCCTTTCTCACACAGGAAACATCAAGACTTACTCCAAGTGGGCCAAGATCCACTTAAATTACTTTATTTTGGCCCCTCTTTTTGAAAAATAAGACGAAAAAAAGAAAATATATACTTTAAATTCTATTATAAATTCTATTTTAAATGACAAACATTAGCATACTCTGATGTTTCTGTATACAAACAATAGAAGAATGCTGAAATAAATTTTTCTCAAGGTAAAAATGAATTAATAGTTATTTTAGTCATTTGCGAAAAATCTGCCTATATGAGTTTATTTCTTCAGTTATCTTTCAGTCTTTCGAAACTTCTACTCTGCTTCTTTAAGTTTACAAAAAAGTCATAATCATAGAGCATTTGCTAGAAAAGAGATTTCGGGTAATCCTGTTTAAGTTATATATTGCAGAAACATTCATTTTGCGTTGTTTTTTAATTGCTTATTAACGTGAAATTTTTTTTCTGTTATCTCCATTCAACAGTGAGCCAGCTATCTTCACAGCAACTGTTAACAAATCTTATTATTCGCAACGAGTGCAATTATTTCAGTTCAGAGTTTACTCCTTCCGTGGTTTTACAAAGCCACAGAGAAACTTTTCCGTCTGTCTTGAAGCATAAAAGCGTGTTGTTTGACACGCAATTTTGAAATTAAGAATTTTCCGATTGCAAAAATCATAACGAAAAGCGACTTCAAGGGAAGCAGGTGTTAGATAACAACCACTTACTCGTTAGCGCGATTTCGGAGACACAGTTTGTCACGTGATGCAACTCGTGCGCAAAGGGGAAAAAATGTATACTTTGCGCGTTCATTATTTCCTATATAGATCCAGGCATAGTATTTATGGTTGGTAAAATGTCAACTCTTATTCCTGACTATATAGATATAGGTGACTAAACAGTACAGCCAGTAGACCAGTGTAAAATGCCCCGAAAATTTCAATCTAGTATTTGCAAATGTATTTGGTATAGATAAGTCTTGACCTGTCGTTGAAAAATCTATATATTTAAGTTGCTAAGCCGACTTTTTGGGTAGTCCGTGAGAGAATACTATTGTATCAATTTATTTCATTTTGGTCTCAAACGAAAGATTGTAATCTGTAGATTTGTTAAATTTGCTTTTTGTAACCGCAATTTCTATTAATAAGCGATAATTTACAATTGAAAATTTATTTCTGCGCATGATCAATGGCATGTTTAAATCTGGCTTTAGAAACTCACTGTTTCTGCGCATGCTCAGAATGTTTTAATGATTAAACACGTTTATTCCGAGGAGTCTCTCTAGATCTCTCTCTGCCATTTTTATTTTATGAAAATGTGTTTGTGAAATATAAGATTGAACCTCATGGAAATTATTTATTTTACGCTGTTTAATGAGCTATAATTTACAATTTTTTAAAAAAAATTGCTTTTTGCGCATGCTCTGTGACATTTTTAAATCTGGCTTTAGATACTCACTAAGCACGAGGCCGCTTAAATACATTAATTTGTTTCTGCGCATTATTATGTTTTTCAACATTTGGCAATTATGTGTTGAGAATAATTTGTGTATAAGTACATTTATTTACTATTTGGCCGTCCTGTTTTGACGGGTATCAACTAGTACTACATTTAACCCTTCAGCGAGCACACCCGTGTACAAAGTGCAACATTTACGTAATTTTGAATGGTTTATTTTTACAAGTAAGGTTTGACTGTTCTAAGCAGTTTCTATTTAGAGCTACACCCTTTCTCATGCAGGTCTGATTTTCTGAACCTTGTATTCCTTTCCACTCATTGTTAGTCGTGATTTAACTGTGGTAAACCAACGATTGTACTGGATTGCAATACGACAAAACTATGAGTTGATGTAGTAGATCGAATGAGTAGCTATTAGACGGTATTCCGCATATCAAGAATATGAGCAATCTCTTTTTTTTTAGGTTTTTTAACATAATAGGAATCGATTCGCAAGTTGTCCTTATATGCATTAAACCAGACAATTTTGAAATAAGGTGACTGTATCTGCATTCTTTGGCCTTTAATTGTAAATATATCTCAATATTATCAACATTTTATATCTTATCATAAAATGCAGAATTATTATTTTCAATTTTTAAAAAAAAGTTCATTACAAAAAAAAAATCAATGTTGAAAGAGACGTTGAACTTTGTGCAACGCGCGCCTGCTGGTGTTCCAAAAATTGGCATCCCCGCTGAAGGGTTAAACCTACATCAAACAGTTTTCATACAAGCATAAATTATCAAAAAGACAAAATAATAGATCGAATGTTAAAAGACATTTAAAAATTGCATCTTTCTCCAATATAATACGACTGAATTTAAGTATAATAGAAAATAATATCATTTAATTAGTATTTTATGAAAATTAAATGTAAAGATTAAAACCTTAAAGAAGAAATTCAGGCACTGCATACCATGAATAAAGCTAAAGATGCGTATGTCAGCAATTCCGATTTTTTTCTGGTAAATATGCCGAAACTCACCCATCAATCTTGTTTCTTCCAAGCATTAAATACATCCAAAATCATTCATATTCTTGCAGAAGCAAACACGTGTTTGGGTGGTAGGCCACAGTAAGTATTTATGCTTTTTCCCGTATTAGAATTCACTCACGATATTGCTCCATACCGTACGTGACCCAGTTACGAAGGCCCAGGAGCAACATATTAGAAGGAAATAATGCATGTAAGACGTGCCATAGGATGTTTTCTCCCATCCCCATTGTTTCTCTGCCCACATAACGCTCTTGTTATGGAAATCGCGCGGGCTTAACCATTCTGGGAGGCATAAATTATAGGCACTAAGCTTATTTTGGCAGATTCCCAACTAAATGTCATCATAATATTGAAAAATGAAATGCGTCTTCCAGTTAGACCTTGTGTTTCCAAGTAACTGGATGTTTTCATTCTTCTTTTATGCAGGAAAACCTACTTTACAGCTGTTTCTGGACTGTAAATAACAGTTTAGCGAACTTCCCCTCACAATATTCCGAAGAAATAAAGGCCTTAAGGCCCTTACGCTAGGGTTTATGATATTTTTTTCATTAATATTTTCTAGGAAGAAGGTTTTCTGGAGGTCCAATATATCTCTTCTCTGTGCTTTTTCAAATTCAATGACTCTACAGGGAGTAATAAAGTATAGTTTCTTCTGACCCTACATAATATCTTCGAATTTGTTCTTAAAATATTACGAAAATATTTCTTTTTCTTATGCATTAAGTTAAGCTTTGGTAAAGTAAGAATTTACATTTATTTAAATTTCAACATAGGTCAGACATTTCGTAATATTTCCAAGAGAAACTATGGTAAAATAAACAGATAACCATATTTCATGTTTCTTTTCTGTTTATCAGAAAATATTTCATCTTAGTACCGTCAATATTTAACATGATATAAAAGTTTTATAAACTATTACATTAGTTAGAATAACGTTTGTCGGAAAAAACACATTTCCTTCCTCATCTACAGAAAAGTATTTAGGAATATATTTGATTTATAAAAATAAATATAATAATTAGTGTCTTTAAATTAATATAATGATACGAATGATTGAGTTTACAAACAGGAAAAAGAGAAAAATTATCGAGATAAAGTTTTCTGAAAAAATCAAACTTCATCTATTCCCCGTTAATTTTGTTTATACTGCGACACCTACCAACGATGTAATATTTTATATTCTACGGTAATGACTAAAGGCTTTCCAGAGAGCTATGATATACAATAGTCATCTTGTGTAACACCGCAATGTTATGTATAATACTGCAAATCTGATGTATAAAATAATTCTATTTTTTGTGTTCAACTAAAAGAAATTGTGAGTTTCAGAAGACAACTTGGAAATTCCTACGTAGATAAGCGAAGGACACAGTTATCTAGAATCTAACAGAAGAAATCAAATTCCGTAAATCTTACGTTTGTTATCTAAATTTGATTCTGAAAATGTAGGCCGAAATTCATTAAATTTCTGGACATATCTACAAATTTAAAAAAGTACGCGGTGTATATTTATCGTAAAACGAATAAATAGTGTAATATACTTTAAGTATGAGATTACTGTATTTATTACACATGAAAGAGTACATTTTTATGCTATTTCAATTGTTAATGTGATATATATATATATATATATATATATATATACAGGGTGTCCATAATTAAAGTTCCACTTTCAAAAGGCTGCAAAAAAAGAACCACTGGTCAGAATAACTTCAAATTTGAACTGAAAATACTAGAAGAAGGGGGAAACGATTTGGCATAGTAAAAAAAAGTTCCAAAATGTTTCAGCGCCATCTATTGATACATTTTGGAACTTTTTTTATTATACCAAATCGTTTCCCCCTTCTTCCAGTATATCAGCTCAAATTTGAAGTCATTCTGACCAGTGGTTCTTTTTTGCAGCCTTTTGAAAGTGGGACTTTAATTATGGACACCCTGTATATATATATATATATATATATATATATATATATATGACACGCGTAGGGCTACGCCCGTCATCTTACAAATTATGGCAGTCATGGTATATCCGGTGGTGTAGCAAAAGTAATCCAATCAATAATTGAGCAGGCATCAGTTCAAATTAATCCAGTTTTATTCTTTGTCATAATACCACCTCTCCAGATCTACGCATTTAGTTATTCGCCATTTCTTTTTTAGAGCCGCGGCGAAACACGTCTGATGGCATCGATTTCTATTCCGTGCTCTAACCAAATTCGCGGGCATCTCCGCGGGCCAACTCTCCTTGGACATGCGCAGAGCCCGAAACAGACATCTTTCAAGGATAAAATGTAAACGTTCCTCCTCGAGCGCAGAACTCAGAGGCGCGCGAAGATTATATAATAAAAAGAGAATTTCCCTTTCCCAATTCGCGTCTTTGAATACGAACAATTAGAGGCGAATTATGCCACGAATATAATTTAATTCCCAAGCCCCCTTTAAATTTAGAATAATCATTCTTTTCCCACTAAATCCTTTACATATATATATATATATATATATATATATATATATATATATATAATATATATATATATATGTGTTTGTGTGTGTGTATGTACATATTTTTTCTTTTTTCCTTGTATGAAAACTTATTCTTTTTTCAGGAATTGTGATACAATTTCAAAACTGTTTTAGGAACTTCGAGTAAAATGCAGAGCTCTTTAAAACTAAGATTTATTTGAAATGAACTTTATTTTTTATTTAAAGTAATGCTAAATGATATATTTTGTTAAAGAACTCTCGAGGCTTGTTTCGTACATTAAAAATGAAATATGCTTTTATTTGCCAGCATAACAAAAGAATACAATGATAAAATTCCAGGTCTCTCCTGAGAAGGGCCTTAGTGAAAATAATTGCGCTTTGTAAGAATACTATAAACAATTATGTGTATAAAAATGTAATTAGCTTTTTTGAACGTTTTGGAGCAACTAAACAAAAAATTTTTAAAACCCCAGAGAGTAATGAAAGAGAAAATTTAATAATTCATGAGTAAAATTTGTTAATTCTTTTAGAAATACAAAATTAATATTTACTACCCAAAATTGTTGAATGAATTGGTATGTATTATTTTCTTTTTTAACTTCGAGGTAACAGAGATAAAAACAAAAAAAATGTAATCCATTGTTTAAATCTCTAATTAAAAGAAAATTAATTAATGTGCTTTTTACCACACTTGTTTAAATATTGTTTCAAAGTATTTAATCAGTTTGATTTCTAAGCTAAACAAACTTTTTTATTAAGAAACATGTTAAGCATATCCTTAACATAGCACGAGTGGTTGATCTTTTTTTAAACATCTTTCAAAATCTGTGTTTATTTCGAATATCTAATAAAGAATTATTAATGTGATGATGAATGAGATGTTAGAGGATTTTATCTTAGGCTAATCTCATGTGCAAAATGTAAAATGATGTAAATTTAATATGGATTGAACCGAAAATGCTTATGTCCGATGCACGTGTTTAACTTATAAACCCGTTTCCAAGGAGATCGTCCGTATAGCTACTGCTAACAAATGATCCGTTTTTCTTATACTAAATCGACACTTCTGTCAGACTCGAAACTCATTGAAACTTAAAAGTCATTTATTAGATCCCTTCTAACGTCCGTAAAACTCGTCTTACAAAAACTTTTTGAAAACTTTCTGAGCACAGTCATTCTGAAAAAGACTTTGTTTTATATCACTTCAAAACTTCCTATCACGAAATTCTATGAAGATGCCTCCTTTCAGCGAAAGAGATTAGCGCCCTTTACACGTACGGTCTTTCGCGAGTGCTTGGAGCGTACGGGATTGCGCGCTTGAAAACTTGCAGTACGCTCCAAAGTAGCTTTCCCTTCCTCTCCGATACCTTCACACGTGCACTCAATCGCGCGGGATCGTGGTTTCACGCGGGAAAGAACGTACGTGTAAAGGGCTCTATTCGTGAGGATCTCAAACATAGCCATCACTACATGGAGATGCAAGAACTAGCCATTCGCTTTCATAGAGCTCAAGGTTCTCAATCCAGATCTGCATCCTCATCATAAGTACTTCACAATCAGGGGTTAATTCTATGATTTCTTTTTTAAAATATATGTAAATACATATATACGTCCTTATGTGGTACAAGAACTTAGGAAATTAGTAAGGCGATTTGGAATGAAGCGTAGCCTCTTATAAACAGTGCTTTATAATGAGTCCCTCTGTCTTGCCTTCCACTTGGCATAGTGGATATTGTCTTCGCTTTCCACGTCGTTTCCGGGTTTAAGGCTTGATTAACATCTGGAGAAAAATGAATCTTCCGCCTGAAATAGAAATCTGTCTCGAGAGGGAAGCTGTGAAAATACCACTGTCCAGCGCCGGAGTGATCAGCTGTGTAAAAATAAATTATCTGTATATATATATATTTTTCTGTATGCTGTGAAGCTGTGAAAATACCACTGTCAGCGCCGGAGTGATCAGCTGTGTAAAAATAAATTATCTGTATATATATTTTTTTTTCTCTCTCCATTCATATGCACTCCGCACTGGGGTACATGTCTGAGGCCCCAGGGACACAAACCACAACAATTTTCTATCTTGCCTGTTTGATTCATTGCAGTGCTTTCCATTGTTAGTTCCGAATTTAAATCAGGCCTACAGTATTTCAATTCAGAATTTTGTTTTGTTCCTAGTTTAAGCTACCAATGTATTTTTAAGGCTTATCTGCGTTTTTGCACTAATTCCTCCCAGAACATTGAGTGCATTTTGGATGGTAAGTGAGGGATATTGGCTTTGAAGCGAATTTAGACGTTTTACCAGCAACTTCAAAAACTTTTCTCATAAGGACTTCAGCTTGTTCGTTGGTGGTGCTAAAACTTTGAGTATAAATTTTGGACATTGTAATTTTTACTTTGAGACCTTGTGCGCTATTTATGTTAGGGATAGTTTTATTTTGTCACCAGGTGCTCCGTAAAACTCAGAATGTCTCTCCTAGCCTTTCAGCTTATAATTAAACATAGTCATAAAGACGAGCTTCTGATATCTGAGAGACTCAACAGTATCTAATAAAATCATTGTCAACCTACTACTCAGGCTAAAAATTCAGTAGACTGGAAATTGAAGCTGTCTATTGTGATCGAGCAGTTATGTCTGTATCCTATCAGTGCATTGAAGTTCATACATTGATATGACACCACCATCATTCACTTGAAGACAAGTATTTCCCTGACATGTGAACGAAATAGTGTGTGGAAATACAGCCACACATGTGCAATGGGGGAATACAAAACAATCGAAAGATAAGGTTAGGTTACATAAAGCAGGCCTGGGATAATTGTCCTGTAGATACATATTATGAGACATAGTGTCCCAAGAAAAGTTAGGAAATACACCAAATCAGATTTTTAATTTTTTTTAGCTCACACTTAACTCAGTAATACCCTCATACTGGCAATAATACATGAAGGACAA
Source organism: Dolomedes plantarius (assembly GCA_907164885.2). Lineage (NCBI taxonomy): Eukaryota > Metazoa > Arthropoda > Arachnida > Araneae > Dolomedidae > Dolomedes > Dolomedes plantarius. The sequence continues at coordinate 103,959,886 of OU015496.1, forward strand.
TAATTGATAATTCAAAATGATGTATATTTTACATCATCAATGATGTACATTTTATATTGTTTTGTCACTACATATAAAACCCTGAAATCTTTGCGATATACAGTATTTTAGCTACAGCTTTGTTAAATGAGGAAAATATGCGAATTCTGGAGGACAAAGAAATAAAAAAAGTAAATATTTATCCCGAAATATTCCTTATCCAATGTGCTCAGAGAACAATGATTAATGAAAATAACGAAATGAAACTACATTTCAAAATTTTGACTTCTTCACCTGATGCCATGTATTATGGGCGACAAAAGAAGAATCAAACGGCTGAATAATTCTGCATTTTACCCATTAATGAACTTTCTAACGTTATTTTACCTTTCCGTATTGTCCATGAAATCTTTACTCTGTATTGATTAATGCATTCGTTCTTCAATAACATATTGATAATGAGGGAGCCTATTGAAGTGAGGTTTGGAAATAGGGAAAATATTTAGTGCTAAGATATGGTGAACTTAATAGTGAGGGAAATATGAAATTAAATAAGGGAAAAAAATTAAAGGAGAGAAATGAGAGAAACTACTGAAGTTCTAAGACAAGCGAGAATTTTTTCGCATTTCCTAAACCAGTATGCTGTATTACAAATGACTACCAAAAATTATAAATGAAACTGAATCTATAAAACTTCATTGGACACCGTATACTCTGCGAGTATTAGATGATTTAATCTTTATCATAGCTACTATTGAACATGAAATCGCGAAATAGATTTGGGTTTAATTCTTTACTAACTTTTCAATCCTTCCAGATGTCTTTTCTTTCGTTGAGATGCTGTGCTCTTTCGATTTTTCACTTTCCGTATCAGGTAAAACCCACTCTAATGTACACATTTGTCCCTGAAAGAGTAATGATTGATGATGTCTTCTAAGCGATTTAAAACGCGTATTTTACAAACTTGCTTCAGAGGAGCGAGTTTCTCACATTTGAATTCCGTTTTCACATTACACATGGTCGAGAACTAACTGAGACGTTACAGATTTGTAACCAATGTGCTATTTCAATATATACCATTATATTACAGTTAGTTTAATGTCCCCAGATACTTCAGGCCAGAGTTGAAAAAACGACGTTAGTTCATAACGCATTTTTCTGCTTAAGTATAGATACTCTCTCAGATAATTCTTCACCTAAGTAGTGGCAAATTGAATTAACATATAGGGTGAATTATAATTAACATTATAATTAACATTAAGACTCCTGGAAAAATATTTCATAAATATAAAAAAAATTATTTCTTTAATTTTTTTATTCTTTAAATATTGAAAAGTAAAAGTGAGAAAATCATTCGATTTAAAATAGGCAAAATTGAATTTATCGTTCTATCCTTTCTCTAACAGAATTAATAGTATTCAACAGCTAGGACGATAATTTTTCAAAAATTTTCTCCAAAAAAATGGGGGAAATTTCACGAAATTTCTTGGTAATATAAATACTGTAAATGAGCTACAACGTAATGAAAAGAAATATTTTGCAATAATTCATTTTATAAAGCTTCGTGCCGAATATATTAAAAAAAATCCAGATAAAAATTATTTATCAACCTCTATTGGGAGGTATTGATTCGTTTTCTCCCATTTTTTGTCAAAGTTTATTTGCCTGTCGCACTTCTTGCAAAATATCTCCTAAAGACTCATACTTCTTTCTCTCTCTTTCTCGTACCATTAAAGATAAAAGCCTGAAGACATTTAATGAGAAAGTACTTCGACAACGATAAAACAAGACGCTTTGTATGAGAAAAGATTATTTCACGCTGATCTAAACAAAGACATTCTTACATCAGCGTGTCTGTACGTGTATCTGTTATCTCGGAAATAACTTCCGAATGCAGAATGCGGTATGTTTCACCGTTGTTAAACCATAAATAAGCAGGATTGAATATAAAAGTATTCGACGGTTAATTGCAAAAATAATAAGATAAAATTTATAAAAATACTTAGCTCATCCAGAAAGTAAGTACCATTTGAGTATTAAAAACGATTAGCACTTTGTTTTCATTTGTATTTTATTACATAAAAATCTACACACCTTAAACCACTTTTCGACATATTCACCATGCGAATTAAGACATGTGTCATACCATCTTCTTTTAGAATTCGGCCGCCTGCGACCTGAACCAGTTCTGGATGTTTACGTTGATCTCATTATCACTTGCAAAGTGCTGACCGGCAAGAAATTTCTTGAGATGAGAAAACAAATGGAAATCGGATGGAGCTAGGTACGGACTATAAGGAGGGTGACAGAATTGTTCTCAGCAAAATGAATCAACCAGCATCGTCGTTACGCGTGCGGTATGCGGTCGCGCGTTATCATGCACGAGCACAATACCAGAAGTCAGTAGTCCAAGCCTTTAGTTCTCCATCGCGCGACGTAACTTTTTCAATGTCTCACAGTAAGCTGTTGTGCCTCGTTCCATGCAGTCCAATAACAAAATTCCTTGTCAGTCCCAAAAGACATGCACGTGATTTTTCTTGGTGAGACGATAAATTTCACAAGGTCGAACATTTCTCGTATTCAAAAACTTGATAACGGCTCTTATTTCACAGCTGGCGGGACGATCGCTTGTTTTAAACATGATTACTAGTAAACAATGACTTCAAACGTTAACGCAATCAAACAAAATGGCTAGGCTAATTCGTTCTCGAGTTGAAGTATGTAACTACGCATGCGCGACCCTCGTGCTGTCAGATGCGCGGGAGATATGCGAAAACGGTACTTACTTTCTGGATGAGCTAAGTAAAACAACTGAACACATTACAACGGCAACCGCACCTACGGTTGCAATAGAATCAGCACACACAGCACACAACTGCTTCTGCCACGCAGTATAAATGACAAGAATGTTTTACATAAGACTGTCTTCTTCCTGTACACGCTATATTAAATGGGAAAATGCAAATGTAAAAGAGTGACGTAAACAATGGAAACAATCCGATCATGAATGACGTCATACAATGCAATGACCGGTTAACTTAAAAATAACAAAGATTAAAAATAACAAAGGGAACAGTATAAAGAACATGAGTCGGGCAAAAGTGAACAATACGAACGTGTACGAAGTTCCGATGTTAGGGAATGGGCGTTAAATAAACGCTTATCGCCGATGTTCCGAAAGACGATAACTTAACATCGTAGTTACGGTAAGATTTGTAATAGTATCTTTGCTTAAATCAAGTTCAGTATAAGCAAAGGATTGGTTCAGTATAAGTGAAGGATAGATTATTGAACCATGAATTTGGAATGAAGATTTAGGTTTCAAGTTAGTCTTCCTGTATCACTAGGATAAGCTAAAGTCGTGATTAGCTTGCTTAGAATGTGTCTGACTCCTGTTAGAAACTTGGATAAGGGCATTCGATTATAAAGAATATAAGTCTGCAAATATTTTTCATCGTTTAACTGTATATTTTAATAAATTTCTGAAGTCACAACAAAATTACATTTTTACGATTATTAAGTTATCTAAAAATGTTTGCTTATTTTGCGTAAAGCTTTTAATTTGAAACTATAATTATGCCTATCTAGGTATTAAAACCATTTCTCATTAATATATATACACTGAAGTGCCACTGAATTAGGGATAGCAAAGCCTATGCAAATTGTGTAGCGCTGCGCATCATGTATGCGCAAGTGAGGGCGCTGTGGTAACTGCATATATAGTTCGTACTGTGGTTGTTCTGAATTAGTTGTTGGAATTGCCAGTATGGGTAAACTGCCTGATTTAGACACCTTCGATCGCGGACAAATCGTAGGTGCGCGTCGCATAGGCCATTCAATTTCCAAAATCGTCAGACAGCTAGGATTTTTAAGGTCGACAGTGTCAAGAGTATACCAAGAATACATGGATGATGGAAAAAAAAACTAGCGATCGGGCAAACTGCAAAGGAAAATTTGCCTTGAGAGTGCGTGGTGAGAGACGTATTGTACGTAGCCAGCGAAGCCAAACATTAGCTCAAATTACCACCCAGTTTAATGACGGTGCCAGTCGTACAGTCAGTAAACGGACTGTGCAATGCTCACTTCACCGTATGGGTTTCGAGAGCCATCGACCTACGAGAGTACCATTGCTCTATACTCGCCATCGGGCTGCACGTCTTGCCTGGGCAAGAGAGCACAGAGACTGGAGTGTAGAGGACTGGAAACGAGTAGCATGGAGTGATGAGTCTCGATTCTGACTATTTAACGCCGACGGGAGGCTGAGAATATGGCGTCAGGCTCATGAAGCCATGGATCCTGCATGCCTGGCTGGAACTGTTCAAGGGCATGGTGGCTCAATCATGGTCTGGGGTGATTTTCGTGGCACAGTTTGGGATCTTTGGTGCGTGTACCAACCTCCCTCAATGCAATTCGGTACGTAGAGTTGCTGGGTGATCACCTCCATCCGTTTATGCTGTTCTGTTATCCGAACGGTAATGGAGTTTTCCAGCAAGACAACTGTACCTCTCACAAGTCCCGGTTGGCTACTGGCTGGTTGGATGAGCATTCCTCTGACTTCTCTGTCATGAATTGGCCACCTCGAAGCCCAGACTTAAATCCTATTGAGCATCTTTGGGATGTTTTGGAACAAGGCGTGAAAGACTATCACACAGCACCAAAGAACCTTACTGAATTATGGACAGTTTTAGCCAATATTTGGCAAGCAATTCCCGTGGAACATTTCCAGAAACTTGTTGACTCTATGCCTCGTCGTGTGGCAGCCGTTATCAAGGCCAGAGGAGGCCCAACTCGTTACTAGGTGGGTATCCCTAATTCAGTGGTACTTCAGTGTATAAATATATATATATATATATATATATATATATATATGAAAGATATAAAATTTAAGTTGACCCCTGTAAATGTTCTCTCCTTCCCATGCTTAAGATGGCATTACCAAATTCTGTTTTCAAGAACCCAGGAATATTTTTCATAGCGTCAGCAATCCCTGGGCAAGCCACACTTTTCTATGCCCAAATAAGGCAATCGTCCTGCACAACTGATGCAGCTTGCAAGAAACATCTTTGGTCAGCAAATTCTTCAACCGCAGATACCTCTATACGCAAACCCCGGGAATCACTCGGGTGTTGGCTTTCCATTAGATAAGATGTCTGTTTAGCCACTCGGAAATAAATTTCTTTTTCTAATATTTCTGTAATTTGATCTTATTTCATTACAGAATTAATAGCCGGCAGGATGTTATTCTTGTCCGAGGTGCCCTACGATTTTCGAATGATTAATTATAATTGTGTTACGAAGAAAATTTTACGTATGCAACGTATTATATCTTCCATAAAAGAAAATTTTAAGTGTCTATCCTAAAAAAATGAAAGGATATTTGTGCAACGTCATGTGCTCCAATGAACGTCATGTGCTTCATGTGCACGTCATGCAACGCCATGTGCTTCAAGTGTTTAATTCCATACAAAAAATTCAAAAGCTTCTTTAGAATCTTCAAATGGTAATATTACGTACAAAAAATTTATGCGAGTCTACGTTTTCACCTCAACGGATCATCCTTTTTTCAATATGAGTGCTCAAGTCTCTGTTTACGCGGCTCTGCTTTTATCTATGTGTCACTAATTACAGCATAAAATTGTTCCGCTTTCTTCACCTGCCCCAAACGCCTCACTTTGTTTTGAATTACTCCAATCGTGAAATGCTGCTACTAAATTATGTTGTGCTGCAACCAGAAGAAAAATGTTTGCTCCTGCGTCAACAACTTGTTCCGGATCAGACTTTTTCCCACTCCTTCCCCTACGAACGTTTGGATTTGAAGTTATGTAACCATTGGTGGCATATTTCCATAAAATTAAATGTTATGCCGAAGAAAAATATTATTAAAATAAATAAATAAAAAAATGAATATTTAAATTGGGACTCTTAAAGGTAAGACGAATTGTCTATAAAATTGCATAACTTTTCACATATCTGTTTTTATGATTAATTGATTATCCTTAAGTAAAAGTTATAATGATAAAATTTTATGAAAGTGTGTAAGTTATGTATGTGAAATTATAATTAATGTTTTGAAATATGTTGATACTAAAAAGGGTTAGCCAAATCAATTACAAACGTAAATTTAATCATACTTTTGTTCAGAAATTTAACATTATTTTTATTCTTAATAAACTTGCCAAGAGCAAATCGTTATTTTAAGTATCTGTTTCTCACACGCAGTTTTAAATCTAGTAAAATACGGAGTAAAGTAGGTCATTCCTACTATAAACATGGGTCGAGAGCCAGCGTGCGCGTTATTGTATACACATAGTTGAAGGTTATGTTCCACAACAATAAATATCGTTTAGCCATCCGCCGCTCAGACGAATCGGGTGTTTACGGAATTGTACTTGTTTTTCAATTTCATAATGTTTTCCTTTTTCCTTTCTCGCCTCAATAATGAGTGATTAATAAATATAATTTGTCAGAGCCTCTGTAAAATAAGTCGCGTAAAAGTTAAATTTGCTTTCTTTCATTTTGTATGATGTATGTTCTTTCTTCGTTTCTCTTCCATGTTTTAATCAATGTTTTTTGCATTTGAGTCTTTAAATTATCCACATGAATATTTTCTCATCTTTATAAAATATTTTAGAGATTATAAGAGTTAAGAATTTGTTTTATTATATTGAAGTATTAAAGTATGGTTTTGAATCCCCGTAATTACATTGAAGGTTAGTCAGGAATATAAGTACTATAGGAGATTTGCTGGTGTAAAAGTAGAAATTCAAGGCGTAGTTTGTCATATAAACGGAGCGTCCTTCTAATAGCTGCTAGGGTACCATAATAAGCCACGGTTGATTTTTCACACCCGTCTGCTAATAAATGTTCGCCCACTCCGGGAAATTCTCAAAATACAAAGAATAGAGAATAACTAAATAGGAAAAAAAAATATAAAGAGAGATATATTTGAATATATTGAATAAAGTGTGAGGAATATTACATATTTTATCAATTAAGAGAAGGATTTATAAGTTTTGAACAAGCATGAGCAGTTTTACATGTTTCTTTCAATTCACATATTGGTTAGAGTTTTTAGTTGATTATTGAATGATTATGAAAAGTACATGAATAATAATGAGAAGGAAAGGAAGTTGTTTGGAAGATTGTAAAGAAATTTGAAGGGTGATAAATTTTGATTCCATACATTTAAAAACAAATACTTTTTCTCTTGTATTTTATGATGTGTTTTTGATTTAAAGGAAAATAATAATGGTGATAATAATGTGAATGTCAGAGATCCGTTTCCTTTTTGTTTTGTTGGGTGCCTAACACCTCTTTGACTCCACTTATGTGGTTAAACTTTGTGTGTTGTTAAAAAAAAAAAAAAAAAAAAAGCTATCTTGTTTAAAGTCTCTTTTTGAGCTATTTCTGTGTGTATTTATTAATGTGGATCTCATAAGCAATTGTATAGTTGTAGTATTATTTTGAGAAAAATTTCTGGAACAGATGTGGATTTCTACATTACATTTGAGTATTATAGGTGTTTTTTATATTTTTGATCTGTTAATAACTGATATTGTAATGAACATTGTTGACACATGATGAAGATAACCTAACTTTGATGGATTTAGATACCTACCTAAATTTCGTAGTTAATTATATGTATTTGGAGAACTTTTGATGCTAGTTTGCCTTCCACAAATTACCATCTGAATTATTTCAAAAGAATATTTATTAAAAGGAATGTTGATGTGCTTAAGTTAAAGAAAAATTTTGTCAATGTTAGGGCTAACATGACATGTCACAGGTTACCCCTAATTTTGTCAAGTGTGTTGATGATCTGAGTTATATTATTTTTGTTGACACCGGAGAACCCTTTTGCTAGCGCAAGGGGTAGTTCCTCCCCCAGAGAGATGAGCCTCTTTCTGTCTTTGCACCAAGGCACCCTCGTGATCACTGACAATCTTTCACGTTAGACATCACAGAGGATAGCCCATTTCACCTCCAGGTTTGTCACTTATGTCATGATAGGTACCAATGCTTTTAGAATTTGACTATTTTGAAGTGAAACTAGTGACGATGTTAAAGCACACAATGTTTTTGAATATTACCTAATATGAAGCTGATGTCCATTTACTTAATTAAGAAGTTATAACAAGTTATTTTGAGTTGTTTAATTTATGATCTTATATATTGTTAAAAAACTTGACAGGTATCTAAATTCTATGCTGTAATTGAAGTAACACTTTCAGAATAATATAACAAATCAATTTTATAATTATTAAGGTGAATTTTTAATTTTATAATATTTAATTTAATGTCATGATGCATTCCTTTTCTCAGTTGAGTTGTTCTTGTTTTGTTTTTATTTTTCTATATTTTTTTTCAAAAAATGGTCGGGTTGTGATGGCCACACAACTCGAAACTTTTTTTTTCATTCGGCAAAATTTTATTTTTGGTTTTTGGGGTTTTTCTTTGAGAGCAACTACGGTTGAGAAACTGAATCCATCTACCTACATTTGTTCATCCACAAAAATTTTCTTTTGAAGTGGCGGGAGGAATTTGTTTTAACCTCCTTTCCAACTTCATAGTCAGCATTCCTCAACAAACGTGAGGATACACGGTTGTTTGAGAGAAATGTGATTTGTTTGTCAGAAGTAAGGTATGTTTAAGGTATAAAATGTGTATTGCTATTGAAACAAATTTTGATGTAACGAAGTTGTTTTATTAATGTAACAGTACTTCGAAGAAAAAGAAGAGATATTGATATGAAATGAATGTAAAAATTTATAATATTGTAATTTTGCACGAATAGAGAATTGTAATGAATATAAGAGTACCCAAGGAAGTTAAATAATATAATAGAGTGAATTTTGATAGTGATACAAACAATGTCAGTATTAATATAATATAATGTGAGAACTAATAATACAATATGTGTACAATGTTAAGAGGTAGTTTCCAGGTAGTGTAAATGTTTATATTGTGTTTTATTCATATCAAATATATCAAGATAATATGTCATGTAGCCCTAGAATTTATGTTATCGTCTTATATTTCGAATACAAGTCTTAATTTTGAACTTATACTGTAATTATGGTTAAGTGCATACGAAGCAAATAAGATGAAGGATAGTAGGGAAACCGCATGGACCTGCTATCTGGAGGAACCATTGTGGAGTTTGCCAGATATTTTTGTAATCTTTTGTTATATTCTGTATAATTGTAAAATTTTGTAGTTTATTTTTTTATGTTATGTATGAGAGCCTCCACCCGGGTAGACAACGTTTTTAAAATGGGGGGATATGAAAGATATAAAATTTAAGTTTATCCCTGTAAATGTTCTCTCCTTCCCATGCTTAAGATGGCATTACCAAATTCTGTTTTCAAGAACCCAGGAATGTTTTTCATAGCGTCAGCAATCCCTGGGCAAGCCACACTTTTCTATGCCTAAATAAGGCAATCGTCCTGCACAACTGATGCAGCTTGCAAGAAACATCTTTGGTCAGCAAATTCTTCAACCGCAGATACCTCTATACGCAAACCCCGGGAATCACTCGGGTGTTGGCTTTCCATTAGATAAGATGTCTGTTTAGCCACTCGGAAATAAATTTCTTTTTCTAATATTTCTGTAATTTGATCTTATTTCATTACATATATATATATATATATATATATATATATATATTTCGAGTATTAATTTAGCCACAATTAAGATAATGCTCATAATACTTTAATAAATCTTTACTCACAGTTCCATCTTCCAATGATGGGGGAACCCTTTCAGCGTCAGTCAAACAAATAACAATTTCGACATTTTAATTAAATATCCATTTTTGTCCTTTTCTATTTCCAAAACTAAAAATTACTTTTATCTTTCTTTTCTGAGTCCGTTAAATCTTTGATACTAGTACTTTGACGTTCGTAAAGGAAAGATGATTAATGACGCTTTCTATAATATTTAAAACCTGTTTTACGAATCTACGACATGTCTGACACCTAATCTTATTTGTATTTTTGAATTTTCAAATGAACAAGGGATGCTGCTGCATGTGAATTTGACGTTGTTTTTGTTGATGGCTTAAGGCTGTATACATATAGTAATTGACATGTATTAACATGTATAACGTTTGATCCTATTGGATGAAAAAATAATTTAAAGTTTCAACATAAGTAAGCAAAAAACTAATTTTGAGGAATTTTAAAAGCTCAAAATGGCCTTTTTTTTTGCCACGATTATACGTCGTGCGATTTGTAGCTCAATTTCTGAAGAAATCCCTATCATATTAAGATATTCACGGAATTAGTGTTTATTAAATTATTTATTGAGATAGCTTGTATTATTTGCTCTTCCTTATCATCATTCACTTGACTAACACTAACAATTTTAGTTTTAAATCTATGATATACTTCAGAGATCTTCTTTTTGTTAAAATTGGTCACAGCTATGGATACCACCAAAATTAATGGGTTAAGGAGAAAAATAAATATTCATTTTGAATTAATTTATTCTTACGTTTTAATAAAACCACCCCATTCGAACCCTGACCAGAAATCGATGTTTCAGTATCACCACTTTCCAGTCACGGGATGGGGAAATATATTATATATCCAATTCAGTCCAAAGTAGGTATAGCTCTTAAGTGGACTTACTACCATTAAATCTTTAAAACATTCGATTTAAAAAGAAATATATGTTAAAGCCTGATCATTTTTGAACAAAATAAAGCAAACCGCATGAAAATATTCCGCTTATTTCCGGAGGTATTGATATTCTAAATATTTAATTACTCATCAAGTTTATGGATAAGAAAAATTTTAAACTCATTTTTCTCAAAATGTAATTTTGCATCATTCCGCCACTGATATCTCAAAAAATATGAAACATAATTCCATGAAATTTTTGTCACTGCATAATCATGTTATTTTATTGCATCTGAACTAGAATTATTGTAATCACTGCACATTTTGTTATTTTTTCAGGGGTAAATTAATGCAAAAATTTAAGGAAATTTTAAGTATATTTTGAGCAGTTTTGAAAAATTGAAAAAAATATTTTAATGTTGAATGTGTTATGTTCAATTGTATTTTGAATTATTTATTTTAAATATAAAACAGGAATTATACATTTAAGTGGAAAATTAATTTCATAGTTCTGCGCACAAGCCAGTACACAATAAAAATACTTAAAAAACAAGGTATATCTAAAGCATTTAAAAAAAATATTTAAAATTATTTTGAGAGTTGAAAATTTGTTTATTAAAATAAATATATCAATTTATCATATACATAAAGTTTGGAAAAATTGGGAGTAAATTGAAATAGTTACAAAGAGTCAAAAATATGAAAATATGTCTTATTTCTTCGACTTAAGGGTCGTGAGACCCCTTAAGCGGTGACGTCAGTGTGATTACAGTGGAAAGTCACTTTGACCTGCATGTGACACCCCATTGGAACTAGAGAAGTTGCAAGGGAAAAGTCACAAAAAAAAAGAGACCGTGTGGTCAAAATTCGTCCTCCGCTGTGACTGTAAGCAACGTGATTCACTGCATAGTCATTTCGACGGCGCCAAGATTGGTTATGCTATTAGGTCTGTGGTCCGGAGATAGTTATGAAAAGTTACAATGAAACTTAATACTTTCATTGTAAAAATATTTAAAAAAGATTATATCCTTTACTTGTACTGTAGAATTGTACTTTAACTTTAACTGTCCTCAAGATTTTTTTTTCAATTTTTTTAAAGAAATGTTTACTGTACAATTTGAAAATTTTGCTTTTTACGTACTTCATAATTTTCTTAGTCCCCCACTTCGTGAGTCAAAGAAATGGAAGGGGGAAGTTTATTGAAAAATGAGGATGAACACTGTACTCTGGAACGCAAATCGAGATGCTGCCATCTGCCTCATCTTCCGGTATTTCGAACAGACTCAAGATAACTTATAGAATTAGCTTATAGAATTTATCTTATAGAACTTAACTTAAACTGCCCTTAACTTCTTGCAGCATCAGTCAAACAAATTCATGAATTCTTAACTTTCAAAGATTGTTTTTTTCTTTTGCACAATTTGAAAGTTTTCATGTTTACGTACTTAATAATTTTGAACAGACTTTCGAAATTTTGAACAGACTCTAGATAACTTATATAATTAACTTATAGCATTTAATTTACAGAATTTAACTATTCTCAACTTGTTTCAACATCCATCAAACAAATTAATAAACTCTTAATTTTCAAAGACATTTTTTTTCATTTTTTTTAAGAAATGTTTATTGTACAATTTGAAAGTTTGCCTGCTTACAAACTTAATATTTTTAAACCTACACTTCGGGATTTTGAACAGACTTCCGGTATGTTGCACAGAGTAAAGATAACTTATAGAATATACTGATAGTATTTAACTTAAACTCTCCCCAACTTCTTTCAGCATCAGTCGAACAAATTCATGAATTCTCAATTTTCAAAAACATTTTTTTTTCATTTTCTCAAAGAAATGTTTATTGAACAATTTGAAAGTGCTCCTGTTTACCTATTAATAATTTTCTTAACCCCTCCCCCCACACTTCCGGAATTTTGACTCAAGATAACTTATATAATACACTTGTAGTATTTAACTTACAGAATTTAACTTATACTGTCCTCAACTTCTTTCAGAATCAGTCAAATTCATGAATTCTTACTTTTCAAAGATAATTTTTTTCTTTTTTAAAGGAATGTTTATTGTACAATTTCAAAGTTTTCCTGTCTACATGATTAATATTTTTTTAATCCTACTCTTTTTCTAACAGATTTCCGGTATTTTGAACAGACTCAAGATAACTTATAGAATCAACTTATAGTATTTTACTTACAGAAGTTAACTTATACTGTCGGTAACTTCTTTCTTCATCAGTCAAACAAATTCGTGAATTCTTAATTTTCAAAGATATATTTTTTCTTTTTTAAAGAAATGTTTATTGGACAATCTGAAAGTCTTCCTATTTACTTACTTGATAATTTTTTACCCTACACTTTTTGGAACAAATTTCCGGTATTTTGAACAGACTCAAGATAACTTATAGAATCAACTTATAGTGTTTAACTATAGAATAGAACTTAAACTGTCCTCAACTTGTTCCAGCATCCATTAAACAAATTCATGAATTCTTAATTGTCAAAAATAATTTTTTTTCGTCCTTCATAGAAATCTTTATTGTGTAATTGGAAAGTTTTCCTGTTTACATACTTTATAATTTTTTAACCCCACACTTCCAGATTTTAGACAGACTTCCGGGATTTTGAACAGATTCAAAATAACTTATAGAATCAACTTATACTAGTATTTAACTTACAAAATTTAACTTATTGTCCTTAAATTGTCCTCACCTTCTTTCACCATCAGTCAAACAAATACACGAATTCTTACTTTTCAAAGATATTTTTTTCTTTTTTTAAAGAAATGTTTATTGTACAATTTGAAAGTTTTCCTGTTTACATACTTAATAATTTTTTAACCCCCCACTTCCGGAATTGAACTCACTGAAGATAACTTATTGAATCAAATTATAGTATTTAACTTGCAAAATTTAACTTAAAGAATCCTCAACCTGTTTCATCATCAGTAGAACAAATTCATGAATTCTTAATTTTCAATAAATTTTTTTCCCCATTTTATTAAAGAAATGTTTATTTAACAATCTGAAAGTGCTCCTGTTTACATACTTAATAATTTTCTTAACCCCACATGTCGGAAATTAAAGTACCGAAAAGGGGGAAGTTTATTGAAAAACGCGGATGAACGCTGTACTCTGTAAAGTAAATCGAGATGCTGCCGGCTGCCAAATCTTCCGGTATTCTGAACAGACTCGAGATTCATTCCGACGTCAATGGAACAAACACCCCATATTAACTCTCCCATTAAGTTTTCAATTCTTTCCGCTTCCTTTTTGTCGAAACCCGAGCTAATTTTTATTTCCTGTGTTGCGTCCGTTAAACATTAGCTTTCGAAAATCCTCCAGCACGTGTTCCTGAAAGAGTGATGATTAATGACGTTTTCTACAATATTTAAAATGTGTTTTACGCAGCCACCAGACGCATTTCAAAATCTGCTTTTGAGTTTTAATTGCGTTTCCTCTCGTGTAAATTGGCAAGACTTTATGCAGCTGTTAAGAGAATTCTCTTTGATATTGGGGATTGGTTTGGTGCTGTTACTATATGTGGTTTACGTTTGCATTGTGTGTTGTATTGATGCGATCGTACGATAACTTCTTTAACTTCGGCAGGGAATATTATTGCGAAATTCCCTGTTTAATCCTGCAATTGTCTCCCTTACTTCTCCACAACTCATTATGCAGTTCGTTGAATACGAGATATTTTGCTAATTTTCAATAGAAATTTATCGCACACCGATTCAGTATCTTACTGGTTCAATATCGGTGTTCAATATCGTACACCGATTTCAATAGAAATTTATCGAACACAATTCTCTTTGATATTGGGGATTGGTTTGGTGTTGTAACTACATTTGGTTTACGTTTGAATTGTGTGTTGTGTTGATGCGATCGCACGATGACTTCTTTAACTTCGGTAGGGAATATTATTGCAAAATTCCCTGTTTAATCCTGCAATTGTTTCCCCTAATTCTCCATAACTCATTATCCAGTTCATTCAATTCGCGATATTTTGCTATCTTTCAATAGAAATTTATCGTACACGGCTCTTTTACTGCCACGTTTTTGATACTCAAAATAAGCACGTCTTGCTATTGATTTCTCTTTATTCTCAGCAGAAATGATTCCTGTAATTAGTTGGATTTGCATTGAGCTTCCTATTACCCGTAATTATTAATGCACGGGTATGGGTGGAAAACCTGGAAACTTGGATAATCAAATAATGGCTGCGAATAATGTAAGAAATTTGCTTTTCAGAGGTTATGACTAAACTAATACATTTGTTACGTGAATCCAAATTTATTAAAATAGCAATGAAACCTACATAGATATAACATTTTGTTGAAAATGTTTGGTATGTTTCTTCATTTATTTTTTTCAATCTAATAGGGTATTATTTTTGGAAAACCATTTTTTATTTCATACCTTTTCTTCTGCTATAAATCAGTTTATGTATATTCGGAAATTCGGTGCTTAAGTTTATCAGGAAGTAAAAGTGACAACATCTACTTACGTAAATCCTCATTCAAAGTACAGTATGTAATATATAAAGATTATATTTTCATCAGTAAACTTCAAATACCGTTTACTAGTAGGGATCGAGGTAGCCTTGTGGTAGCACACCAGCTTTCGGTGATAAGGGTGCTCGGATCGAATCCCGACACGTGCCATTAAATACCTCCTTGTCTAGGCCGTGTATGGGCACGTTAAATCCGTAGACCGGATCCGTAGATCCGTCCTCCCTGTATGAGATCAGAGACGGTGGGACAGGGTGCGATCAACCCAGATGTCGCCCCAGAAGGTGCTCGGTAAAATTTGAGGTGGCAGTGAACTAATATGGACTTCGACCATTGTGGTGCGATATAAACCGGAGCCGCACATATCTACTCGAACCCTATTTAGACCTGGTCTGAAACTTGCCGCCAGGGAGCATGAGAAAAGACACATTTTACTAAACATTTATATTTTTCAAATTACGTACGTAAACACACTGTTTTAAATCTAAACATACACTCATAAGACCTATATCAAAGAACACACAGAAGACTCATTATCAAAATATTTTAAATAAAATAATTTCCTAAACGTAAACAGAATAGATTGTGTTATCAACATTCCGAAATTAGCATTCACCTTCTTTTTTTTCTGATTGACAAAAAAATATTCTGTTTTTACTTAATTTACCTCAGTCAAAACTATGTAATGCCGGTCTGATTAGACATCTAAGAAGATGTTAAATTTCAGTTTTTAATTTTTTTTGTGTTTTGTTACAATATCTCTCATAACTTACATAGATTGTGCAAACTTTGATTTTATATTTTATATATATATATATATATATATATATATATATATATATATGTGTGTGTGTGTGTGTAATAATAACTGAGTGTCTAGGGGTTTTAGGGGTTGTCATCAGCTTCTAAATTATTGCATGACTCAAAAAATTACGATTCACATCAGACGAACAGTTGCATTTGGACAATACGGTACATTAAACATAAAACAATTAGAACTAAACACAGTTATATCTTCATAACAGAGACATTACTTCGTACTACGTCGTTATCAGAAAACAAAAGTCGCACCACAATCGTCAGCTAGGAAGACACGTCTGAATAGTAAGAAAGTCGATTCTCTTCTGAGTGGTTCACGGAGAGTTCACAGATGGCGCTGGCTGGAAGGCAGAAGCGTCAGCGACGGGTGTCAGAAGCGGGTGCCAGAGAGCGTTCCCCACATATATATATATATATATATATATATATATATATTCATTTATTTATTTATTGTGTGTGTGTGTGTGTTAGTTACTCTGTATTGTTAATTGACTCAATAAATAATTTTGAATTTTTAAGCTTTGAAAGCAACATTTTTAAGTTATAAGATACAAGCTCTACAATATATAAGCATATTATCCACGTCAATTTATAAGATGTTCGGTTTTTCCATGTGAGGCAATTTCATTTTACAATTGAATCTCTTTGTCTAAAAGAATGTATAATACACAATTTTTAATTTCTCCCTGAGATGCTAAGACTTAAAATTTTCGATAAATTAATTAACGTATAAAAACTAATACACATTTTTGGGAATTTGATAAACGTCTTGAACATTTAACTCCGTAAACTGATAAAGCCTAAGAAGGCACGTTTAACAGTACTTTGCATTCTGCTAGTGAGCCTTGTACTGTCAAAGTGTGATTCGCCTAATGAACTGATGGCTTCAAATGGGATCACTTCAGAGTCTTTTAGACCAACAGATCTCAACGCCAACAGAGAAATCTATTGGTTTACTCATGCCAGGCACGTATCAGCGAAAACTTAGTTTGCTTTCTTCCTGGAAGTCTTTTGTCACTACTCCTTTTTTTTTTGCAAGATCGTGGATTTGCACATTTGCAGTATATACATCAAAACGTTTCCTAACAGTACGTACTGAATTTTAATATGTATGTCCCAAATATAAATTACAGCTCAATTTCAAGCAGATAAAGGGAGTGCCATCATGATTATATAAAAGCAGAAATAAACTAATGGAATGCATGAAAATATTTTATTGCAAAGAGTCAAGAATTTAAGTCTTCAACACAGCGTACTGTAAGTGATTGTACTTTGATACCCAGGCACTTGAGGAAATTGTTGTTGCTGTTCTTAATGCGCCCTGGCTAGAAGTTCCAGATCAGATCCACATTGGCTTCGATCAGAGTAGGATGGTTTCGGTTTACAATAGCACAACAAGGGTCGGAGTGGCTAGGTGCCACCGCGTTTGTGACCGAGCAACCCCAGGGGCGGCATCTGGGGGGGGGGGGGGATTGTACCCTCTCCCACCCTCTCCGATCTCATAGAGGGAATTTCCAGTATACAAATTTAACGATCCATATCCGGACTAGACACGGAGGTATTTATTGGCGCTTGTCGGTATTCGATCCGGCACCATTCCTACCGAAAGCCGACGCGCTACCGATAGGATAACTCGGGTCCCTTTAGGGTGTTAAATAACTATAGTGACCATTTGATATATTTTCATCTTATAGTATTTACTACTTATAAAGCGTTTATATATTTTTTTCACGCAATCTAATACTTAAGGTTTTTCTCATAATGCAAGAATTAATGTCAGGTTGTCTTTCTTTGGGTTGAAAAGGAGTAACATAATACTAACTTTCCTACAAGCTTAAAGTCAGAAGTTTGAATTAAAACACTAATGAGTATATTTGTATGTATGACATTTAACCTCAAATTCACATTTTTTCTTTCATTTTTCTCTTATCCATCAAGCAATACTTACCAGATGCCCTTCGTTTATTTGTCTATTTACCAATCTGATTAACTTTGCCTTTATTTTCCTCGAAATATATCCAAATGCATCATTTAGGGAATCTGAGCTCAAACAGCTTTAACTTTTCCAAACATCACATTTTCTAGGATACACTTCATTTTAAAAAAAAAGGCTCTTTGAAATTCGCATACCACCCTCAAATCACCTCTCAGTCAAACTATAGTGTGATGAGGTTTTATCCCACCACATCCTCTTTGAACCTTATATTTTACACAAAACACAGTTTGAAAGAATTCCAATTTCCACCGACAGCACCTTGAGTGACAAGTAATCGACCAAGAAGGACCCGCTGCATATTCTGGGGTGTGAATTACGGTATGTGTTTACCTCTAAAATCGGCAATTCGATTGGAGACTATAAAGAGGTCTAACTAACACACACACACACACACACACACACACACACATATATATATATATATATATATATATATATATATATATATATATATATTATATATGTATATATATATATATATATATATATATATATATATATATATATATATATATATATATATATATATATATATATATATATAAGGTAGAATTTACGGGTATCATTTATTCGAAATTCTATAAAATAATCTATACAATTTAAACTATTTCAACTTTATTTCTGTTACTCCTTTGAAAAATTTTTCTCAAACTACATATGAGGAAATCCATGAGCAGAAGTCTGATCATTTAGGGAATTAAAATGAATCGACCTCTTTTTTTAAGTGCACATCTATTCTTTCTGCTTGTTTCAGCAAAAGAAAAGATTTATGCAATAAATCAGTATTATACAGGAGTTAAATGAGTCACGTTGTACCTGAATTGCAAAGAAAGCAACCGATGTTGAGTATTTTTTTTCCTTTTCCGTACGGAGTCTGCAATTTGATAAAGCATTGTAATATAATTTAGGAAATCATGGTGTAAAGCGTGTTATTTTGGGAAATCTAAAGTGAATCGATTTAATCCCATCGTTCCTCTCCTATACTCATGACGCCATGTTAGTGATTGTTTATTTGTTTCATGAGGAACTGACTTTTAGGTTGTTTGTATTGGCAATAAGGCTGTCTTCTGTTTAATAAATATCTTGCCATACCTTAACAAATTTTCAATGAAACAATACAGTAAATAACGTGTTGTACTTTCATCATGTTAAAAATCTCTCTATTTTTATAAATATTTAATAAATTCTAGGAAATTTCAGCAATAGTAAAGGAAAGGTATGGATCCTGTATTCTCCATCACGGATTGTTTTCATTTTAAATTTTTAACTTTCGTGATTTTTAAGAATGATACATACACTTTTAACATAGAATTGCGTTCCTCAATGACGGTCCTCCGGAGAGAAAAAAAATTGTCCGGCGTTGCGAGTTATAATTTTGGCAGCGTGCCTAACCCAGTAGTAGTAAACAGTTAAGCAGAAAAGTACCAAAATGCGTCAATAAAAAAAGAGGTAAACAACGATAAGTAATCTTAAATTAATAACCCACGGTAGTTTCGTTAGCAGAGACTACCTGAAATATTTTTTTTTATTTACCTTTTCTACACCTCATTACCGAAAGACGAGCCAAGATGAAATTGATGAATATCAACACAGAAGGTAAAGCAAGCAGAACTATGCGAGAAACAACGCTTTTGCTTTTAGCTTTAAGCGTATAAAACTTTTTCCTCCTAAATCTATAGTCTTCACTGTTATTTGCAATCTCTACTCATTAAGTTAACGCTTCCGCACTTGGTGTATTGGTGCGTGGTAAACGTGGATCTAATCTATATATATAAAACAGTTCCGTAACTGACTGACTCGCTGACTGACATACAGTAAATTTATCGTCACGTCCATAACAACTAAATAGACAAAAAAATGTTTTTTTGTCTATTTAGTTGTTATGCACGTGAAATATATATATATATATATATATATATATATATATATATATATATATATATATTGGCATTAATTGCATACGTTGACCGTTGTATTTAATTTGATTGTACTCCGTAGCGAAGTGCGGGTTTTCAGCTAGTGTATTTATATAATTGGTGCGTCATTGAAAACGTGGATCTAATGTATTTATATAAGAATAACTGACAACTTAAAAAATTTTGTTATTTTTAGTTTCCTGAAACATCAATTGTACACTTAGACTGGCATAGCTGATTATACCACTGCTAAATATTATTGTAACAGCCAATATTAGTTAGTTCTTTTAACTGATCGGTGAAACCTTCTAATAAATTAGAGTAGGGGTACTCAAATTGCGGCCCACCAAGCTTGAATGTGCGGCCCGAAGCATCCACACTCATTATTATGTAGGTGCTTTTCTAAATACATAATTCTGAAGAATGAGTACTTGAGAAATACAAAACTGTACAAAAATGTGCCACCTACTGTTCACATTGTTCGTATCAACGTATCTTTGTGAATCATCCAATTCCAAAATGAAGTATGGGAAGAACTTTTACTTACTGAACTTTTACTTTTACTTTAGAGGGCTTACTGATTTTTACCTCCACGACGTATTGAGAGTAGCGTGTAGGAAGTTTAACCCTTCAGCGAGCGCATCAATTTTTGGCAACACCAGCAGGCGCGCGTTACATAAAGTGCAACGTCCCTTTCAACCCTTTTTATTCCTTTTGTAATAAACTTTCTTTTTTCAAATTGAAAATAGTAATTATGCGTTTTATGACAAGATATAAAATGTTGATAATATTGAGATATATTTATAATTAAAGGCCAAAGAATGCAGATACAATCGCCTTATTTCAAAACTGCCCGGTTTGTTGGACCTAAGGACAACTTGAGAATGGATTCCTATCTGGTCCAAAAGCTTAAAAAACAATCAAATTGTCCATCTTCGTGACATGCGGGATACCGTGTAATAGCTGCACATTTGATCTACGACATCAACTCATGATTTTGTCCTATTGCAATCCAGTATAATCGTCCGTTTACCACGCTAAATTCACGACTAACAATGAATGGAAAGGAATACAAGGGTCAGAAAATTAGACCTGAATTAAAAAGGGTGTAGCTATAAATAAAAACTGCTTAGAACATTCAAACCTTACTTGTAAAAACAAACCATTCAAAATTACGAAAATGTTGCACTTTGTACACGAGCGCTGCCACTGAAGGGTTAAACCTGATTTGTCTAAAGCAGTCAAAAGTTTGGCTCAACATAGAAAATCCCACAATTTTTAAATAATTTTTTAACACTAGAAAGACGGCTTCCGTCCTTTTGCCGGTTTCGGTCATACTATTGAGCGCTATGTCTGTATTTATGTCCCCAGGATTATGAAATTTTATGACTTTTTCTAATTTTATGCGAAATATGCGCACACATTTACAAAATTATATTCGATAGTAAAGAGGGGGAGAAAATGTGTTCTATAGCTACTAAGACTGAAAGCCGTGAATTTGACTGCAATATAGAAATTAGGAAGAAATATTTAAAATAGTACCGTAAAAATGTTAGTTACTTTTCGTATCTTCTCCCTTTTGCAAATAACAGAAATATTGGCTCTTCGAAAATATTGGTGATGAAAAATAAGGACTGCACAAACCATGCGTATATTTTTACGGACAAACCATAGCAGGTAGTTAGCTCGGCATACCTGCATAAAAATATATCTAAATATGCACTAATTTATCATATACTTGCTGAAAACCCGCGCTTCGCTACGGAGTACATTCAAATTAGATACAACGGTCAATGTATGCAATAAATGCCAAAAAAATAAATATATATATTTATAATAAATGCAACGATCAATCTATACAATTGATGTAATATATATATATATATATATATATATATATATATATATATATATATATATATATATATATATATATATATATATATATATATATATTTATAAAAAATCGTAAGGGATATTTATTTTTTGGGGTAATATCCAATCGTCTGCTGCATTGGAAAGTGCCAGAAAAATAAATCACGTGATCAAACATTTAATGAATTAAATTCTAAAAATTAATTTTTAAAAGTTCACCAAAAATCAGTAAATCGAGGTAAAGATTCGAAAAAGATTTCATTTTAAAGGAATTTTTATGATCTTTCTCGTGATATAAATTTTATAACACTCAAATTATTATTTTAAATGCAAACTTAAAAAAAGTTACAAAAACAGTTTAAAAATTTAATTTTAAAAAAATCTAAGAAGAATTTTTCAAAAATCTTTCTTAGTGCACCCCTACACCATAAGAAGAATCGCCATGCAAAATTTCAGCCCTTTAGGTCCAGCGGTTTTATCTGTGCGTTGTATGTCAGTGAGTCAGTTACGGAACTATTTTATATATATAGATTAGTGTGAAACAGATCTAAATTGAAAGTATTTAAATATTTAAAACTAAATAATATTTTAAAGTGTTGATTTTATTTTTAACGGTCAAAATGACGGCGTTCAGTCTTTTTAGTAACAAAAAAAAAAAATTTCCCGTCTTTCTAGTGTTAATAAATTTTGGTTTTTAATTTTATTTTTTATATTATGCTATTATAAGGTATAGTGTACTACGTTGCAGCCCGAGTATTGTAGCAAACATATGCAAGCGGCCTGCTTTGTTAAGCATTTATTTTATGGATAAACTATTAGTAGACTAGTTTTGTATTATCCGATGGGAGAAGTAAATTTTATCTTCTCCCGCAATAAATTTGAAATACTTTTACATAGCTTTTATTTTATATGTTACGACTGTAAATACAATAAATTTCTATTTAAACATCTCATCACCTCGGATTTTAACTGCATGTTTTTGAAAGTTCATTTGATTAATTGCGCATTACACAGAAATCCAGACATATGCAAGAGACACGTCAAAGAACCCAACACGACAGGCTTTAATTACTTAATTCTAGAATCAGCAAAGCTGTTGAGACATTATAACTACGTTCCGTTCATTCCGGGAGCTTTTTAACAGCATCGAAAATTGTATTTTTTATTTCGGTGTTGCTGACGCTTTAGGATTGCTCTTCACTTTTGGTGACAGGCGATGAAAGTTGCAGAAAAAAAATATTTTGAACAAGAGAAACAATTAAAATTTTATAATGAATTGTCACTTTTAAACTAGAAATAATTAAAGCAAGTTCATAAAAAGGGATAGTTTAAACGGAAAGTTTTAAAGAGCATCTTCGTAATTCTGTGTAATCTCGTTTTGTCATGAAATATGAAAAGTGCAATTTCCCTGGAGAAATTTAAAGGGTTTTATATAAAAGAATGGTTTTTTTCAATAAAGGGAACAATGAAATCAGCGCAGGAGCTTGATTAGATTACGTTTATCGGTTTCAGCTCATAGCTATCAAATATGCATTATAAATACATAGTGTTAAGTCCAACTATTTTGTAGCTATCTTTGAGCAAACTTTAATAATATTTTGTTCGTAATCATATGAAGAATTTCATATTAATGTCAATTTTCAGATGTCGGCTTTCACTACATTATTGGAAAAAATCGGTCTGCAATGAAATATTCAGATAAGAACTTTGTTTTAACATTCTTTAATCAGAGAGGGAAAATTTCTTTTAATATTTTCTCTCTCTGACACTACGACGATTCGTTTCGAAACGAAACGCCCATTATCCAATATTAACATGAGTTTCTTATGAATATACATCATACTGCCAAAAGTAATCAGACACATAAGAAAGAGTAAAAGCGTACGAGGTTATCGTAAACTATTTGTATTACTCGCACTTGTTTAAGAAAATCAGTATATTGTTGAACCACCTTTGGCTGCAATGACTTCCTCGACACCTTCTGGATATGCTCATGATAAATCTGATGTCCACCCGTTAGAATTTGTCTCCAGTGCTCGATTAAAAAACCTCTGCCAGAATGTTCCTAATAGAGAGCGATCTCGGTCGGGCATTATTTCGCGCTCTAGTTTGCCCTTTAAGTGTTCGAGGGGTTTGAGATCAGGACTCTAATCGAACCAATCTAATTTTTTGTATGTTTTGTTCTTCAAACCATGCCTTGATAGAGCTAGAGGTGTCAAATGTGGTCAGGTCATTCTGAAAGAAAATAGAATATGCCTCGAAATACTGTAGGAAGATCATAAACATCGCAATATTTGCGTACCTCTCAGTTCATTGTTGGAGGCAAAACAATTAAAGAACATGTGGGGATATCGGTGGTCTAGTTTAAATTATCCCAAGGCTTGACTTCATCCGAATCCACCACATGAATCCGTTATTTCAAAATGTTAAATAACAAGGCGAGAAGTTGTATGCAATCCAATTTAATATAACAAGCTGATCTTATAAACCAATTTACATCCAACAAGACCAGCACAGCCACTGGTATAAACTGAACGCCAGTTCACCTTGTCCGGCAACAGCTCGTACGAAAAGCGAAGAACGAAAAAGAGAGTGCTAGAAGATTTGGATCTTCTTTTTATCACAGTTCAAAAATGCCACGTCACTTTGACGTGATCGTAGAAATTTACATTCTGGTTTTCTTCTGTGCGGACACCACAAACCCATCCCTTCTCAGAAGAAACATACCCAGATCATTACAGAGCCCCCTTCAAATACAATAAACAGGACAATGCAGACGGAAGGAAAACGTTTCTTGGGCAAACCTATATCCAGGCAAGCTTATCCAATTGGTGAAGTTTGGAGCATGATTCATCAGTCTGCTTTTTCCCACAGTTCTATGGTTTATGAACTACGTGCTGATCACCACTGCAGCCTCTTTCTAGCATTAGGTCCGTCCTATCCGACTAATGTGGGGCTTGCGAGTAACCCATTTGTCACGGTAACCGTATTACGCCGTTCCCGGTAAATTATGTGAGTACCGAAATCAGTTGCTGGGCCTTTTCGATTACCGCTGAGGCCAACACTGGTACGGTGGAAGATCAATTCTTCTTTAGAGTCATCACAAAGAATCTTTTGTCTCAATCGTCCAAATTCAGCGTTCTCTCGGATCGGGTTTCACTACAGTAGGGAAGATGGCTTTTGGTTTTTACACATCTGTCGGAATTGATTGCAGGAAGTGCGGATAACCACCAATTGCACATAAAATATATTTGCTTCAGCAGAATCCATTATCACACTTCTTTGGAAATCCCTAATTTTGGCTTGGCGTCCAAAATTGGTAGTAGATTCTAATGAAATTTAACGTTTTACCAGGCAATCCCGTCTCTATATTCTATCGCATACGTACTGTGCATCTTAATTTTCACGTGTGGGTTTGCCTATTTCTGCATATTCGGAGGTGTCCGATTACTCTTGGCAATGCAGAGGGATTGTTTACACAACATTACTTACCAATCAGATTAGATGAATTATGAATTAAATCTAATCGGCAGATATAATTATCCGATTATTTACAGATTTAAATGTTTAATCTCTTGGCATATGGAAAAGGATAGACATCGACGGCGTATATACTTAATCCAGAGGTTAGGTCCACTGGTAATATGATGCAAGGAAAACTATTTATAGAAGCAAAATGTAGTCAACAGTCTTACACACAAGGCTATCAAACATTTCATAACAACTTTCCCCCCGATTTATAGCTGCATTACCAAGCATGCACCATTTTTTTTTAATTAAGCAGTTATGCGTAAATTAAAGATCCTTCTGTCAGCCGACCGACGACAAGTGGTAAAATTAAAATTAATTCCGTGTTTCGTTAAAGCGTAACAATTCAATCCATGTGTACCATGATTTTCATGAGAATATCGAGAATCAAGGTATACCAATTTCTACCAATCATAAAACGTGTCTTTTTAACTAGTTTAGTGGCTGTTATGTTAAAGACGGGTGTACATCCGAATAGTAACTGTTCATGTTTTTTATATAATTTGGGGTGATTTCTCATCAAAACAAGTAGACTTTGATATATGTTTTTACGATTAAAAAAATGTAATAATCAAGCATTCTCCAACTTATTTCAAACCCAAAAAATCCCTAATATGGTGCGCTAATCGTAATTATGATCTTAGAAATGCCAGTAATTATACTACCACTGAACTATTTTAACTAAACTTGTATTTTTTTTCTATCTATACCAAGAGTACGGTATGCATACAGATATTGAACTACAGTACGACTTTTTTTTGTCAGTGAAAAAAAAAAGAAATAAAAACAAAGCAATAAATATCTACCTATCTATACACACACACACACACACACACACACACACACACACACACATATATATATATATATATATATATATATATACACTCATGGACAAAAGAATTAGCGCACCAAGAAGGAGTCGTCAAAATGAAACGAAATTTTACATACGTAATGACTACTTTGATATAAGTAAATGATAAGAAAATCAAAGAAAAAGGATAATTTATTTCAGAGAAAAAGGCAAAAGAACGGAGGAGTTAATACTCCCTTGGACCCCCTCTAGCGCGAATGCACGAAGCGATACGATCGGGCATTGAGTCATACAAGTTCTGTATGATGTCTTGAGACATTTCGTTCCATATTTGCTGTAACCTTGCCTCTAGTTCGTTCAAACTCGTGGGATGCCCAACTCGTCGTCCCAAATGATCCCAGATATGCTCGATTGGAGACAAATCTGGGGATCGGGCAGGCCAAGGATGGGTAGTAACAGTGCGGAGACAGTCTTGTGACACCCTTGCCGTATGAGGCCGAGCATTGTCTTGTTCAAAAATGGCTCCTGGGAGCCGTTGCATGAGTGGCAACACATGTGGTTGCAGGATTTCATGAACATACCGCTGGGCTGTCATGGTGCCACGGAACAATACTAGGGGTGACCGTGTATTGTAGGCAATGACACCCCATACCATCACACCAGCTGTGGGAGCGATGTGTCGCTGTACAGCAAAGGCAGGATTGAAGCGTTCACCACGGGCTCTCCACACACGAACACGATTGTCATCACTGCCGAGATTGAATCTTGATTCGTCGCTAAAGACGACCTGGTTCCATTCCGCTGCAGTCCAGTTTCCTCGTGCGCGGCAAAACTCCAAACGGAGGCGTCGATGGGTGGGCGTCAAGGGCAGCACACGTAATGGGCGCCGCGATACCAACTGTCCTTCAGCCAGGCACCTTCGTATGGTTCGAGAAGACACAGAGGACCCTAGTGAAGGTGCTACCTGTGCCTGGATGGCGGCCGATGAAGCAGTTGGCTTTACGCGTGCATTTCTTACAATGTGGCGGTCTTCTCGACGACGGCGGTCTGTCGAGGGAGTCCTGAGCCTGGTCTTCGTGTACATGACATCTCTCGGGTCCACTGGTCCCAAAACCTCCTCACAACACAATCAGACCTGCCTAATTGACGAGCTACTCGCCTACCTGACCACCCAGCTTCCATCATCCCGACGATTCTCCCCCTCTCAAACTGCGACAACTGCTTATATTGTCTTCGAACACGGCGTAATGGCATGTCTATCTCAGCTCTTCCTTTGTAAATGAATCAGCACATTCAAACAAGCTTTGGTTACCTGTTTTATACTCCACAGAGTACGATGTTCAACGCCCTCTACCGGCTATACGTAATGCGCAATCACGCTACATTTCTAATCATTTGCATATCTCCCCGACATGTACCTTCATTGCAAGTTTCGTTACGATCCCGCAATTATTTCTTGGTGCGCTAATTTTTTTGTCCATGAGTGTATATATATATATATATATATATATATATATATATATATATATATATATATATATATAAAGACCGAGAGAATGTTGAGAAATTGATGGGAAAATCACATTTGTCTATTTTACGGATCGTTGAGAATTTATTGCCATACTATACTAGTTGTGTAAACTGGTTACGTAAGAAAATATGGCATCGTGAGCGTCGGGGAAAGTGCGTAATATTTATATTTCGCAATACAGTAAGCCAAAGAAATCCTATTTTGATTGTTCTTTTAATGTAGCCACTATGATAAAGTAGCCCTTATCGGGTATGTCACGCTGAGGAATTATTTACGTGTTCTAATGAACAAAAGTTTCACTATTGAAGTCTGGACAGAATTATCATAAAACGCAGTCCAGAAAAACCAAAGAGTAACTAAAATTAAGTTTTCTTCATGTCGTCTAAGATTATCATAAAAAATTGGGGAGAAAAATCAAAAAATATTAAGAACAGTTACATAATTAAATTAGAATTCTTACATAATGAAAATTTTTAAATAAAATAAAACACAGCTACAAACTGGTAATAAGCGTTATATATACAAAAAAAATTAAAAGTATTAAAAAGAAATGTCACACCATGAAAAGTGTCAAAATTAACAATTTGTACTTACTTTTTAAAAAAAAAGCAGGAATTCTCAAAAGCATCAAAACTAAAGATTACAAAAATCACTCAAAAATATATTAATTCCCATCATAAAATGATGTATTTGTATTGACGCCTCAGTTTAAAAGCCGAATATCGTAGATGTATGAAAAGATATTTTTAAATCTCATTTAAATTCTTTACCACTTCAATTTACCGTGAATATGAGAGGAAAATCTCGAAGCAGAGGGCGCTGTTTAACTACTTAGAACGCAATCTTCGTAACGAAGAAATTCCCCCGAGAATCAATGGTCGCGTTGAATTTCCTCGAGCATTCTCGGAAATATGGAGAAGAAATTTCCACTAGAATATAATAGAATGTGTAGCGATGTAGATAAACGCTCTGCATATTAAAAGTTCACATTGGATAGAATGCTCCGAAGGATTGTTAGTCCCTTCTGATAAAAATATTTAAAATGGATTTAAAATTTGACCGACATATTTAGACGTTTCACCAAGGTGTGCAATTTATCAGACTTTCAGAGGGCAGAAACAATACATTACATGAAAACCATCATTGTAATAACCTTTTACAATCAAAATTTCAGCTCTTTGGGAAATTAAAGACAATTAATAATCACTTTTACTTGAAGTTCTCAATATCTTGCGTTTGAATGCATGTAAAACGAGTGGTGAAAGTATCATTGCGTTGTAAAAAAGTTGATTGGAAACAATTTATATGTTAAATATACAATTTGCCAGGTTAGAGGTGGTCTTGCGGTGACGTGCTGGCAATTGGTGCTGAAGGTGTTCGTATCGAATCCCGGCGCACACCGTTAAATACCTCAGTGTCTAGGCCGGATATGGGCATGTTAAACCCGTAGACTGGAAAGTCCCTCTATGAAGGTCAGAGAGGGTGGAAGAAGGTACGGTCCCCCTCCCCAGATGTCACCTCTGGGGGTGCTCGGTCGAAGCCTATATGGACCTGGTCTGGAATTCTATTCCAGCCAGGGGGCATAAGAAACAACAACAACAACACAATTAGTTAATCAACATTATTTTCGCTTCGTCAAGAAAAGCGATGCATTTTCTAATTTCGCCGCACTGAAAATTTTGCAAAGTCCGCAAAGATTATTGTTAGAAGAGATTATAAACAGATATTTGTGAATAGATATACATACATCTATAAAGCTTCATCGTTCCAAGACTCAGGTACTACAACTATGGACAGACAAAATGTTTTATGGACTACCTGGATGAGGAAATGTTCTCGTAAATCCTTAAAAATAAATTAATGTAAATAAGTCAATTAACTCCCTTTAGAGGAAAGTCTGCAAATAAATACTTCAGATTACGAAATGTAGATTATCAAAAATTATCAAAAACAAAAATTCGCATCATCTAACACGCACTTGTAAGAGACGTGCTTCAGATGAATAGCAGAACAACTTCTTTTTGCCTGGAACAACTATCCCGGCTAATACAAAGGTAGATTTGAAGAGCACGAGCGAAGATGTCTCAAAGACATTGCACAAGAAACTTTGACTCCAGTGAGGATCCACTAATAGGCCCCGAGAGGCCGATTGATCTCTCTGACATATCTCACGCTGCTTGAGTCGACCATTCGTGAATGCTACAACATTTTGATTCCAGAGGACCTAATCCTACCATCCATACACTTTCTGTGGTCACTGGGAAATGAAATTTATTGGTTCTACCCGTGAAAGGAACGATAAGAGTACCAACAAAAGTATTTGCATTATCGAATCATTCATATGGAATCTCCCAAACCCTGATTTAATGGGAATTAATGGTTGCGACTACCTTAAATCGTAAGGACTTAAATCGTAAGGTCGACTACCTTAAATCGTAAGGTGGCTGATCTTAAGGCGTTACGACTGTCATTTCATACGAAAGCTCTGTCATAAAAGGTGCCAACAATCCTGCCAAGCATCCGACTAGTTTTGCATAGCATTTATCAAAGTACATTTTCTACCCCTGGGATGTAAATGATTATGATCTTTAGCAAGTTCTGCAAATTCAGGGTCCTAGATATTGTAATCGTAGTCTACTTTGAATTCCACTGGAATCATGGAATGAACTGTTAGCTATTACGATATTCGATTAATTCTGGTATCTCTAAGTGGCAGTGTGTTTGGTCAGCTATCCTGATACAGTTGCCACGAACACCAGGTGGCGTCTTTCAGTGGGATTAAAACAGTCACTTAATAGGAACATGTTTCTAAGGGCTGTTTTTGAACAGCTGACGGTTTTCTCTGCCAGCCTGTTTATCCACCCCTTTCCGTGCCAAACATAAGTGGGGCATGTTGAACAAAAGAATAATAAGCATGTTGACCATTAAACGTTTGCATGAACTGCAGCAGCAACTGGAAAACGTTTCCTGAAAGTTTATATCACAGACTGCTTTTATTCACGGACATAATGATTCAATGTAAAACATAATAGCAACCATCATCGCATCCAAAACCGGATTTGCTTTGTTTTAATCTTTCACATAGTGTTTACGTTTTACCCAAATAAATAATGTTCTGACTTTAAAAAAATAGCCGTTTCTTCGTCTTTGCGAATTTATTTAGTGCATAAGTTATAAAGTAAAAATGTTTTGGCGTCACGAGGCTTCCTATTTGGACATTATATGAGTGTATTTATGTAATCAATTGTAAACAGTTTATGTTGTCAGAAATTCTCAATATTTATGCTTCACACATTTGAATTTTGTTAAATTACAGTCGTTAATATTAATAAAACCCCGCAAAATATTCAATATCAAAATTATCTCAAATAATTTACATCATGATTAACATCGCAATTATTTTAGAAAGAAATCATTATTTACGATAGTGAACTACAGTGATAAAGTATTAAAAATGACATAAAATTTACATCTTAAAAATGCGAAAATGTCCATACGGAACTATTTAAGCAAAAAAATTGTATAATACTTTATATAACGTATTCTTTTTTTTTAATTTACAACTATGACAGAAAAAATCATTCTTCACTTTCAGAGATATATCTCAATTTCAAAATTTTGTAGATATTTAATAAAGAACTTTAGTTGAGACAAATATTAACAGTAAAGCATAGTACAGTAGATAGTTAAAAAAATAATTCTTAAAATTTAAAAGTATTAAAACAAAACAGTTTTTTTCTCTATTGAAATATCTAAATATCTCGAATGAAGTATATTTTCAGAAGAGTTTTGTCGTTTATTATATGTACTCCCTGTGACTCTATTTTCCCTTAGTTGCTCGTTATATAAATATGTTTTACTTTTTCTTCCTTTTTGTCAATATTTGCCTTTATTTACATGTATTTAGCCTATATTTACATATGTTTCCGGCATGTGTTTAGAAGTATGCCATTTTTATTTAAATAAAAACGCTTTTGGAGTGTAACGTTTTGCAACCTACTCATGCTGCAAAGTCATACAAATTTATTAAATTAATTATATATATATATATATATATATATATATATATATATATATATATATATGTATTGTTGACCATTGTCTGATATTGTCAAATATTCTGACCTTTAAATAAAAAAATTTAAAGCTTTCATGTAGCATTTCTTAATTAAACTGCTTATCGCTCATTATAAAAAACAGCTATTCTTCATTCAGAGAAATTAAACTATTTTTAATGGCAATTTTCAATAAACACTGCCTTATTTTATTACTGATACATAAAGACTATTTACACCCAAATATCCGTTCTCTAGAGCTTCTATCGTAATGAAGTATCTTAGGCGGATGAGAAATGCATAAAACATGTAATCTGAGTTTTACTCAAAACGTGTTTAATAAAAGCATCTTAATTTGAAATATGTCTCTTCAACGTTATATATACATATATACATATATATATATATATATATATATATATATATATATATATATATATATATATATATATATATATATATATATATATATATATATATATATATATATATATATATATATATATATATATATATATATGCATCTGAAAATGTTTTAACTTAAGTACATATCAGCTTATACAAAATAATAATCAGAAATAACTTTATTAATATGATATATAATTGACACTCATTTCTACCTGTTGAAAAGTAGATTTAAAAACTGTTTTTGGCATTAAAATTGTTTTCAAAATCTACATTAAAATTATCCTAAAAATTTAAATAAGAATTTTTTTTATAAATATGTACGCGTGCTCCCTTGAATTTGTTAATACACGTGTTATTTTGTCCTTCTATTTTCACAAAATTCTGCGATGAAAAGATTATAGAATTTGAATGTTTACTAAAATCAAAGAAGCAGGTATTTCGTGGTATATCTTACTAGATATATATTTTGTCATTGTGTCAATGTAATATTTATTGTACAATGTGTCACACTGTGACCTAAAAGTGTTCTGTATGCGTTTATGAATTTATTTCTTATAAAATAATAGTGATTTGATCAATTTTTAGTTAATAGTGCAAAACAGTTATTTTTATATGCATATACATATGCTATACATTATTATTTGTCAGCAGAAATAAGATGTTAAAGATAAATATATTTAGTTTCCATGAAAAACGACTTTCTAATTAAAAACAATATATTGTCGTTTATTTATTTTAATTAAAATATTAGATAAAGTGGATCTTTGCAATGGTATTTTATGGTTTGTATTAAATTAATATAACTAAATGCATGTATAAATTAAAAAGAGAAAGCTATAATATTTCATCTGTATTGACAAATACATACGATTCTATGGATGATTTATTTACATGAATTTTTAAATTCTATTTTCCTGATATAAGTTGTTATTTAGAATTTTAAAACATTTATATCATTGGATTCCTTTCATAGTTTTATCTACAATTCGTTTATATATTTCTCTTCTAAATTATTGTAAACGGATTTATAAACTCTAAATATCTAGCATACAATCACACCACAAATTAAGCAAATTAGTACTAAAAAAAGCAGTACTTTTATTTATT
Source organism: Dolomedes plantarius (assembly GCA_907164885.2). Taxonomy (NCBI): domain Eukaryota; kingdom Metazoa; phylum Arthropoda; class Arachnida; order Araneae; family Dolomedidae; genus Dolomedes; species Dolomedes plantarius. The sequence continues at coordinate 103,993,056 of OU015496.1, forward strand.
ACTAATATGATAGAAATAATTGAATGCATATTATATACTATGTATACAAATAGTTTCCTCAAATAATTTTATCTATTTTGCGTACACATATAGTTCTCTAAACAAAAAATATTCAGAATCATATTTTATAAAAGTATTTACATTTCATATTGTTCTGAAATGTATTGCTTCATTTCAAAACAATATAATATTATTTTATTATGCAGTTACATTAATAAAAAGTAACTCATTAAGTCTATAAATATAACGCAAAAATTATTTTTTTATATTTTATATTATCTCTATAGTTTCTATTTTAATATTATTTCATCTATGTAGTGAATTGTAATATAAAGAAATAAATGCAATGCTTGCAGAACATAGCACTTAGTACATCTAAATCTTAGCTTAATTACTAATGAAAAAAATTATAAAATTGTGTAAATCTAAAAAATTAATGTAGCTATTTAATATTATTTTAATATATAGCTACATTAATTTTTAGTAAATCAAGTCTACAAATATAACACAAAAATTATCTCTTTTATATTTAAAATTATCTCTACGGTTTCTATTTTAATATTATTTCATCTATGTAAGTGAATTGTAACATAAAGAAATAAATGCAATGCTTGCAGAACATACTTAGTACATCTAAATCTTAGATTAATTACTAATGGAAAGAATCATAAAATTGTGTAAATATAAAAAATAATATTGTATTTTCCCGTTTAAAGCGTAAAATTAGATCACATTACATCATGACATATTAAATCATAACTATGTAGTGAGTTGTAACATAAAGAAATAAATGCAATGCTTACAGAAATTAGCACTGAGTACATCTAAATCTTAGCTTAATTACTAATGGAAAAAAAATTATAAAATTGCGTAAATCTAAAAAATGACATTTGATTTTTCCATTTAAAGTGTAAAATTAGAACATATTACATCATAACATATTAAATCATATATATACTGTGCAGTGTCATCTTTTTTTTTGGGAAACGAAAGAAACCTAAGAGAGTACTTACAATATCTATCAGCTGTGACAGCTTCAGGCCTAAATGTATGATGACTTTGTGCGAATGGTTCCCCACGGGCCTAATGAGTCTGTTATAGTCACTGAGCAGGTCATCGTGCAGTCTCTTCGCCGACGTGTGGGCCTCCGAGAGCGCGAGGCCCCCAAACAAACACAGTAAATACAGCCATGTCCTGGCCCGGCCTAGGTCCGGGCCCTCGGATGCAAGGCCCCTCGCATGTGCTCTCGGTCTGCTCCCCGCATCCACACGGGCTGCCACGTCTTCCCGATGCCTGTTATATACGGGAGCGGGTCGATAGTTCCACCACCGGCTGTAGGTGCTTCGCTGATTCATGCCGTGGGATCTGCTGGTCCACTGTGCCTTCCCCACCATTCCAGTTGGCTCGAGACTCAAGAGGGACAAGGTGGGGTCACCAAATTTCAATAAACTGTCACAATTTTCAGCCGAAGATGTGTTCCAGAGCCGATACAAAGCGACCTTCCATACCGTCTTTTTCGCGGAGGGGGATAAGCGGGTGGATGGTGATAGAACCGCAGCGCCGCCCGGCGGCCGATCCGGGGATGTTGCAGCACTGCTCTCTGTGCTCCCACTTTCCTCTCCTCTCCATCCAGCATCTCTCTCTCTTTCTCTCTCTCTCTGGCAGTCGGGATTTCAAGCGGCGGTGTAAATGGATGAATTTCGTTCCTATTTTTTTTTACCCTTTTTTGTATTTCTTTTCTTTTGTTTCGTATATCGTCACATAGAAGACTTATTTTTCTTTTCTCTTTTTTCTCTGAATTAAGGGAACAATGAATCAAATCGAGTCTTTCCAAAAATAGATGTTCGTATTTCTGGACAAACGTATATTTAGACATCGTATTATTTGGGCAAATGTTAAACGTATTTCCTATATAAGAATCTATATTAGCATATCAAAGCAGTATGTAGTCGGGGTTTAAATACCAAATGTATGCGAGTATTTTCTGCAATAAGAAAAGTTTCAAGATAGTAATTCGTTTTCGTTATAGACAGCATTATCTTCAGGTTTAAACAGAGGATTGAAAAGTCCTCCAATTTTGCATATTTATATTATTCTACATTACTAACTATTCCTATTAATTGTAATTTTATTTTCCATTAGTTACTTTCAAGATCAATATGATTTACTTTTTCTCTCTTTTTTATCAATATTTCTCTTTATTTACCTGTATTTAGTCAACCTGATGTTTCTTGCACGTGATCACAAGTGTACCATTTATACATTGAAAAGCATTTGGTGTGTATTGTTTTACAGCCTACTCAGGTTATAGAAATTTATAAAATTAAGATACATACACACACACTCACACACACTCACACACACACACATATATATATATATATATATATATATATATATAGATAGATAGATAGATATAGATATATATTCATATATATGGGTGTTTGTGTGCGTATGAGACATAAGAGTCATTTGTTGGTTTTCCCTTTTCGCGAGAGTCTGCGTTCTTATTCCAGCTAATGGGGAGGAACACTCACAGAGAAGGGAAGAGAAAGATAAACACATATAAATATTTAAATAAATAAATAAATAAACAAATATATATATATATATATATATATATATATATATATATATATATATATATATATATCGGTTTATCTCGGTTGCTTATTTTTACCTCTTCTCACCTCCCATGCCGATGGGGGTGAGCTTGGACTTAGATGGCATTGGGATTGTCACCATTCATTTCAGCGTCCCCGAAAACTATGGATTCAACACTAATCTCAGTTTTTTTTAATGTCACCCCTTCCCCCCACCCCCCCACCCCACCCCTTGGAGTCCACTAAACTTGGCCTTAAATGTCATCGGGACAGACACCAATCAGTTCAGCGACCGCGAAAACTATAGATTTAACACAAATATCAGTCGTTTTCAAATGTTTTTGCACGTCACCCCTTCTCACCCCTACCCTTAGAGTGTGTCTTAACCTACAGTATTTTTTTCTGATTGTAATTCATATGTGTATCAAGTTTGGTTGAAATTTTGCAGATGTTTCTGAGTTATACTGAGACATACATACATTTATTTATTACATATATACACACACACACACACACATATATATATATATATATATATATATATATATATATATATATATAATTAATAAATAATATATATATATTTGACTTCATATTCATTTTGCCCAATGTTTCAACAACAGCTAATTCTGCGTTGTTGATGCCAGGCGATGGCATTTGGTACCAGAGTCTGTAGGTTCGAGTCCCATTGTTAGCATGGATGTTTGTAGTCTTTCGGAATCGGCTTTAAGCTGTAGGTCCCAGTCTAATTACCCCTCGTAAAGCAAAAAAATGACTGTATTGTTCCATACCAAAACAAACATGCATTGCTGGCGTGCACCATTTATTAATGTACGTTTTGATTCAGTGTGTACCAATGATATGCACATCATTGCATGAAAGCCAAATGAGGTTAACGCTGAATATAAATCTTATTTTCAAAAGTTTATAATCCTTTCGACTCTATAGATAAGAGAATTTTTTTTAAAATTCAACAGATAAATCTATTCTCTCCCTGTTTGTTCCTGAATCGGAGAGGGGAGCTTCCCGTTCGGATTCCAGCTCTTCCATCTTCTGACAGTGAGACAGGCGGGAGAAGGGAAAGAAAATCTGGACAAGAGAGGGGGAATATGATTACCAGGGGTTTCCCTTGTTACCAGCCCGAAAAGCACAAACTGTGTGTTATTCTGTGACAGGTCAGGACAGGAAGAAAATGGAGAGATTATGTTCCCCATTTTCTCTGATTCACATGATTTAAATTGTTAAAATGAATCGTGTAAAAACAACTTTTCAATTGACATATGTTTTGGTGGGCTAGATAGTTTAATTTTCAAGCAACACAATTTTTCTAGCAGATTGGACCAGATTACTAGTATTGCATCAGAATTTTGCTCTGCATATTGCTGTTTGTTAAATACCATGTATGATTATAAGTCGGATAAATATTAACTTCGAGGAAAAATTTGGGCACGAAATTTAGACATGTGAAAGAATACACAGGGACTCGACCGATAAGAATTTTATAACACTGATCAATTAATTTGACATTATTATATTTATTTTTTTAAACTTTTATCTCGACGTAATAGGTATTTCTTACCTTGTAAAGTTTTGTAAGTGAGTGTGTCACAATTAAAGCTTTTACATTTTTTTTCTTTTTTCCTGCATTCTCTCTTAGCAGCAAAGTAGGACGGTAATCATAAATTAAATGTTGAAATTCTAACTTACTATCAACACATCTAAATAATATGGGGTTTTGCACTCTGAAATGAGCAGAGTTAGCGATACAGAGCGTTTTAAAGTAGGATTACGTTCCTCCATAACGGTCCTCCGGAATGCAATATTTCAGACGCTAAAATCGTCCGTCGCGTCGTCGGGAGTTATAATTTTGGCAAAGCACCAAACCCAGTCGCCTGCATCGCTTGGGCAAGAAGTAAACAGTTAGACAGAAATGTACCAAAATGCGTCAAAAGTTTGACATACATGTATGTATATATATTCATACACACATATATATAGATACATAACACATACATACATATATACATACAAAAGAGGTAAGCAAAGATAAGTAATCCTACGTTAATTACCCTCGGTAGTTTCATTTGAAGAAACTACTTGAATTTTGTTTTTTCAAATATTGCTGCATACTAGAGGGGAATATATTTTATATATTATTAATAATGGTAAATATTTACTATTTATCATTATATATCATATATATCATATATATTATCATATATATTATTATATATTTTTTTATATTTTTTATATATTATTAATAATGATATATATTTAATATAATTTTTAAATATTTTTATTATATCCTAGTGTTATAATAAAAAATATGCAAGAAACGTTTTTAAATATTGAAGCCAATTTTGCAAAACCAAGTTTTGATTGACCACAACAGAGAGGCATTGCTTCGTTGCAGAATTTCAGAGCTTTCAATGCGTAGCTACCGTTTAGGGCTAAAATTTAGCTTTAACCTTTTGCAATAGTTTACTGTATGTTCTAGTACATTTCTAAGATTTTAATTTTTTTGTCATGATTAAATAGCTTGAGCTGCTAGTTTTCTGTATATCTTATCAGCAGCCGAAGGCAAGTACCTCGAATGTTCCAAATGTTCTTCATTAAAGAAAACGTATAAAATCCAAACAAGCAAGTGTATGTATGTTTACCATTACTTTTCTATTATTCTACCTTCATTAATATGACCTTCACGGAGTAATTAAGTTCTCTTTTCAGATGAGCAAATCCTAATAGTAAATGAAGGCCTTATTTGAATAGAGTACAATTCCATTCATGTTCATTTTGAGATAGAGAGCCTTAAAGTCTAATAAGTGTCAAGAAATGACTTCTGAAGTATTATTTGTAATGCCCTCTGTTGGCAGCAGAAATAAGCTGGATGTGTATCAGTTTAAAAATAAGTTAGACATGACTTGTATAAACATGAAAGTGACGCTAATACCATTTTTTTTAAGTGGAGTTGGACCACTATTCAAATAAGGCTTTCAAATATATTTACTGATAAAGTACATGAAATTAGAAATGTTTTAAATATTATTTTTATGAGGAAGATAGTTTATTTTATACATGAATTTTCTCCCAAAGGCTATATTTAAGAAATCAACCCCTAGGCACTCGTAAAGAATTAATTGAAATTGGTTGAAGATTCGTTGATTATAAAATATCTTTTTGTTTGCATGCGCTCAACACAGGCGCACAATTCTCTAGATCCACTATGTTGCACGTTTTAACACTCTGCAAAAACTTTTTCAATTTTATATGTCAATCTGTTCTGCCGGAAGCTGTAGCATTATTTCCTCTATGGAAAATTGAACACTCTTAAATAAATAATTATAATGTCCTGAAATACATCTTAAAATTTTAAATACTTGTAAAAAATATCTTCTCTTAGAAATGTATCTGAAACATATATATATTTATATATATATATATATATATATATATATATATATATATGTGTGTGTGTGTGTGTGTGTTGTTGTTGTTGTTCCTAATGTCCCCTGGCCGGCAGTTGCAGATTAGATTTTATATTTATATTCTTTCATGGTTAGCATTTACATTTTGTGTTTGAAAATATCACCGAAAACTTAAAAGCCCCCTCTATTTACTATTCATTTGAATTTTGGATATAATATGTTAATCTTTAAAATGAATCAAAATTAATGCGTAGACTGGAAAAATTTTAAATTTCAACCCTCTCCCCACCCCCAAGAAAAAATTTCTTAAAATCTCGATTCTAAAAAATAAGTTGTCCAATATGAGATAACTGTTATTTTTTCTTTATTTTATACGTAGTGCTTTTTTAAGAACACACCTACGAACTCTAACTCGTTCTGTATCAATGAATATAATTATGCAAGTGCAGACCTATTTAAGTATGTATCTTCATTCCATTATTATGACAAAAAATATCTTTAAAACAGAAATTGTTAATATACTGGCACTGAAAAAGTGTTATTATGAATTAAAACAACTGTTTTTTCTATATTTCTGATTCTTAAAACAAAAATAAGTATTTATAAAACTCTCATTTGACCTGTGATCCCGCAAGGGAGTGCATCCTAAGCACTCAACAGAGCTGGAAATAACAACTACTTATTTTTCGAAGGAAAATCCTCCGATCTATCTCATCTCCAGTATGAGAAAATGGATTATGGTGAGCCAGATATAACTATGACCTGCACAGGCTTTCTAAAGAACCCGATGTCTTAAGGGTAAACAGGATTGAAAGGATTAGATAGCTGGATCTATTACGGAGAGAACAGGACTATAATCCTGTCAAGAAACTAACTTTCAGAGGACCGGAATACTTTCCAAAGACAAAGTCCCCCCAGCAGATAGCTTGATGATGTGGATAAAGACCCTTGGTGTTAGGGGAAGATACAATTAGTGCTAAGGAATGGTGACAGATAGCTCTGGATAGGCTGGAGGCAGATGAATGAGGCGGCCAAAGCTTGCTATAGACTGTAGTACCGAGGAAGCAGTTTTCTTTAAACTGTAAGAACGTGTTAAATCATCTAGTTTAACCGTCCCAATACATATTCGCAGTTCCAAACGCAGTTACAACATTAAGTAATCTGAGTTGCATATTCCATAACTAAATAACCCATAATTATAGATGATTTATTACTATCAGCAATATGCAGCGCAATATTTCTCTACAATATTTATAATTTACTTTTAGCTAGCTAAATATGTTAAGATAACAGAACTCAAAACTTAGCCTTTATTTCTCTCTTGGAAAATTAAAAGCTTTCCCTGAGAACCCTTTTCAATGACTTTATATTTTCAAAGCTTGGATCTCAATATTTTTCCATTGAATTACATTCGAAATTTAAATAAAATTTCATGGTCATTAAAGCAATTAAATTCGTCTCACTTTCATATAATTCAAATTGTCTTAGTAACTCTTCAACATAATCTTTCTATAAAATTAAATTATTCATCTAGAATCGTACGTGTTTAAGAATTACGTTATAAAAATGAGTTAGTTTTGCTTTTTTTAATCTCTCATGGACCTTTGTTGTTGTAACATATAACTTTCCTATGAAATTGAATGTATGCTTACCCAGAAAATCGTGTTTGATGTTTTTTTTTCTAATGGCTGGAAGAACTGAGCCTAGGCTCTTCTCCGTTGGGGGGGGGGGGATCCGGAAGCATGAGAACTCTTCTCTGCATGCGTTTCCCCGGGTGCACCACAGGGGGTGGGTCCACACTGCACCCGTTTGAAGATCAGCGAATTTTGAACCGAGTCAAGTGGCGGGACCAGACCACCTAACCCAGCACCCCAGAGGTAATTTGAGAACTTGGAGGACATTGCAACCACGCCCTATTTTACGTGCCCCGGCCAACATTAGTGAACACGGCGGTGGATTTTTGTCAGCGACCGGCATCGAACTCGCAACCCTCAGATCACTGGCTCGATGCCTTTGCCGACCTGGCCACCGCGCTCTCGTGTTTGATATCAGACCTCATATTTTCTGTTTTATTACACTGACGTATGACAATAACTCTATTCTTATACTTATTTTATATTCATACTAACTGAAAACCTGTACTTTGCTACGGAGTACTTTTAAATTAAATACCACGATCAATGTATGCAATTAATGCCAAAAATATGTATAAATATATTTATACTAAATACAATGATCTATGTATGAAATTGATGTAAAAAAAATGAAAAAATATATTTATAAAAAAAATCGTAACGGATATTTTTATAGACAAAATAATGTAGAAGAAAATATTCAAATTAAATCTAATAGAATATACTAAAGAATATAGTACAGTTAACATAGTACAGTTTGAGGAACATATCTTTTACTGTATTTTAATAATTTTTTGGATAATTTCCAATCGTCTGCCGCATTAGCAAGAAAAAAGATATTTTTTTTGTCTCTTTCGCAAGTGACGATAAATTTATTTAAAGTGCCAGAAAAAGAAATCACGTGATCAGCATTTAATAAATTAAATTCTAATAATTAATCCTTAAAAATTCACCAAAAATCAGAAAATGGAGGTAAAGATTCGAAAATAATCTCATTTTAAAGGAACTTTTATGATCTTTCTCGTGATATAAATTTTATAACCCTCAAATTATTATTTTAAATGCAAACTTAAAAAAAGTTACTAAAACAGCTTAAAAATTTAATTTGAAAAAAAATCTAAGAAGAATTTTTCAAAAATCTTTCTTAGTGCACCCCTACACTATGAGAAGAATAGCCATGCAAAATTTCAACCCTTTAGGTCCAGCGGTTCGGTCTGTGCATTGTCTGTCAGTCAGTCAGTCAGTTACGGAACTGTTTTATATATATATAAATTCACTTTATTGAAGGAAGCTTGTTCTTTGCTCTTGAAGTACACAGGCTTTATAAAATCCTGAGAATCAAAAGCTTTAATAAAATACACTACTTTTTGATATCATCTGCACTAAAGGCGCATCCTCGGAATACATTTTGAAGTGTCTGGGCCTTACCAGAGATGATCTCATAACATACTTTCTTCTCATACTTGAATTTTCCCGAGTCAACAACCTCATGGATCTCATCTGAATTTATATTCGGATGCCAGAGGATTAGGAACAACTACAACAACAACTTATTTGCAGATCGTTCTCAAAGTTGAACTGATATTCGTTCTCAGTGAAGTTTTGATTAAATATGATTTTAACCTATTGAAGTATGAGGTGTATTATTTACCGACAGCATATAATTACATTGCTTTTTATTCCCGCCTAAGCTTACCTAGAACGGTATACAGTTCGTTCGCTAAAGATTTTAACAGTGAAAACAGTTGCATCTATCGCAATATTGTGTCGCACTATTATATTTCATCTTAAGAAATTCCCTGCACATTTACCAGGAATGATTTCCTGAATCTTATGTTATCTTCATATATTACAAATCCGTCGGCCTACAAATAACGATTCCCGGCCGTAATTATTATATTCCCTCCTAGAAAGTTGGACATAAATTTGTCTAGACGAGTTTTGTAGTTCCTAAAACGTAAATGCATCAAAAATCTGAAGTTTAATGTTACCGGAGGGTAACATTTCTTCGTATTACTCTATAATAGCAGCGTGCGAGCCTGTTTGTGTGTCTATGCAACTGCATATATATATTCTCATCCGCCTATTTCCCCAAGGAGGTTTTTCCCCGTGAGATTCTAGCTTTTCAATCCTCTGACAGATTCAGTCACGAGACGAAAGATCTTAGTTGAAAAGAGGCAGGGATATCATCACAGTGTTGCTTTGTTGTTATCTAAAGGACGACAGGCAACGCGTTATTACGTAAGAGATCCGGAGAGGGAGAAAATGGAGGGATTATCTTCCCTCTCCCCTGATTTATATATTATTTAAAGTGTCGAGACGACTCCGATACGAGAGAAGCTGTGAGAATAAGTGATTACTTTTGAGGACAATAGCGTATGTAACGGATTATTCCTCAGCATGGAGGTTACAGATTCAAATTCCGGGAAAGCATGTCTTTGCTTTGTTTTTTATGATATTTAGATTTATTCAAATGGGAAGTGGGAGGGGTTAATGTCCTATTTTGTGCAACAAGAAATGTTGAAGCTTAGTTATTTAAGGAGTATAAAAGGTTACTCAATTTTCTTAAATACATGCTCACCTAGGAATGCTTATCTAGTCATATTACACTAAAGCTATGTTTAGAATGAAATTTCGCACTATAAATTATAAATATTTTAAATCATCAAACCTAGCGGAAAAAAGGTAAAATCGTATTATTTTGTGTGTGAAAATATGTGCGATTATTTTCGTAATGATAATCCCATTGATGTATGTCTCATAGAACAATGCGTTTATTTGCATTTAGCATAAAATAATTAAAGAAATGTAAAAGTGTTTACGTCTGATATTTTATCTATCACTAAAATATGAAATTATCTTTTGAGGAAGGATCAGAAGTGGTTTTCTCTGTTTGATGCACCGGGTTACGTCGATAACTACTATCAAAATTGACAAAATCTCTAATTCCGCCAAGCATATTTTTTTATCCGATTTAGCGTTTAATGTTCGCTTTCGATGTTTCTTTACACACACATATAAAAAAAATTTACCAGGTTTTTATTCAGCTAAAAGGATGTTTAACGACAGAGGGTTTTGTCATTCTATAGAGGAATTAAACTGGTAGAATTGAAGCCATGATGAACTATAGCCGACATGTCCTCTTGAAACTTTTTAAAGTGTTTAATTGTTCTTCATTATCTCACATAAAGTATTCAACATAATAAAGAGGAGTAAATGTTGAAACAACAGCATATCAATATTGCCAAATAACTATAAAATTTTGTTATGCTGCCTTACCCCTGGCGGTCGGGAACTAAATTTAAGTAGTTTCAGGTTGTCTCAAATCACTTCAAATGCCTAATAACTTTCATGAAAGCACAGTTCAAACCATAACATTGAAGATCTCTCTCAGTTTGTTTCATGCGACAATTATGACGTAGTTCTAAGATACCTCCAACCGACCCAACCACACCATAACTCTGTTATTGAGTTCTTACCAAATTCTGAGGAGGGTTTTATATGCTTAAATAGACTCATCTCCATTGCGGGTCTTAGACAAAAATGTCTCGTTTGACTGACTCCTACACATGACAACTAATCTTGGGAAAACTAAAGGCATATCACTTTGTTAGTTAACAACAGGTAAAAAATTAGACTTTTGTTTGGCTTTCTGTTCTTGGAGCCCAAACCACGACATGAGTGATCCACATCTTTCGCATCATAGTTGCTCCAGATAAAAGGGATCTAATAATTTGATGAACAGCTTCAAATATTTTAGTCTGCGCATATATATATATATATATATATATATATATATATATATATATATATATATCGCCTTCCGGCAAGAGTAAGGGGACAACTCAAAAATGGTTATTTTTGAGTTGTCTTTACCTCTCGGTTAAACTTTTAGATGTCTAACTTTCGTGGGTAGCGGGACATCTCAAGTTACATTAGGTGCCGCGTGAGGGTTGCAAATCTCACTATTACACTGACTCTTGGACTCTTGGAAGAGAAGACGCTTAACTTTAAATGTGATTTTCTCAAAATGGCCATTTTTTAATTTTCCCGTTACTCTCGCCGGTAGGCGATGTGTATATATATATATATATATATATATATATATATATATATATATATATATATATATATATATATATACAGGGTGGTTATAAAAAAACTTTGCGGATATATGGACCTTTAGCGGCTGTTCCGGTCAACCGATCGAGATGAGATTTCAGATATAGGTATTCAAAGGTATTAGCTCGGGATTCTGTGAACGACAACCAAGTGGAGGTTACGGTTATAAGCACAGAAACTCGAAATTTTCAAATGGCAACGCCCACTTTATCCCGTAGCAAAATGCTCAACGCATGCGAAAACCCTAAAGAGCGTTGGAACGCTAGGTGTAACACAAAAAATGGACGCGTTATGCACGCACAAAAAACAGCTCTGCGTTCGGCCTGTGATGGCCCCCATGTGGAAAATGTGTAATCCAAATAAAAGTCTTATTTGTCAGTGGAAACAAAAGAAAATACAGCATGGATATCTTTTAAACTACTTGCAACCAGTTTTCTGGGAAACGAAAAAGACCCGAACTACAATACAATCATTGCTGACATGCTAGACAACTTCATGAAGCTGGGTTGTAATATGAGCATAAAAGTTCATTTTCTTCACACAAACCTTGACATATTCCCTGGAAATCTGCAATTCTTGGTGATGTCAGTGAAGAGCAGGGCGAATAGTTCCATCAAAACATCAAGGAAATGAGGAAAAGGTACCAAGGAAGATGGAACATGATAGTGGATTACTGCTGGATATTAAAAAGGGACAATTCTCAAACTGTCCATAGCAGGAAGAGCACTAAAAGAAGTTTTGATGTGAAGCGAAAGCGCTTCTACAAGGACTTTTGACTCTATAGTTAAACGTCCTCTATAGTAGCACTTTTTTCAATATTCTGTTGTGTAAATGTAAACCATGGCATCTTTTATTTGTTCATTAAAATTTAGAACATTTAGAAAGAGCGTACAAAATTGTGTTAAATTGAATTTTTCACCCAAAATACACATCCTTTTTGTAAGATAGCCTGACGTGATAGGAAAAAATGGATTTCATTTTTGAAATCAGAACTAAAAAATACATAGAAATCAATTATCAAACTATAAAAAACTTTTTAAAATATTTTTTGCAGACCTGTGTAATCTCTAAGTCAGTAGGACTTTTACCTAATTCTCAAAATGTATGCTGGTCTTCGCGAAACACTGTTACGTTTTTTCGTAATTAAATCTTTTCTACGAAAGCTTTTACAGCTCTATAAAGAAAATAATTTAAAATAGACATTAAGGTTTTTTCAGATATAACGAAAATATTTTCTGATATTATACAATACCAAACGAATTTTTCTGAGATTTAAATACGTAAATACAGAAACATCAATAGTGACTATGAAAAATCATTATATATATAAATATTCCATTTATCTGCCTTCAAAAAAATTATTTTTTCAAAAGTAAATGCGTTAAAATAGTTTCCAATTTCATTATCTGTTATGTTGATGCTTGTTACAAAGTCACTATTAAAATCAAACTTTTTGATCAATACTTGGGAAATAAACTAGAAATTTCCTTAAATCAAAGAAATGCGAAAAAAAAATCTATGTACAAATCAATTGCTTTTTGACAAAGATTTGAAAAAAAAATGATTTCCTTAAAAAGAATAAGTTTAAAAAACTTTATACAAAAATTTTCAACCTAGGAAATATTTAAAAGTTATCTATCTGGTACACATTTAGAGACAGAGATAAAATGTGTTTTGTTAAGCGATTGTCTTTTATAAGGTAATTTATATGATAATTAAAATATAGTTTTAGACAGAAATTATTAAATTCGGAAATCTCATTAAATGACTTTTATTTCTAACAATCTTTCATACAACATCAGTTTTAAAACTTAATTACTCTATTTTATACTCGTAGTTCTTTATTAAACAATTGTTAATTGAAATGAATAAATTATATCTATATATATATACATACCTTTGACTGCCGGGGGACATACTTTATGCCGTATCCAAAAACATATTATAGACATTGAAATGACAGCCCGAATAAATGTACTTCATTAATTCATCTAATTAACTTATAATTAAGCTAGGAAGCCAAAAATCTTAAAGAAAAAGATCATTTCTGGTATGTTCTAAAGTACAATTGATAGATGCTTTTTTAAGGTATCTATGACAAATTTCAAAACGTTCAAGCACTTTCGAGAATGTCCCAAGAAATTATTTAAATAATTTTCGTTAGAATAAGGGTGAAGTAATCCTTTCTTTTATACTATAATTACAAATCCAGCTTTAATTTCGTAAAATAAGGCTGTTTGTTTCTTGATACCTTCAAATTAGTTGTTTGAAAAACATTTTATTAATAATAAAAGAAAACTTTAAAGTTATTAGAAGTTAGAGATTATTTGTGTCTATTAAAATTACATCTCGCTGACTATAAATCTTTAATAGAAATTTAAGAATGTAAAGGAATTGAAACAAATTTAATTTCTCTGTATTAGATAAATGAAGTAAAACAATCGCTTTAATCGATTTTGTAGGAAAAAAAAGAAGTGAGGATCTCCACACTCAAGAGATTAAGTTTTCATTCTAATTTCAAGATAACATTTATTTGTAAACTGTCAAATATAAAAATTTACAATTAATTTTTTGTAAGAAATTATTTCTTTTAGAACTTTTTATAACAGAGTTAAAATAATTGTGATATTTTTAAGAACAAAATTTCAGATCTTAATTCCAAATGTTCCAAATTAGAATCCAATTTATCAGATTCTTAGTTTAACAAAATTTGTAAAATAAATTAGATACTATTCGACAGCATTGTTACCTTTATAAAAGAAAACAAAAAAAAAACATATTTTATTTCTTTACTAGCTGAATCTGTGATTCACTACATAATATATTACTACCATCAATTATGCAATTTGGTTAGTTTAATTTAAATTAACTTCAGCAGTAAAACGTAATTCCTGAGAGGAGTTCACAATATAATTTAACGACCATGATATGACATTAAATATTTGTTTTGGAATTTTTATGGGGGGGGAAAGTAGGGGAAACCCTTGTACCTAGGGCCGGCTATTTTCAAATGTCAGTATCTTTACTTTTAACTAACTTACAATAATAAAAATAGTTTGTATACATTACGTGCTTTATTCTCTTTAAATAAAAATCACATCAAGTGTAGAAAAAAAATTTTTGTAAATGATATTGAAAATTTAAAAAAATTACATATGGCCCTAGGTACAATAACACTATTGTACCTAGGGCCAGTTATTTTCAAAAACTGAAATTGTTGTTTACAATAAAAAACAATTTGTATTCATTATTTCTTTCATGCACAACTTCTAAAATCTTCGTAAGGAAGAAATGTTAATTGTAGGCAATGACTTAAAGGAAGAAATGTTTATTATTTCATCAACTTCCTAATGTATGTTTTTCTCCATTGTCTTCTGAATGGTCCCACATAAATTTTCTGTTTCAAACACAGATTTCGTAATCTTTTTTTTAACAATTACTTTTTTCAATATTTGTGCTTGAATTTCATTTTTTTCGGGGGTGTCAGTGAGAACTCTACACTTGCCAAGTTTTCGTCCACCTCCTTTCTACCAGAGGTCATGACCTTAGGTACAAGACGAGATTATGGCCCTAGGTACAAGATGTTGTTGTTTCTGGCAAAATGGCTTCCATAGCCAAAGACCTGCAGAAACCAAACTTTGTTTTTATATAATTTTTTCCCTTAATTACTACAAAAATTATCTGCTATACATTAAAACATAAGTTTGCACTTACTTTCACAAAATAAGATTTCAAACTGAAGTGAAAAAATTTAGTTTTGATCATCAAATCAAGACTTTCTTTTCTATTTAAACATAGCTTCTTCTTGCTTTCATTGTAAATGGCTGTTATGATTTGAAACAGTGTTGGTACTCACTCCAATGAGTAAAAATACTGTAAAATAATAATTATTTAAATAAAGCACGGTGGCCCTAGGTACACGATGGCCTAGGTACAAGAGTTTCCCTTATCTATTTCAACATCCCCAAAAGAAAAATTTTAAAAAAGAAATATTTCTTATTAAGAACCTGGGGCATTAGAGGAACCACCATGCAAAATTTTAGCTACTTAGGCGTTATGCGTTCAGAAATACAGAGTGTGGGTGCTTTTTTGAGGGGTTAAGCCCGTTTCAACCCTCATAATATTAAACTTTTTTACACAGATTTCATAGTAAGCACCTAGGGCTTAAGAGGGACCGCCATTCAGAATGTTAACTTCCTAGAAAGTACGGTTCCAGAGATGCAGTGATCAGTAAGTCAGTAAGTTAGTGGTATTTGCCTTTTATATACATAGACTAGCTGAAAACCCGCACTTCGCTACGGAGTACATTCAAATTAAATACAACGGTCAATGTATGCAATTAATGCCAAAAAAATAAATATTTATATTTATAATAAATACGACGATCAATGTATACAATTGATGTAATATATATATATATATATATATAATCATAAGGGATATTTATTTTTTTTGGATAATATCCAATCGTCTGCTGCATTAGAAAGAAAAATTTTTTTTGTCTATTTAGTTGTTATGCACGTGACGATAATTTTTTTTAAAGTACCAGAAAAGAAATCGCGTGAGCAGCATTTAATAAATTAAATTCTAAATATTAATTTTTAAAAATTCACCAAAAATCAGAAAATCGAGGTAAAGATTCGAAAAAGATTTCATTTTAAAAGAATTTTTATGATCTTTCTCGTGGTATAAATTTTATAACCTTCAAATTATTATTTTAAATGCAAACTTAAAAAAGTTACAAAAATAGCTTAAAAATTTAATTTAAAATAATCTAAGAAGAATTTTTCAAAAATCTTTCTTAGTGCACCCCTACATTATAAGAAGAATCGCCATGCAAAATTTCAGCCCTTTAGGTCCAGCGGTTTGGTCTGTGCGTTGTATGTCAGCGAGTCAGTCAGTCAGTTACGAAACTGTTTTATATATATAGATAAAAGAAAATTGAATGTGTGAACTAGCACTAGTGACTAATGATAAAAATTTACTGATATTTTTATTGCTTTTATTAAAAAAAGTGTCCTTTTTAACAAAACAGGCTGTTTAAAAAGAATTTCTTTTCTTAATCTCGAACATACCTGACACTTTAAAGCTTCAGAAACATGTTTACTTTTTAGATTTTTTTTTCAGATTTATTATGACTTCGTCTCAATGTGTCTCTGCTTTATTAAATCACATTATTTTAGTAAAATCGCAGTCCAGGAAAATTTAAATGTACAGTTTTAAGCGAGAAAAGTTCTAGAAATGTTCGTTTAATGCTTCTACCAATTAAATTTCGTTGCTGTTATTCAGTGTTTCAAAAGCAGTCATTATAATCTTACATAATTATGGTAGTTTAATCCTCATATTTGAAAGAATATTGTATGAAATTTAAATCAAAATTACGAGATTAAGGAGGAAACTCGCAATCATTTAATCATTCCTAAAAATTATTGTACATTTAAATTATATCTAGAAAATTTTAAACGTACAGTAATGGAAAATTTATGATTAGTTCTTGAAAAATTTTAATGTAATGTATAGTACAGGAGGGAAGTTATAGAAATGTTCGTTTAATGCTTCTATCAATTAAATTTCACTGCTGTTATTCAGTGTTTCAACAGCAGTGTGTATAATTTACATAACTATGTCAGGTCTATTCTCATATTCGAAAGAATATTGTATGAAATTTAAATCAAAATTACAAGAATAAGCAGGAAATTAGAAATCATTTAATTATTCCAGAAAATCACTGCACAGTTAAATTATATCAAGTAAAATTTAAATGTGCAGTTTTAAGTGAGAGAAGTTCTATAAATACCTGAGTTTAATGCTTCAATGAATTAAATTTAATTTAAGTCATTGAATTCATTAAATTTCTTCCTATGAATTAAATTTAAGTGAGAGAATTTCTAGAAATACCTGAGTTTAATGCTTCCATGAATTAAATTTGATTGCTGTTATTCAGTGTTTCAAAAGCAGTGAGTATAATCTTACAGAATTCTGATAGGTTTATCATAATATTCGAAAGAATATTGTAGGAAATTTAAATAAAAATTACAATATTAAGCAGTATACTAGAAATCATTTAATTATTCCAGAAAATCACTGCACATTTAAATTATATCCAGTAATATTTAAGTGAGCAGTTTTAAGTGAGAGAAGTTCTAGAAATGCCTGAGTTTAAGGCTTCAATGAATTAAATTTAATTGCCGTTATTCAGTGTTTCAAAAGCGGTTAGTATAATCTAACATAATTATATTAGGTTTATCCTCACATTCGAAAGAATATTGTAGGAAATTTAAATCAAAATTACAATATTAAGCAGGAAATTAGAAATCCTTTAACTATTCTAGAAAATTACTGCACATTTAAATTATATCCAGAATAATTTAAATGTGCAGTTTTAAGTGAGATATATTCTAGAAATGCATGAGTTTAATGCTTCAATGAATTAAATTTCATTGCCGTTATTCGGTGTTTCAAAAGCAGTGAGTATAATCTTACATAATTATGTTAGGTTTATCCTCATATGCGAAAGAATATGTTATGAAATCTAAATAAAATTTACAAGATTAAGCAGGAAATTAGAAATCATTTAATCATTCCAGAAAATCCCTGCACATTTAAATTATACCCAGAAAATTTAAATGTGCAGTTTTAAGTGAGATATTTTTTTGAAATTCCTGAGAATAATGCTTCAATGAATTAAATTTCATTGCTGTTATTCAGTGTTTCAACAGCAGTGAGTATAATTTTACAGAATTTTGATAGGTTTATCATAATATTCGAAAGAATTTCATATGAAATTTAGATAAAAATTACAAGATTAAGCATGAAATTAGAAATTATTTAACTATCCTTATATAATCTTGCCCTATTGGAATCTAAAAGATTGAATTCTAGTTTTTAGTAGAAAACAAATTAGTTAAAATTGACTAATTGGCATCATTCTGGCAATAGAGAATCTGGCTAAAAGAAGTTGTTTAAAGGTATTCTTAAAAGTCTGCGGAGAGTTCTGTGTCAAACAATTACTAATTTAAAATAACCCCGACAATACATTAATAAATATAAGCAGTTTTTTTAATGGAAACCTTACAGATAAAAGAAAATAACTAGAAAACTAAATTTTAGTTTTAGATATTTTCCCAGACTAGCGGTCTGTGTTAAACAGATCAGATACAAATGTTTAAAAAGCATATTAAATTAATATACACTAAATTGGAAATGTAATTTTTATGCATAATCTAAACTTCCAGTGGCTTTCCTATTTCACAATTTCCGTCTGCTTTGTTAAAGTTCGCTTGTTATTTCCCAATATATACCAGACAGTAAAACCTCTCTCTCTATTAAACCAGCTTCCTTTCGGGGTTTCAACACCTTACATTAAGCTTAAAATTTCATAATTATTTTCTTGATCATTATGCATATGCATCTGCAGTTACATTCCCTCATTTGATAACTCTAAGGTCATAAATATAAATAATACTTTGGAATGGACCTATTCGCAGTGAAGCAATTTTCCTTCGAAATTCAACAGGAAAATAAGTTTAAATCTTAAATAAATTCTCGAGTCCAGAAATTGTTGGGAAATATTAGAGCCATTTGATCTCTTAAATGAAGATTAAAGCTGTAAGATCTTGAATAAATGTATAACAGTTGACAATTAGATAAACGCTGGTGTTTCGCATGACATTGTGCAATGTTTCAAATGAATTGTATCATCTTCAAATTTTCTAAAACTTATAATTTCTAAGTATAAGATCTATATTTTTGGTATCATTGGATATGTCAGTGACTTCTCTCTTACGGTGAGAAATATAAAAAAAAGCTTACAGGCTTTACAAACAATAGTGTACGTCATCATATTTGTGGATATCTCGGAAACAGAAATACGGAAATGGAAGCAACTGTTAGCACTGTGTCACTAATTATCATTATATCAATAAATAACATGTATTCCAAAAATTCATCACTCGTGCTAGAGATACAAATTAATAACCGCTACTTTTCTAGTTTATCTTTTTTTAATAATCAAACCCAGTTCTTAATTAGGCCAATAAACTAAATATTAATTCAAAATAAAACAACTACTAAAAAAATAATACGCAGATAAGGGTAAAGGAGTACAAAATAAACCTTTGTTTCATATTACTTTGCATCATGTACTTCAACATTGAGATTCTCTATTTGGAGATTATTATAATTTTACATTTTAATAACAGACTAAAAAATGGGTGGAATTCTTTTAAAGCACAATTTTTTTAATGACAATCACTGTCTAACATCTTTTCTATTATGGTAGAATATGAAAGTTGGGCTTCAAAAATCAAAGACAAGTTTAGTACACACTCACACACACATACACACACACACATATATATATATATATATATATATATATTTACGTATATAGATATAATGCCACATTCCGAAGGTAACTACAAGTAGCAGCACGGCCAAATGGTTAAAGTACTAGACCACTGGGTCATCGGTTCGATTCCAGTCAGTAACTTCTGAGTTTACTCGCATTCTAATTTATGTCACAGTTCGAGAAAGTTCCTGTTTATGTTAATTTGTTATGCTAATTTACCTTATTTCTAGAAAGTTCCTATACATATCTTAAATTCTTTATATATATATATATATATATATATATATATATATATATATATATATATATATATATATATATATATATATATATATATATATATATATATAATGCCACATTCCGACGGTAGCTGCAAGTAGCTGCAAGGCCAAATGGTTAAAGCACTGGACCACTGACCGACAGGCCATCGGTTCGAACCCAGACAGTAACTTCTGAGTTTACTTCCATTCTAATTTATGTTGCCTTTCTCAAAATTTCGAGAAAATTCTTTTTGATCTTAATTTACCTTATGTAAATTTGTTATGCTAATTTGCCTTATTTCTAGAAAGTTCTTAAATTCATATACATATGTTAAATTCATTATATATATATATATATATATATATATATTTATATCTTCACAAATACTTTTGAAAACACATTCATTTGAAGCAAAAGAAATTCAAATCCCTTTACGATAAAGGTAACCAAGAAAGCGTACGATACCTTCTAATTTGTGTACAACATTAATTTATTGTAGCATAAGCATAACATTTTGGTACATATTCTGAACTCCAGTTATTGCTATATTTTACCGTATTCCCCAACTTAAATCCCTGAATATCCGAAATTCTTTCCATAATAAAGTGTTATGCTCCCGACTTTCCGTTTCCAAAAGTTTCCCCTATCTAGTTCTCAGCAGATGACATTAAATATAAAATTGCATAATTACTGACTTGATTAACGCCGTTGATGGTGTTCCCTGCTTTTGGTAACTTTAGGGCAATAATTAATATTTAGTTGAGTCCCCCTTCTCGTGTGAAAGAAATCCTCGCTGGAAAGAAAGCGCTGGAAACAAACTTGATGTACGTAATGAATGCGGGAAATTCGAGTAAATAAATCCGATTAAACCCTGTTTGTTGGGAAACGCGACTCCTGTTTTCAACTTTACCCCGCAGATGAAAAGGGATGGTATTTCTGGACAGTAATATCAAATCCTTCGTCATTGTTTCGTCATCTCAAATCATGAAACTTTTGAAGACAGCATCGGGATATAGGACACGGCTTTTGTGAAAGTGTCTGTGGTGTTTGATTGCCGGAAAGTGATATCTGACAGTTTAAAGGAATTATTTAAATTTATTTAAGATAAGATTAGGGACAGCAAAGTGGTGTTCATGCTGGTGTAATAATTAAGTTTCGCGATATAGATTTATCAGCCATCCGTAGACGATTAGATTTACAGTAACAATTATGTCGTATTTTTACTTTTTATAAACCATACTGAGCTTTCCATCAAAAGCTCCTTGTCATAATCACAGGATGAGGTATCATCACCATTTTATAGCTCATTTTGGTGTTATGTCTGCAGTATGTCTGCAAGAAACGTTTAATGATGCTGTGAACTAACTTTATTGGATATGTCACCTCAGTGTTAACCTACGGAGAAAATGTGTCTACTATTTACAGCTACATAAATGTTGATAATAATCCAATAAAAATGGTATTTTCGGATAGCCTGAACTTTTCTGCACCTTCCAACAAGATTCATTTTGGAAATTTCGTCCAACAAAGGAATTCAGAAGCGTTTAAAACACGCTGTACACGATTGTTTATAATTTAAATTTGAAGACATTACTAGAGTTTATAAAAAAATGCCACAGAGTATCAAATTTTTTTCTCTATTACGAAATACAATTTTAGAAATATCTTTCAATCCAAGTAGTCAATCTTTGGAAACTTTTTCTCCATAGGTTAACATTGACGTGAGAAAATCCAATAGGGTTAGTACCAAGTAGCCTTAAGGTACGATTATTTTGATGGAGTAAGATAATAATTAAGTGAAAAAAAGGCAACAATTATATGCCTAACATGATTAGATTTATCGCAATTTTTTAAAATTATTTCATTGGACCATTGCATGGTATCGCAAAATTCAAAGATTTAAACCGATTAAATAAATTTCCTATTTTATTATTTACAAACGAGCGAAATTTTAAAGTTATAAAAAACGGTGTATACAGGATGTTTCAGAACTCTCTATAGCAGCTATAATGGGAGGTATGGAACGCAAAAAGAAACACTTCTCGTTTATGTATGTGTAGTCGCTTTGATGCTATAGGGCGTCGTGCGGTGACGTAATTGCTACAGAATTGTTACAGGGAATTCCTACAGAATTGCTCCAGGCAATTTTTACACACGGCAATTGCTCTTATTGTCAATTTGAGGAGGCCAATTTCAAACACGCCTTTTATTTTACGTTTGGTTCAAAATAATACCGTAGCAAGTTATTTTTACTAAAGCATATTTCACACATGAGGGGTGTTTAATTGCCCCAATGCTCATACTTAGGCGTATGAAAATCCACATACTACACGGCCATATGCTTATCAACAAGAATTTTGATTCAATGTTTGCTCGGGTATTATGACTTTTAGACAGGACCACATATCCCACCAAATCGCCTGAACAGAGGGATTTAGCGGATATTTCCGGAAGAGGGGTTTGCCAGAAACTGTTGAATAATGTCCCCGTGTCTGTTAGCTGTCGAGTGTAGTCCCTCCCCCATTTTCAGCACTGATGTGCAGCATTATTTGAACAGAACTTTGGGGGTAAATCGATTGGTCGAATTAGACCCGTTGCTTAGCCAACATGAAGGCCCGATATAACATTTCTCAATTTCATCCTCGTGAGATAACTGAAAAACCTCGTATACGCAATTCCAATTGGCTCCCATGAGGATCATCTCTTGTCGCAAGAACCGCTATCACTGTTGCAAAGGTTCGCGAAAGGTTCGCGTTTTTTTAAATAACAATCACTGTCTAACTTCTTTTATGGTAGAATATGATACTCTATTATGGTTACTATAACTCTGTTATGGTAGAATATGAATGTTGGGCTTCAGAAATCAAGGACAAGGTAAGTACACACACACACACATATATATATATATATATATATATAATGGAAATGAGAAAAATTGAGTAAAAATAAATCTTTGTATGTAAGCAAGATAATACTATATATCTTTTCTTGGGTGTAACTGACGTCATATATGTATAAATTGAAAGGTTAGTTTCTAAATATCCTGATCTTTCAGATAAACGCATGCTCCAAAAACAATAAATCCAACACCATTAACAAAAGACGTCAAAAAATCAAAACATGGGATCGACCCACGGGCTCCGAGCCAATATGAGGCCCTGAATCGGTAGGATTGGATAGGAACTGGTGTAATGTACACATACGAGTATATTTTGTTGTTGTTGCCAATCCCCTTGGTGTAGGAAAAGCCTACACCAAGTCCAAAGGACCTAGGTCCTTGGCGAAGGGTAGTAAGCAGCTTCACTCTAAGGCGAGGTACCATTAGGGCTGAAGTCTCACTTGACTTCGAAGAACATCGGTCCCGTAATTTTGATCCGAGTCAAATGACGAGACTGACGACTCTTCGGTATCAACCTTAGTCAAGTGACGTCATATTTTACGTTCCCCGGCCACCATTAGTGAACACGGCGATGGATTTGCAGCGATGAGCATCGAACCAGGGACGTTCAGATCACTGGTCCGCTGCTCTTGCCAACCCTGCCACCGCGCCTACACATATGTTTTAGTTAGGCTGATCAGCTCCAAATCTTACCCTGTTAATGATTCCGTGAGCTGCAAATCATTCGTTATTACATTAAGGGAACATTGGACCTTCAAACTTAACTTTTTTTTGTTTTGAATGGATTTGTTTTAAATTTCAATATGTGATTAGTACCATAGATGTGTAAAAGTGGTTAAACTTTAATGATGAAATATTAATAATTTATGAATTATGAATTACTAATTATATAAAAAATTGGCCTAATTAAAAATGTTCCATGCGCATTTCTTTTGCATATACTATGTTAATTTTTATTTACAGGATACCTTATAGAACTAACAATGAAACTTATTGCTTATTTTAAGCATTCATTAAAAAAATTAAGAGAAAAAAATAATAATAGTGAAAACACACTTTTTATTACGCAAAATACCTATAAATCATCTTTTCAAGTACGAAATTTAGAAATTCTGAGCTACAAAGCATTAATTTTTTCAATAATATTTATTTGATATACAGTTAAATATATAAAACTTAAATTTGAAAGCAATACGATAATTAGAAATGCGCCTGGAGCAGTTTGAATATTCGTATGACATGAAAATTTTTATTTTGAGAAAAACACTTTTAAAGTTATTGCTATTAGTAATCACATAATATCTAAATTAAATACAAATGCCTATAACTAGGAAAGTAATCACAGAAATTAAAAATTCTTTTTGCAACACATTCCTACTCGTCCGTAGTTTCACAATTCAATAAAATAAAAAAATCGAATTTTTGGACAAATTTCACAATTTTGAAAGACTACTGTCCCCTTAACAACTTGAATGCTAATAAATGCAAAGGAAGCGAGAGCGAAATTAACAAAATGCATCAAATAAGAATCATAAAATAAAGTGCAACACACTCAGTCAGTACACTGAGGTATTGAAGTATTAAATAGATATGACATCACTGTTTTTGTTGTTTCTAATGCCCCTGACTGAAAGTACCAAATCAAGTCCATATAGGCTTCGCGCTGAAGTTCACGGCTGTTATTTGTATTGCACCACAAGGGTCAGAGTCTTTCTTAGCAATTTGTCACCTCAATTTTGATCGAGCATCCCTAGGGGCGACATCTAGAAGGATCGTACCCTCGCCCACCCTCTCTGACATCATTGAGTGACTTTCAGGTCTACGGATTTAACGTGCCCATATTCTTTCTAGATACGGAGGTATTTAATGGGGCGTATCGGGATTCGATCCGAGCATCCTCAGCACCGAAAACCAGCACGCTACCACAAGGCTACCTCAAGCCCTTAAGATATCATTGAATACTAATGTGAAAGTTAACACTGAAACAAATTCTACGAATTGTACATTTAATTAATTACTTAGTGTACATTTTAAGTGACAATTTATTAAATTTTCTAACTGCAAAATAATAGTTACATCTTTGTAAAAGATCGAAAAACACTAGCGATAGCATTATCTCGTACACTGAGGTATTGAATCAGCAAACTTATAGTAAGATCCAGGGTCATGCATGAGAACTATTATTAATTTTTTAAACTATACTGGAGATATAAAATGCGCAGTACTTTCACAACTGATTATTATTTAAATATTTATAACATAACATGATGTCAACAGAAACTCTCTGAATAATGTGTCTGAGTTGGCTGCATTCCAGAACAAAAAAATCTGCTTTTTCTTAGATGTGTCTGCCCACTGTGGTGTGAGAATAAAATGTTACTTTAACCATTCTTTGGAATATATTAAATTCTTCCTGACTCTAATTTCGTTTATATTTTTATCTCTTCAAAAACAGCTGCTTTTAAGATGGGTTTATTTTTCTGTCTCTCCGCATAAACTCCCAGTAACTACATTAATTATGTCTACTAAAGTTTCTGCTTAGTATCAATCAATTTGTTACTAGTAAGTGATTGGTAATTATAAACTTATTGACTTATGGGCTACTGACGCATTGACATTAATTAACATGTAAACTTGTTGGCTTTCCGAAATTTATTGACTTATTACTGTTATTAATCAATTCGCTGTTGATTAGGAAATCTTTGATAAGACAGTCATTTTATTGAAAAATTAAGGTTTTGGGGTTTTACAGATTCATGTATTTTTTTAAAATTTCTAATGTAGAAATAAAATTTAATAGCAAGTACACGTACCTTGTAAAGTAAATTTACAGGACATATGTGCTTGCTATTAAATTTTATTTCTACAAGCACATATGTCCTGTAAAGTAAATTTAGAGTCATAGATTTAAGTTTAAATGTATAATGGTGGAAAGCACAGGAAAATTTTCGAATCCTTAAAATTCCAGTTTAATCTTTTAGTATTTGGTACAGTAAATTCTTCTAGAACGCGGTAATCTCATAACGCGGAGCAAAAATTTCAAATAAATCGGTATGCGGTTTCCGTATTTCGCAGTACGAACTAATCTGTTTGCACTAAGTTTGAGTTCTTATAAAGCGGTTTCCATATGACTCGGTACAAATCAATCAAATTTACACTAATTTTGAACTTTTTATAACATGGTTTCCATATAAGACAGTACGCGGTTCCATATCATTCGGTAGGAATCAATCTGATTTGCACTAATTTTGAGCTTCTTATAACACGGTTTCCATATAACATAGTACGCGGTTTACATATAACTCGGTACGAATCAATCAAATATACACTAATTTCCAGGTTCTTATAACATGGTTTCAATATAACACAGTACGTGGTTTCCGTATCATAAGGCACGAATCAATCAAATTTACACTAATTTTGAGCTTTTTATAACACGGTTTCCATATCAGACGGTACGAAACCATCTGATTTACACTACTTTTGAGCTTCTTATAACACGATTTCCTTATAACATAGTACGCGGTTTGCATATTATGCGGTACGAATCAATCTGATTTAAACTAATTTTGAGCTTTTTATACTACGGTTTCCATATAACAAAATATGCGTTTTCCATATAACCCGGTACGAATCAATCAAATTTACACTAATTTTCATGTTCTTATAACACGGTTTCAATATAACACAGTACGCGGTTTCCATGTCATACGGTACGAATTGATCAAATTTACACTAATTTTGAGCTTCTGGGGCCTCCGATAACGCGTTACGAATTAATTACGTTATAGGAGGCTTGGCGGTGTCGGATAAATAATTACATTCTTAGCTTAAGAGGTTTGGAAAGGTACACGGGAAAAATATGTCGTAGCTGCAATGTCCTAAAGTTCCCAAACAATACCTCTGGAGGTGCGGTGTCAAGTGGTCCGGTCTCGCCACTTGACTCAGTTCAAAACTCGCGGACCAGATAGAAGTCCAACATCTCTTGAGGCAATGGAAACCCTCTTCAATGGATAGTGCATTTGCTCTATTCGCAGACACGACAACAACGTCCCTCAATAAAGTCAAAGAGGATGGGCACGATCCCTGCCTAAGATGGATTCCGACCCTTGTGGTACTACTGTAAACCGGAGCCGCACTCTTCAGTCCTCAAAAGCCTATATGAACTTGATATGGAACACTTCCATGAAGTTTTGGAGCCTGACGACGGGGTAATAGCAACGACAAAAGAACAACACATACCTAATTGTAATGCAGAGTATTTCTTCATTCCAGGTTACGTAAGAATAGAGGATACGCAGGAGCTAAAGCAGCAATTAGTAAAATCTAAATTTAATTATCGTTTTATGTAATGTGATACTGTTATATTAAAAATATATACAATTTTAGAAAGAATTATTTCATTTATTTTATGAAATAGTTACAAAAGAGAAAGATTTATTTTGTAAGCAAAATAAGAGAAAAAAAACAATGCAGCGATACACAGTGAAATATCAGAAATCCACTTTTTGTGCATATTTAAACCTGTACCTCATGAAAGAGCTAATACAAATTCTATTCCTTAAAAGAAAAAAGGTTATGTAACTTTAATAGCTGCTGTCCTTGTATAATTGTTTTATGACATCTTATAAATATTTAAAGGAAGGCAAAGTTTCGGAAATTCAAGGGGGGGGGGGGATTCAGTGACCTGACAAGACAGGATTTTTTGTAAAACACGAGAGAATTCAGGAAGGAAAATTGAAATGTAACATCCTTTAATTAATTATAGAATGACAGATTGTCGACGAATGAAATTCGATGGAAAACGATGAAAAATGCAGCTCAGCATTAAAATAACATAAAACTTGCAAGATGTAATTTTTTTTAGTAATTTTATTTCTTTGTAAATTTCGTGAGAGAAATTTAAACTTACATTTCAATACTGTGTGTTTTCTGCATTGTGACAGTTTCAGATTTCTATTAGACGTAAGTAAAAACATTGACAGAAACGGATTTTGGTTCTTTTTTGTAATTTTAATTTATGTGATAATAAATTACATTTATGAGTAAAATTATACATGTTTCTTGAATTATTTTCTTTTCCTATATCTAATTCAGTAGTTATTCCGGACGTTAATTTAAGATTTTCAATGTATGCAAACTTTCATTATTTAGACCAGGGATACTCAACGGGGTCCAAGTCGCCCCTTGTTGATCAATGGAAGTTTAAAATGGGTCTATAGTATTCCAGGGATCTATTGGTAGTCGGTGATAAATCTTTCTGTTTCAAAATTTAATTTTTTAGAAATGAAATTATTAGATAATAATATCCGTTTTAATATGTATAAATGCAGATTTGCATAGGACTGAGTGATCCACCCATCTAAAGTCGAATGTCATGACGCTTTTGCATATGTGTCGAATGAAATTATATTATAATTACATATAATTCAGTAAAATTTTTTAGTAAAATATATATTGCTATTCGTTGTTAGTTATTGTGACTATACGATGATAAACAATTTCAGGCCAAATATTAAAAAAATTGCATCAATGTATCAAGCACAACCACAACATTAATTGAAAATCGAACTTTTGTGCAATTACAATCTGTGTTTCTGAAATCTTGTTTATATTTGTGAAATTAAAAAATTTATTAGTACAAAAATAATAAAACATAAACCTAATGAACCACTTTTTCTATTTTTTTTGTTCATATTCTTAGTCAAATTGTTATCTTTAAGTGTTTCAGTGCAATTATTAGTATTATAATTATGTTGTATGCTGCATATTACAGAGAAAAATATGAGGGGGGGTTCGATGAAGAAAATCATTCTTTTAAAAGGGGTCGATGTAGGAAAAAGTTTGGGAACCCCTGATTTAGACTATCCATTAAAACCTCAATACACCCAATTAAATGTTTGTTCATGACACTGCTAATCTGGGTTTTGTTCTTCATCTTGTAAGGTTTACATAAGATTCGATTCACGAGAATCGAACTTTTAAGTGAATAAATTAAAGAAGCCGCTTGAGATATGATAATTTCAAGGCTTAAGCGGTTGGTATATATACCAAGCAGCTAGATTAAAGAAAGGAAGTGTTGAGAAAGTGTTGAGGGAGGAGCTAGGTTGATGCTAACCTACGTGAGTTCTTGCTAGGTCTAAAGTTTACGTGGCAGCACTGCTGGTTGACTTTTCAAGTATTGTGATTATTGCAAACTGTATTTTCTTGCAAAGTATCTGTACGGGAATAAATTCCCTTGCATGAATGTTATATAGTATATATCATACTAGTAGTACGTACGCTTATGTTGAAAAGCAAAGTCACTTTGAAATAATATTTTATTAATTTCGAAGTGTTTGAATCTAATTCATGTAGAGTGCCCCTTAGTAAAACTCTGTAATCTTAATGTTAAGGAAATACGTTACATTCAAGCAAGCGCCCATGAGAAAACACGAAATTCTACAGATTGAAAGTTTTGTTTCAGCGAGCACTGAAATCACTTGTTATAAAATGTGGTAAATATTTCTGTTGTGAGCAGGAGAGTAGTGATGTTTAGCATACTACACAAGTTAATTCATGTAAACAACAGGGTAATATATTTGGTATGAAAAGGTGTTCTTTTTACATTGCATTCACTCTCGAAAATGTTAAACATTTTCTAGATGTGAACAGCAATTTCGAAATTCACTCAGAGAGTCATAGCTATTTAACAGCTTAACAGATTTGTTTGCAATCCGGATGGCATGTGAGGAAAAACTCTGTCGGTCTAAACCGGTGGTTCTTAACATTCTTAATAGTCAACATCTCCTTGAATCTGAAAATAAGCTCTCGTACCCTCTTGAAAAATCTGCTTCTTTTTTTTTAGGAAAACACATTTATTTCAACATAATTTATTTATTGCATAAAAAATTAATACATTTACAAAACATATTATATTATTACAGTGGAGTTCCGATAATCCGAAATGATTGGGACCAGACCCTTTGCGGAATAAAGAATTTTTTGGATTAAGCGAAATAATTCTTAAAATAAATTTAAAATACATAATAACGTAAGATTACATTAATATTACATATTACGTGTGATTACACAGTTTATTTTATAAGGTCTGTCTAAACATAACGAAATCTCAGGACGAAATGGGTGAAAAAGAGAGGAATGCAAGAAAAAAGAGAGGAGTACATTACAGTAGAGTGTAAGTTGTTTTAAAAATACGCCACAATGCTCGACAGTTGTATTTTAGGCGATCAGCAGATTTTTGAAATGGTTTTGAAAGAACCTGTGAACGTCTCAGACAAGAGTGAAGGTGAAGCAGACGGTGACAGCCAGCAGAGGGTATCCCACTCAAACGCCGCGGCTGCATTGGATGTAGAGCAACACTCCGACGGGGACACCATTTTTCTGACGCGTTGGCGTAATTTGGCTTCACGGGAGAAGTATTCTTCTCCTCGACCCCCCCCCCCCCCCAAAAAAAAAAAAATAAAATAAAATAAAATAAAATTAACAGATTTTTTCAAACCAATGTTATTCAGTAATAATTAGTTCAGTATATTGTCTAACTGAATTTTCTTGTAATTTTCAGAAATATACTTTATATTACTATCACCGTCGTTTTATTGTAACCTTAGTTCATATTGACTTTTAGTTTCGGATTAAGCGGACTTTCGGATTACCGAAGTTCGGATTATCGGGACTCCACTGTACATATAAAACAATATCTACATTTTTAATGGCTTCGTTGTTGTTGTTGTTTGTTCATAATTGTCCTTTTAAAACGAGGCTCTTTTTTTGAAAGAGCCACGCGTAAGTCATCAGGTGCATTTAAGCTATTTCTGGATTTTGTTATGTGCAAAAGTGATGAAAAACTCATTTCACAAAGGTTATTGGTGGAAAATGGTAAAAGTGTCTCTAATGCTGCTTTTATCGATTTTGGATAAAGTTCTAACTGCATACTCCAGAACTGTTGTAAGTCCAGTTTTTCAAATTCCATTTCAATACGTGCATTAAACTCGTATTGCGATAAGATCGTCTTTTAATACAGTAAAACATTGTCGTCAAATGAATTTGAGTCAAACAAAAATGGATTGAGTATCCATCTATTAATTTTGCTTATATTTCCCCTGTAAAAGTATACATCAAATGATTCACTCAATTGGTTATTATCTCTAAGAATTTAGAACCTTCTCTCGCACCCCTATACATGCTCTCTCGTATCACCAGGGGTGCCCGCAACCCCGGTTAAAAACCACTTGTCTAAACGAACGGTTCTCAGCCTTTTCTCAAACCTTTTCTCAGCGGTTCTCAACGACTCCCAACCCCGAGAGTAAAAAAAAAGAACACTTAGTCAGTCCCCAAACGAAATTTTAATTACAGATATAATAAATAACTGCATGAGTGATTAGTACAAAATATTAAGTGCCTTGATAGCAACTTTTCGCTACCCAGCCGGGGGGTCGCGGCCTTCATGTTGAGAAACGCTGGTCTAAATCAGTGATTCTCAACTTTTTTATGTTTAGATCCCTTTTCAGATGACCTTCAGACCCTACGACACAAGTAGGCCTGATAAACATAAGTAAGACTACTAAAATACATTCTACGCCAATTTATTTCCGAATATCACTAACGCCTTCCCAGGGGAATGCCCCCCCCCCCTCCTCCCCTTCAGGTCGAGGACTACTGAGCTAGACGTGACATAATACATATCTATGGTGCTCAGTATAAAGTACTTAAGACAAAAACAGTGATTTAAATATACCAAGTTATTGGCTTTTATACCAATCGTAGAACAATAATTTCGACTTGCGTCTTTTGTACAAAGAAATGTACTTTTGTATAAAAAATTGATAGACTTAAGCCTTTTATACAAGTCAAAAGATTATTTTTATCAATATTAACAAATATCTAAAAATCACTTTTTCCCCTTAAGCCTTTTATAGCAGGCACCATAGATATACAGGCAGGCGTAACAGAAGACAGGTGTAATAGACGTATCTAAATACGAAGACTAAAATTTAACATGCCAAAATATTTCCCACGACTTATTTGAAATGGGACCCATGTTCTTATTCACAACTTCTCAGGGTGAAAACTACATTTCAAAATTGCTACATAAGTGTGAAATTATTTTTTTAGATGCTAAAAAATTGTTAGACTTCGGACTCCGAAATTTTTATCTAGTTTTATTTTTCGAGAACGAATATACAAGGACTTTTCTTGGCATTTATTCTTTCTTTTTGTTGTTTATATATAATTTCATAATGAGTGGTGGTATGAGTCATAATTTTGAATATCAGATATTGACATCATGACCTACTAAAAAAATTCGGACTGTTATATGTAGAATCTTAAAAAAGTTTAAAAATAAATAATAACCATATATTCAGTCTAGCATATTATGACACTTATATAGTTATCCAATTATAATTAAAATTGAAAAAAAATTGCATTTTGTCCTGTTTCCTCTTTGATATTTTTAATATCAGTATTTCAGAAAACTATGCAAAAGAAGCTTAATTTTTAAAAATATAATGTTTTAAATAAGGTGGATTTGTGTACTAATACGTAAGTTTAGTTCGTTTTTCTATACCATAATAGTATAGCACTATCTGCTTCACATTAAATTTATTTCGGAAAAACCCTAATATGTGAAGTAATAGTTGTTAGGCCATTATTAAAAAATATAGTTGAATAATGTATAACACTTATAAAAGTAGTCAATAAAAAACTAAATTAATTGGGGTCATTACTCAATTGAGAATTTTTTTTGCAGTATTTATACATAACTGAAAAAATGCTTAACAGCCTGGAAACGTAATTTCATTATAATACCCGACAGTATTTTTTATCTCTTTTCTTAACACATTTCCTTACTAAAAAAATATTGTTTAGAAGTAGTAAGCATTTCTTTCTCGACTCATATTTTTTAACATGACTTCATGTTATCCTTACAAATTTAATAGAAGTATTGAAAATATAAAATTACTTATCGTCCATCCTCAGTCTGTAAAATCTAAATAGATTTAGCGAATGAACAAATAAAGTATACTTTATAAAGCGTTTTATTATTGTATTAAGTACATAAGGTTTGTTTCGAAATGAAGGATTTCCCTCTTTAATGAAAATAAATGAGTACATAAAGTGTAAAAAACCCAACTAACGGTTTTCTTGCATTTAAATAGCACTTTTTTAGAATTCCGAAAATTAAGAGTTAATTTCAATGTACGAATTTCCAGTTGTATTACTTCATAGGATAGTAAAATGAAATTTAAATTTTTTAAGAAGTTTTTTTAACCATTATAATGAATATTTTTTTAATTAGAAATTTTATTCCTACATGACTGTTTAAATACAGAAGCGAATGCATTGCCATTTGGGCTAAAATATGCTTTATAGTCCTCTGACAAGTCCTTTGGTTTGAAATATGCACTCAACCTACTTAAATCCTATCGGATATGCAGAGTATAATCCGATTTACCGATCTCTTAACCCTAAATCATCTTTAATAGATTCAAAAGTTATTCTTAATTATTCTTAAATACTATTTACAAGTGCTTACGGTAAGTAAGGGGTAAGTAAGGGTTGAGATGGCGTCTTTCCTAACTTGTTGTGAAGTTTTGTAAATAAATAAATAAATATATATATATATATATATATAAAGTTTAAAGTCCAAAATAATACAAAAATTATTTATCATAATTGTTATCCATTTCCTTCATTCTACACCTGTTTTTATAAGTCGTAAAGTTCATTTTTTAAAATCTCTTTTCCGTGCGGTTTGATAGAGCAAGTGCTATAGTAACACCTTAGTTGTTTAATACTCAGCAGAACCTAAAAATGTTTTATTAAGTAATATTGTAATTAAAGCCCTGAGCTGACTTAGATAAGGAACTTAGCCCACTTCTTTATTAAAAAAAGAAGGGAGAGAGTCAGTAAGCAAAGCGTAATCATTGTAAGTGCACATCTTCGTTGTTTGTCAACAATTTTTGATTGTTATGTGTTCTTGTGTTTGCGATTTTGCAATGTCCGATTTGAAGGAACAACGAATTTGTATCAAGTTTTGTTTTAAACTTGGTATGATTGCTGCAGAAACACATAAAATGATAAAGGGAGCATGCATTTGATAATGACTCTTTTGGGCCAAACACAAACTTGTAGTTAAAACATTTCAAAAATGGCCGAACATCAGTTGATGATAATGAACGTTCCGGACGACTATCAACCGGCATTACACCAGACAATGTCGTTTCTGTGCGGAATGCAGTGGTGAATGATCGTAGGCAGACCATTCAAGACATCTGTAACATTGTGGGATTATCCTGTGGCAACATGCCGGCGGATTTTAGAGGAAGAATTAAACAGGTGATGGATAGCAGCAAAGTTTGTGTCATGACTCTTAAGTGACGAACAGAAAAAAAATGTCGCATGAATACAGACTTGAAACTCTGTACAGACTCTGTACAGACTTGAAAGAACAGTTGCGAACGGATCCAGACTTTCTTTCTTAAGTCGTCACAGGTGACGAAAGTTGGGTTTATGGGTATCATCACGAAAAGAACAACAATCGTGACAATGGATAAGCCCCTCGGCTAAAGAAAGCCTGTTAAGTCAAGACCAACGGTAAGACCATAGTGATGTGTTTTTTTCAATATTGAGGAGGTTATCCAGAAGAAGTTCGAACCTGCGGGTCAGGCGATTAGTGAAGAATTTTACATTGATGTCCTGCGGTCGCTAAGGGAGGACATGAGAAGGAAGCATTCACAGATGTGGCATTCGAACGACTAGGTTCTCCACCATGATTATGCGAGGCCTCATAATGCTTTCATCATACAGCAGTTTTTTTGGCAAAAAAAAACATGGTCGTTGTTCCTCACTCACCTCTTTCGATTTAGATCCTTGCGACTTTTTCCTCTTTCCACAGTAAAAAATCAAGTTGAAGGGACACAAATTTGACACAATAGAGGAGATTCAAGCAGAATCGCAGATTGTGCTGAACACATTAATAAAACAAAACTTCCAGTACGCATTGCTTTCGTGGCAGAAGCGCCGGGATCGGTGTTTGCAATCCGAAGGGGACTACTTTGAAGGTGATGGCGGTGAAAAAGAGCAACGTATATTCTACAACTTTGTTTATCGATACATTTGGAAACTTTTGGGTAGCACCTCGTGTATATATATATATATATATATATATATATATATATATATATATATATATATATATATATATATATATAGTATATACAAACATACATACATACATACACACAGACACACACACACACACACACACATATATATATATATATATATATATATATATATATATATATATATATATATATATATATATATATATATATACGAGGGTCATTTTTTAAGTAAGAACCGTTTTGTAATGGAGTAAGAGAAACTTTTTACGTATGAACGTAATGGTATGAACGTTTTAGGTATGAACGTAAATTGTATCAGAAACTAAAATATGAACATTTTTTCACTTTTCAACATGGTCACCATTAACATTTAAACATTTGTCCAGTCGTGTCACCAGCTTTTGGATCCCATCTTCAAAGAACTCTCCGTCTGACCGTTAAACCAATTAGTAACAGTTTCTTTCAACATGTCATCATTTCCCAAGCGCTTTCCTCCAAGAAATTCCTTAAGTTTTGGAAACAGATGAAAGTCTGATGGTGCTACGTCAGGGCTGTATGGTGGATGATCCAGTAATTCCGAATGAAATTTGTCTAGTTGTGTTCTTTTTCTTGCCGCAACGTGAGGCAGAGCTTTGTCGTGAAGCAGAACGACGCCGCTAGAGAGCAGTCCCCGCCGTCGATTTTGACAATTTTCATTGGGAATTATGGAACACCGGATTATACCTGACTAGGTCATAAATTTAGCGAATTATCTATGCTTTAAAACAGAAAAGAATTAGTATGTGTGTTTGCATATATATATATATATATATATGCGATCTACCATGTTTTTTTTCATTTCCTAACATTTTTAAGTATTATATTAGAAACATAACTAAATTCCTTTGAGTTTAATGTGATGCAGGACTGTGCAGACTATGAGATTATAATAAGTTAGATAAAGTTAATATTATTGAGTAACCTGTAGGCTTATTGTAAGAGTTAAGAAAATAAAATGTAAACATTATTTTCCTCCTGTCTTATGGCAAGATGGTAAAAGTTAAATAATTATTGATTTCTGTCAACTTTCATTTAGGATACTTGCATGTTGTAATATACTTTAATTGATTTAGCGTTCAAAGTAGGCCTATCCACTTATGCTTTCCATAAACAAACAAATATAAAGGTAATTTTATGTATGATAGAGCATCTGTTAAACGTTATTTTGTGAGAATGTATGGTAAAATCTTTGAAACAAAAGATTAAGGGATTTAAGATTCCAAACATTTTCAAGAGTTATTTTTAAATAATCTTCTCTTGCATATCTGTAATAAATGCACTCGCCGAATCAGTCGAATTGAATGAAATGTTATTTCTCTAAATACATATGACAAAGATAGAATCTTAACGAAAACCATCTCCACTAAATTCATAAATCCAATGCCATAAAATTAATTTTAACATTTAATGCTGACAATATTAGTGTATCAAGTTTTAACATTTAAAGTACATATCAAAATGTCAAAAACGTTTTGCTTTCAAACCAAATTTTAGCACAGAAATGTATATATTTACATCTTCGTGTATAATAAATAGATTTATTTTGCCCTGACAATTTATTAGAATTCGTGTTCAATTCCCTTAACAAATATTTGTACTTTATAATTGCCATGAACGGTTAATACTGTTTACCTGCTATTTAAATGTTTAATTATGTTAAAATGAAATTAATAAAGCAATTCGAGCTCTTTACCGGTACAAATATTTAACTATCTGGCGCTTTACATCCGAAAGTTACTAAGTATATAGATTTCTGTGGCGATGCTGTATCAGACATTTTAACTATAAACTCAGAGCCTTCTGTAGCGTCTTCACGTATGTAGTCTCTCAAAATAGAATGAGGTCTTTGCTATATAATTTATTGTACACGTAACTCTATTTAATATTTTGAAATACAAAGCATGGAAGACAACTCTAAGTGATTTGGAAATTTGGAAAGTCTCAGGGTCAGATTCTGGCGTAAATGACAGCACGCTGATAGTCAACGTGGTCTCAACCAATTCCTGTAATTTTTCCCCGAGGATTCCAAAGTAACACACAACGTTGGTCTAAAAGCAAATTATCGTTACATCGTAGGGGAATGGTTACCGTTGTCAACACTTCCAGAAACAAATATGGACCGACTGCAATTATCTTTTTTGGACCAACAATTATGAAATGTGGTTGTTCCAACTGCCAATAAATGCTTTTGGGCCAATAACTATAAAATGCCGTTGTACCAAGTGCAAATGAGAGTTGAATTGATCTCCCTATGGTTGGGCTAACTGACGGCCAGCCGATGGGTGAGCTGCAATGCCGACAGTTGTTTCAACATAACCTCAGTGACCAAATTAAAAGAGTTGGCTTAAAACGGTTGCCCGACAATTTCTCAATGGACTTCTGTTACTTCGGTTAGTATATCGAATGTTCACTGCTATACCCTAAATTATAGAAATTTATTTTTGCTTTTATTAATTTTACGAACATTGTTGCTCAGTGCCATTCCATTGTACAACTAGGACATTTTCTTTGTTTCAGCGATCTGGTGTTTCTCGAACTTTCCCAATGTTTCATTCTGTCTCCATCTTTTGGGGAAAAAATAGGAAAATAAGTCAATATTTTATTTTTGCTTATTTTTCATAAACTTTTTTATCAGTTTAAAATTTTTTATCATCTGTTTCCTCAGAAGCAAAATCTTACTCTTATACATGCACTTTCGTTAAGCTCTTAAATGAAATGCTAAAATTGAGTTTAGAGTTAGCGTACTATAAGTTCAGATAGAAGTTTCTACACACCCAGGATTTTCCCAAGCACTAACTGAATATGTTGTGGATCATTTTAATATGTGTTATCTAAAT
This sequence comes from Dolomedes plantarius, assembly GCA_907164885.2. NCBI lineage: Eukaryota > Metazoa > Arthropoda > Arachnida > Araneae > Dolomedidae > Dolomedes > Dolomedes plantarius. The sequence goes on from OU015496.1 coordinate 104,031,357, forward strand.
GTTGTTTCCTCTCCCTATGCTTTTATTTTAAGAACTGGGGGGATTCATAACCAAATAATTGTAACAAAAAAGTTATATTATTATGGATGAAATGACAATCCAAATATTTTAAAGAGAGAAATACGTATCAGAAATATAAGTTATTTGTAAGAGTTACGCAAAACAATTAAAATCGTAAAAAATGTTTAAATTTAAGAGTTTAACCTTTTCTTTACGGGGTTTGATAGCATTTATCCCAAGAATGAATGAATATATATATATATATATATATATATATATATATATATATATATATATATATATATATATATATATGCATATATAACAGTTCCGTAACTGACTGACTGACTGACAGACTGACGTATAACGTACAGACCATACCGCTAGACATAATGTGCTGAAATTTTGCATGGCAATTATTCTTATAGTGTAGGGGTGCACTAAGAGAAATTTTTGAAAAAATTTTCTTAGATTTTTTAAATTAAATTTTTAAACTGTTTTTGTAACATTCTTTAAAGTTATCATTTAAAATAATAATTTGAGGGTTATAAAATTTATATCAAGAGAAAGATCATAAAAATTCCTTTAAAATGAAATCTTTTTCGAAAATTCACCTCTATTTTCTAATTTTTGGTGAATTTTTAAAGATTAAGTTTTAGAATTTAATTCAATAAATGCTAATCACGTAGCTTCTTTTCTTTTTGTGATACTTTAAACTAGTATTGCGTCACGTGCATAACAACGAAATAAATTGACAAAAAGTAGCTTTTTTTTCTTGCTAATGTAGCAGACGATTGCACATTATCCAAAAAAATATTAAAATACAGTAAAAGAAATGTTCCTCAAACTGTATTATATTAACTGTACTATATTCTGTAGTATGTTCTATTAGATTTATTTTGAATATTTTGTTCTACCTTATTTTGTCTTTAAAAATATCTGTTGCGATTATTTTGTAAATGTATATTTTGGGGGGATTAATTGCATATATTGACCGTTATATTTAATTTGAATGTACTCCGTAGCGAAGCACGGGTATTCAGCTAGTATATATATATATATATATATATATATATAAACCCCTTAATGGCCGTTCTTACAAAGGGGGTATGAAATTTCCCGTTCTAAAGAGGGAATCTGAAAAGTGGGCCACGTAAGCTAAAGGTTAATAGGAGTTCCCGTTATCAGTTCAAATACATATTAACGCTAAAAATTTTCTTTCCAATTAATTAAGAATCAATTTGGAATTTCCTTGTGAATTAATAAAGTATCAATTTCAATAGCGTTAAACCAAACTTCTGAAGCTCTAGTAAAGACACGTATAAAAAGGTCATTGGCACGTAGTATGTGAGAAAAAAACATTGCTACTTCCAGCGACAGAAAAATTTTGAAATTGTGAAATGCAATCTGGATATCGTATAAGAAATTAATGAAAAATGGGCAAAAAATTAGGTACATGAAAGTAAAGGAGGAAGACAACATTGTCAGGAATTATGATATGGAAAACAAGAATCAGAAATAAAATGAGACAGAGTTAAATATTAATAAATCAATATAACTTGAAATAAATAAAGGAACATAAACAAAGACATAACGGAAGAGAAAAAAATTAGTGAAAATTTATTATGCAACTTATAAAAACAGAAGGGTAATGAAAAGGGATAATTCCGGTAGATAGAAATGAAAATCAAATATCGAATTTAAATTTGAGGCATAAAATCAAGTTTTTATCTCCCTAAATTTCAATTATGAGTTTTGTATTCATCACATTAATATTCATCACACTTTCGATATTTACTCAAGAAAACACCATTTTTTACTGATTAATATGTTCCGTACCTGTAGAATGGGATATGTATTGTCCGTTATATATAAGAAGTGGTAAATATCCCATATTATCAGTATGTAGTGTCCTGGAACAAACAGCTTGTAATAAAAAGTGTCTTAATGATGTCTTAAAGTGTGAAATAAGGGATCGTAAAAGAGCTGCTAGAGATTGAATTTTAAAAAAAGTCGGATCCCATGGTACTTTGGAGGGACTTTGACCAGAGAAGGTCATTATTCATCGTCTGAGTAATCATTGTTCATATGGACATTTTAACACTAGAAAGACGGGAATTTTTTTCTTACTAAAAAGACTGAACATTTTGACGGTTAAAAATGAAATCAAGAATTTAAAAGATTTAAAGTTAAAAAAAATGGTTAAATACTTTAAATTTTGAACTATTTCATACCAATATATAATAAATTAGTATATATTTAGATATATATTTTTAGGCAGGTGTGCCGAGCTGACAATCTGGCATGGCTTATCCATAAAAATATATGCATGGTTTGTGTAGTCCTTATTTTTCAACACCAATATTTCCGAAGAGCCAATATTTCTGTTATTTGCAAAAGGGGGAAGAGACGAAAAGTAACTAACATTTTTCCGGTATTATTTTAAAGATTTCTGCCTGTTTTCTATATTGCCGTCAAATTGATGGCTCTCAGTCTTAGTAGATATACAACACATGTTCTCCCCCTCTTTACTATCGAATATAATTTTGAAAATGTGTGTACATATTTCGCCTAAAATTAGAAAAAGTCATAAAATTTCTGAAGCCTGAGGACATAAATACTGACATAGTGCTCAATAGTATGTCCGAAACCGCCAAAATGACGGTAGCCGTCTTTCTAGTGTTATAACCAATAACACAATTATTACTACTTTATGTATCATGTTGTTATGTATCATCTTTTTGTATCATGTTTTTAGTATTGGAAGCGTATCCCAATAATGTAACTGGTAATCTTGCTTGTTCTGCTAACTGTCTTAGCTTCAAATCCAATCTATGAAACTATTAGTGTAAAGTGTTTTATTTCCACTGATGTATGAGTTTGTCCAGTATTGGGAGCATATCCGTCAATGTATCCAGTAAGCCTGCTTGCTCCTCTAACTGAAGAAGTTCTTGGCTGTAAATCAAATCTGTTCAACTATTTTAAGTATTAACAAAATTGCGAGAAAGTGTTGCAGACATCCTTATTGGAGCACAAAAATAGGTCTACACAACAAGGTAATAATGGGTATAATTTTGTCATAAATATTTTTAACTACCTGCTGTATGAGTACAAGAATTAATTTCACCAAAAAAACTCTTCAGTTACGTTACTTTAAAGAGCGATATAATATCAATAAATAAAAGCTTTCATTTTAAAACTCTGTGGCAAATTTTACGATCAATTCTAGTTTGAATATAGGGTTTTTAGTTCTTGTATTTTTTTCCTGTAAAAATTGCAAGAACATACCTTATAAAATAAGATACGTTATAAGGGGAATTATAAGGAAAATACCTTATAAGATATTGAGAGAGTCCTTGTAAAGTTACTACCAACGGATATTTTCCACTTCTAAGGAGAGTTTTCTGATATGTGAGATCAGTTTGACTTAACTTTTTCTGCGGAATGAAACACAACACAGTTTTGAAAACAAACAATTTAATATAAAGCATAGCCCTACATTTTTTTCTTATATCAACAACGTTTCCTGACTAGCGGCCAAACATTTCATACAAGTTTGAGCACATCTACGGTAATCCATTTTAGGAAATCCAATTTTATTTTTTTTTTCCGTTGACTGATTCCATTTGCAGAGAAACACACATACTTCACATATTTTCTGGCAGTTACAGTATTCTGTAAGAGAGTTTGATAGGTATACAGTTCATTTCATGGTTAATAAAATCACATATATAATGAAAATGGGGTTTTCAATAAAATCATAATTAGATTTACAAAATTTATGATAGATGCTCTTTATACAATGCTATAAGCATTTTCTCAAATATATATATGTATATATATATATATATGCCAAAACTTCCTATTTCTCCTAAATCTTCCTTGTATTAAAACTTAACACTAATTTTTATCAACAGAGATTACTGCTCTTGTAGATGAAATTTTACGGTTTTTTTTGTTTACGTTTTTAGACATATGCCATGTTTAATTATGTTTATATGCTGTAAAAGCATTAATGTAGTTTCGGTGCTATTATACTCTCAAATTTAGTTTAAAAAAAACAGTATTATTCCATTGTTATAAGCTAGTTTATTATTAGTTAGTAATGTTTCATCTAATTTAAGCTTCCATCATCTACTACGTCAGTATATATTCAGATTATATTTTAAATACTCAAGTGTAGAATATTAAAAATTCTACTAATTGTTTTTATAATTTAACGTGATTATTTTTTAAAATTTCAAAGTTCAAAAAATATATTTACAAACTGATACAATTTTTTTTAAATTTTAGATCTCATTATAAATTACTCTCACAAAAAATTCATTTTTTTTATATCCCAATATTTTTTAAGGACATAGCACCAACAGCACAAAGCTTTTAAATACGTCTTAAATTCGTTGACTTTTAATAAGAGGATTTACAAATGTATATGTCTGTCCATTCCATTGTCACATTCTACTCATGCGAAACCATTTTGAAAGGCATTCTATAGTGATCGTCCACAACATAATTTTTAGCCAATTATTTGCACTGGAAACATAATGCTTTAAGTAATATTTATGCTAAATTTAAAAAATTTATGGATACGTTTACTTTTTGGCATAATTTTCTCTCGTTGTTGTTTTTTTCTAATATTTGCAACAGTTAGTTAATAAAATTGTAATAAGTATTTAAAATTTATACAATTAGTTAACAAATAATTTTTACAAATTATCCAATACCTACTAAAGAGCATGTACCATATTATGGTTTGGCATATAACTGTGTAATTTATTTTTATTACAGACTTGACAGACTTTAACATGTAATTACACAAAACAATACATTCTTCTTGTTATTTAATACATTGCTGACAGTTTCGAACTATGTTCTTTGGAGAATAAAATACATCATTATAAACATGTACTGATTTCCATAGAAAAAGTACTGTAAATGCCACTTAATGTAATACTGGTAAATAGGAATAGCTCAAAAATGCTTTTTTTAAATAAAAATACTGAATCTTGTTGGTTAAGATTGATGAAATTAGCTTTTTCCTTCATTACAGCACAGATGTGTTTCTGAACCATTTCAGTGAGTTCTTTTGCTTTTAATTATGAGGAACTAATATGAGTTAGTAGGTTATAATTATGTTAAATGCTTTATAATATAGAGTTTTAAACACTACACGAAGAATCCCATTTTCGCAGGAAAAAATCCCTATGTATTTAATATTTAACACAATTCTCATCTTGCATGGATGCAGGTAATATGCAAAATATTTCGTGATCTGTTTTGAAGAAAATAACTCACATGAGTTATACCTCATGATTTATTTTATAAGTACATATCACTTAACTCGAATTCTAAGCAAATATTTTGAAATGAATCATCTATGACGCTAATTTATGTTTGTGAAATTTCCATGCAATTTCGAAAGCTTTATTTATTTATTTCCTTCTTAAGCATTTCGTGCTCATTCGGAACACATGAGTCACGAACTTTTGATATCCGTAAAGATCCGACCCCGAGATCTGACCCCGAAGCGATGACTAATGTATTACAAATATTGTTTTAATTTTATTATAATTACGTTAAAGACTTTAGAATAAAGCGTTTTAAACGTTCCATGAAGAATCATAGAGATAATCTCTATGAAATTCATTTTTTTGCATAATATTCAGTTTGTTTGGATTGTGGTAATGCGTGAAATATTTCGTGACCTGTGTTGAAAGAAATAACTCATATGAGTTAATCCTTGTGATTTATTTTATAAGTACATATCACTAAACTTCAATTCTAAACAAATATTTTGAAATAAATTTATAACGTTACTTTATGCTTGAGAAATTTCTACGGAATTTCAGAAGAATAATTAATTTTTTTAAGCATTTCGTATGCATTCGAATCAGATGAGTCACAAACTTTTTAATCCGTTGTACCTGTTATAATTATGTTAAAGCCTTTTTAATAGAGCTTTTTAGACATTGTATGAAGAAGTATAGTTTCATAGAGAGAATCTCTAATGAATTTCATTTTTAGCATAATATTCAGTTTGTTTGGATTGTGGTATATGCAAAATATGTCATGTTGAAAGAAATAACTCATACGAGATAATCCTTGCGATTCATTTTATAAGGAAATATCACTTAACTCGAATTCTAAGCAAATATTTTAAAATTTTTCTATGACTTTAATGTATGCTTGTATAATTTATACGGAATTTTTCACAAACTTAATTTATTATTTTTTAAGCATTTTGTGCTTATTCGGATCAGATGAGTCCCGAATTTCTGAATCCGGAAAGATCCGATCCTGCTGTGAAGCCTAATGTATAGCAAATATTGTTGTATCTGTTATAATTATGTTAAAGCCTTTATAATAGAGATTTTCATAGATTACATGAAGAATCATTGTTTCACAAGGGAATCTCTAAATAAGTAAAATATTTCGTGATCTTTTTTGAAAGAAATAACTCATATAAGCTATACCTCGTGACTTACCTAATAAGTGCATTTCACTTAACTCGAATTCTAAGAAAATATTTTAAAATGAATCCTCTATGACAGGAATTTATGCTTGCGAAATTTCCATGGAATTTCAAAACATTTATTTATTTATTTATTAAGCATTTCGTGCATATTCGGGTCAAATGTGTCACGAACTTCTGAATCCGTAACGAAGAAATCCTTCTGTGAAGCCTAATGTATTACGAATATTGTTATACATTTAATAGCAGGAACTTTGCTTGATTTTCGTGGGGCAGAAAAAGACGATTATCAAAAAATTAAAGGTTACAGCCAATTTCAGGTAAGTCATTAAGTGGCATTCACAGTTTTAATGACAAGTTCGTTTCATGCACTGCTTTGCATGCATTAAAAGTGCATATTTGATCTTTGTTCCAGATTTCAAGTAACATATACAATGTAAGTTACAATATTTAGAAGTAATACACATTTTAGAATGCTTTTCTTGGTGTCATTTATTACATATATTTCCATTTGCACGTTGTTGTATGTGCATACACATCTAATACTTAAAACGTATCACACATTAAAACAGGATAGCAATAAATATTATTACTTTCAGTATTGAATTATAAAGAAATCAGATTAAACAAAAATCTAAAGTGGTCATGGAAATAAAAGTGTTCAACAAAGCAGTAATGAATAGAAATTTGGCTTTTTTTTCATGTAAGAAAAAAAAGTTTTACTGGTAAAAGACAAGATTTAATTGTTTTGGTTGGAACATAAAGTCCCATTGAAAAGGTTGATAGAAACATATATGTTCATTGAGATAAATATGCATGCTTAAATTTTGATCCATTAGGCATTGTACATGAAATTTTCTAGTAAGTGCAATACTTTAAATTATTTAAGCTGTTTATTACAGACAAAATCGCTAGACCCAAAGAATCGGAAGTATCAAACTTATATGCACATACGATACACAAATTCTGATATATACACTGAATTCCCCCATAATAATTATACAACAGTTTGATACACATGTTCAAATTTTAAAAGATATTATACAACTTTCCATACGATGAGCATGACATAAATATGGGTTGGTTAGCTTGGCAGTAAATTTCAATCATTTTGAGGGATATCTTATATCTCATATTCCCAAAAGAAATGCATTTGCTAATTTTTTTCTCTTTGCGTTTTTTAAACTAGTAACAGCAATAAAATGCAAGCATAAAAATTAATACTGATAAAAGTTTCATCAAAATAAATCTACTCGATGGAAATGAAGGAATAATTCTTAACCCTTGAATGATTTGTCCATTAAAATTTACAGGCTACTTATAAAACAATATATATTTATGTATTATTTTTATACTTTATTTTTTGATTAATTCAAGACATAATGTGAATATAAAGTTAAATAATGAGTTAATGTAACAAATTAACCATGTGCAATGAAAATATTTAAGGAAATATACAAACATATTTAAGTGGCTTTAAAATAAGTCTTTCTTCCCATTATAACTAAAACTGCTGTTATTTACAGTGCAGTTTGCAATGAATAAGTGAACAATATATCTTTAAAACACAAGGTATTTTAAAGGATATCCAGTGTTAAGTTTTTTAAAAGTTTTTCATACATGTTCTACAAATAAACTGAAGTATTTCTTTTTTAAAAGTAGCTTTAAAATAATATCAGTTATTATGCCTCCTTCGTAAAAAATTACAGACTCATTAGAATTGAAAATTTTCTGTTCTTTCCTCGTATATAAAACACCATAACGCTTCTCTCTATCGCAAAGTAACTGCACAATAGTACAAATCATGATAGCTTCAACAAAGTGTATTATAACAAGTATTATATAAAAAGGATATGTGTTACTGGATCTGTGTGATCAGTAATGGGAAAATAAAGCATAAAACTATTTGCAATCATCTTCAAAACACTTTCAGAGTAATGCAGAATAAAATGGCTTTGAAAGAACATATCATTTTCCATTTTATTTGAGAATATTTAAGAAAATGTATAAATCTATAAATTAATGATACATTTAAGTTTTAGCTTGGGTTTTAAACTAAGAAAATTTTCTTACAATATTTTAAAATGAAATTTTGAATTAATTCTTGCTTACTTGTTGTGTGTAAAAAAGGGAAGAAACACTTGATCCTTTTGGAAATTTTTCTTAATATATTTTAATATTTTTCTGTATATGTCTGTATATTTAATATATTTAATATTCTGTATATTCTGTATATTTAATATTTTTCTGTATATGAAAGATGTATATGTCCACGCATTACATCTATGTATCTTTATGTTCAGATCCATGGTTATGGGAAGTTAATTTGAATTACAACGAGTAACATTTAAAAGCAACCTTTTATAGAAAACATTTTATATCTATTTCAGGGGAAGTTTTTAGGACAAAAGTTTGCTCTTTAAACTGTCATATTAATGGTGACGTTACACAATTTTTTATCCTATTTTGTACCAATCCAATTTCTGTCCGTTCAAACTTTTTGTATGGGTAACTTCGAATCATAAATATGCATTTGAAAAGTTGATGTAAATTGTTACTCACAACTATTTCGAATGATCTCAACTCCCGGTATATTTTTAGATCTGGTTAAAATTCATGGTGTTTTTTATAAAAGGAAAATACAGTTTGTCCTGAGGTGTTGAGCTATTTAAAACAAAATACACTTTTGATACAAAAGGATTTATTTAAAATTTCACGAGTTTAACAGTTGCCTTTTACAATGATCTTAAGCACACGTAACTGTAATCTTTTTAATTATTTTGACTGCATGAATATTGTTGAAGTCAGGAGCCAACGCCCGGACCAAGGGAAACATTCTTACATGGCTCTTTGGTCTGTAGTTTCGCCCCAAGAGGTTCGTGGGGATGGGGAATCTTACTCCCTCGACTCACACGGCTTGCAAGACGGTGTTAACATTCTGACAGTCCACTTTTGTTTACATTCATTGTGTATAAAGAGAAAATCATTAAAAAGAAATCCTTTCCATGATTTTCAGCGGTCAAATGAAGAAAGCTTAAGTCAAATTAGGCACATTGGCTGGATCCTCCCCAGTGTATCAACATAAGTAGCAGAGATGGTGGCTTACACCAAGTAGCTCTTTACGGTAAAAGGCTGGGTAAAATGCAGCCTATTAATACAGGGGGCATCTCCAAATCTTAATAAATACACTATCTTATTTAAATTTATCAACTTTAATGAGATCACAAGTGAAATATTTTTAACTGACGGTTGAACCTTTGCCTTCATTTCATGGTTATACAAACTACATTTTTTTAAATAGCAACACCTCGTATTCGCGTTGTAATTTTCTCTGATGAAAAACGATATTAAACAACAGGTTAAATAGATAATGAACATTGATATGCATGTTACTTCCCCTTTTATGTTACTCTTCAATATGATTCCTACAGTCAGTAGTAGCCGTCTAAGTTTCACTGCACAGTTAGCAACCCATAGTCAGTACAAAATGTGATAGATAGTCATATTTTTTTATTGCTTAGAGTCTCTGATATAAATTTCATACACAGTATTTTAGAGCATTTTATACCACCTCTGCCTGTAACTACAGTACGTCATAAATATATATATATCACCTATAAAAAACCATCATACAAGATGATATGAAGGTCTACTATTATTTTTTAATGATGCTAAAATTCTGTATCAGAGTCGGAAATGTTTTACTGGTGACATGCACGCCATCCACAACAAAAGTCTCCCGTCTTTCGCATATTACTCAAGCAACAAAACATAAGCTTTGAAACTGCAGCCTAGCTCTCAAAAACACGCGACATATTAACCTTTGTTTCAAACACATTTGGCTAAGGGCAGCGTAAATATAAGATATTGCTAAGTTAACTGCATGCACTATTTACGAAACAACTCAGCTTTTTTATATATATATTCTTTAAATACATAGTTCTGTTAAGCTTATAAAATCCTTTATGTTTAATATTTCCTAGTAAACTCTGTAAATTTTGGCGATTTTCAGAAAATTTTGGCGATATCCAGTAGTGCGACAAAAGGCCAGAAAAACCTGACACCTAAACGGTTGCTCATTGGAACAAACCCCGTGTGACCGAGATAAAGCACTAAAAGTGTCCTTTGTTAAAGAGAAAGTTCAAACAATTTATTTTCCAGCTTGCTTATAGCCATTAATACATAATAAGCGAAAGCTGAATTTATACATAAATTTCTAAACATATTTCAAGTACGACGGGGCATTTATTGATTTAGGATGTGAAACTTGCAGAAATATGGTTAATTATTTGATACATTTCTGCTAGCAGCATAAGCTTTTTATTTTTACCGAAATCTCTTTTGAATATTAGATAGATTTAATACTTTGAATTTGCGGATCCATAAATATTTAAACCTACATGAATAGGAGAAAATTTCAAATCACTAATATCTTCAGTTTCAAAGATTATTCTTCAATTATTATTTCAAAGATAATTATTACAATAAAGCGTGTAAGTCTAGAATATTTTAAATATATAAATATGTTATGAGTTATAGGTTTGGCAAATGGACAAGTTATCAATTTCTGTTTGATAAATACTACAGCAGTGGAAAAAAAGGCAAAATAATTATTTCATGCTCTTTGTTTATACAAAATGTTGAATTTGTTAAATAAAATAAATTAAAGATGATTTCATTATATTTCTTACAAAACCCGTCTGTTTAAAACGATACCTGAATGAAAAAAAGTATTAGAGATTTAAAACAACGGATCCTCTTAAATTTATCATCTTAAATTTATATCAGCAAGCCCCTTTATGTACACTGAAAACTAATAAACTTCTCAACTAATAAAATTAAAGTATCAAAATCCCTATATAAATTTTACATAAGGTATGATGTTTTTGTTTTGAAATTAATGAAGAGTTTTCTTAAAAAGGAAAATTACGAACTTAGTAATACGGAAACTTTTATGCAGATATATTTCTCATTGTGAAATTTAATGAATTACAAGGGACAGAAATTAAGTATTTGTAATTTAAAAACCAGAACTGTCACTGTTACAGTTTTTACCACTACATGACATTCAAAGTTTTAGTGTCATTATGGGTCGCATAGCTTTAATTTTGAGAAGTTTCATGAAGATTATCGGGAGAGACAGAATAATTGAATGCATTATACTTATTTAACCAAAATTCGTAACTTTCTTGATGCAATTCTCAGAATGACTTCTCACTTCTTAAACGCTGAGCCCAGAATTATAATAAATTTGTTATCAATAGATGATGTTTCTCGCGTTTTCCAATTTGAATGAGAAACTTTTGAAAGTTTAATAAACTTCTCTAACTGTCACACGGGTTGTGTTCCATATATGACCGCCAAACTTCGAGAGATTGTTTATCAGTTGGAAACTCCGGCAGGATTAATAAGTACAAACTTCATCAAAAAGTTATCCTTAAATAAAAGTTTCCTTGTAGGTGTTTGTTGGAAGAGCATATCTTCATCTATATCAAAGCCCTAACATGGACACATTAATGCAAGTATGGCAATTTTTTAGGGTCAGTTAAAATCGCAAAGGACTAGAAATGGTATACCAGAAAACAAAAATGAATGGGAATAAATGATCAGAAAAAATATATTTCATTTGAATTAACTCTAAAATAGTCCTATAATTATTTATACTTTTATTGTTTTACCTGACTAAATAAATATATTGCACAAAACTTACCCACTCTAGTGAAAATCTTAAAAAGTAAACTCTCTAATAATGAATTATTCAAACAATGAAATATTTATACAAAATCTAAGTAACATAAAAATTAAAATCAAGAAAAAAAGCGTTCAACTGAATTGTGAAATAAATGTATGAAATCTTAAAATAGTTAATATTTTTGTGTAAATGCATTGTTTCGTTAAAAACAATAAATCTACTTTTTGATATAGATTTAAGATCATTATCTGAGCTTTATTCCTTCTCTTTTTTTATTTCTTTTTTGAAAAATTTAAAATATTTACAACCAGATTCCTAAAATTATATCGTTACAATATTATTACAAACCAATAGACTGTATTATAGTAAAATCGAAAAAAAAACGTATCTAAGCCCAACTCAGTGAAAGATCAAGTTTGAAAAACTTTTCATGATTATACGTATATTTTTTCGATGAGGTGAAAGTACATTAACAACATATGGAAATATTACAAAATATCTTGAAAAACAATTTTGTGAGTTGATATTCATTTCGTTACGCTTGTATTTAATTTTAAATTTATTTATGCTTGCTAGATGCTAAAGGATAATACTGATCAATGTAATTTAATGTGATTGTCATGCAAAATTTTCATGAGCTTTGAATTTTGCCTTCTTTGGTTTACGAAACAGAAAAAAAAATACAGAATGTATATATTTTGTTTCCAGTTCTACGTTACGAATTTAGAATTCAGAACAAAATTATACTCATTTTTAAATGCCATTGAAAGATCTTAGCACATAAATATTTATCACCCAATTGGGTGATTTCTGTGCAAAAATTGAAAAAAGTCTTTATAAAAATGCTTGATTTTATTTTTCGTAGTATAATCAACTTCTGTAAAGTTAAAAATAAAACTCAACTTTTTGCTTAAATGCTTATCTTGCTGAGATGTTATCTATCATTCTTGTAGTTTATCCATAGGTGTGTATTTCTGAAAAATTATCTTCAGATAAATTTAATGTCAAGAAATTATAAAAGGCAACTGGAAAAGGATTTGTAGTGTACAAACAAATTTTTTTTGCACACAACAATCAATTAATTAAATAACGATTGGCGAAGCGAAATGAAATCTCGAGTTCAAAAGTTCCGATTTAATCAGTCTGATCAGTTTTACAGAGAAAAATAATCAAACCTTGACTCATTTAGAGATTTATCACTTATATATTATAGCAAATTGATTGAATAAATTTACAATTTTTTTTATGTTACGTGTCTAATAATAGCCAAACCTCAGCTTTTCAGGCATTAAGTATTCTCTGCAAGGAATATCATAAAAGATGTGGCTTTTAACACATTCAGTATATGAGTTACATTCCTACATGTACTGAACATAACATCAAACACTCTTGTCTCATTTTGAATTCTGTACCGTTCATAATTCAACCTATCTAAACATGATCTTTAGATTTATTTTTTTCCTTTTTCAAAATTTTTTAGTCGTTTTAACAGGAATCTTAGTAATGGATCTCCATTTTAATAAAAAAATTAATTACTTTTAAAAGAATAGTCAAAGTCTGGTAATCGCAGTACACGTCTTTATAAAAGCTATTTCCTCAGTTAGCAGCGAATTTTCCTTCAAAAACCATGAGTATTGCGCTAAGTCACGTGACGATATTGGCCGGAGGTTCTGTTCTAAAAGTGGCAACATCACAGAATCTGAATTCCGCTCTGAACTTTTTAGTTCGCTTTAGAGTCTAATTTTGGAAATATGGTAAAAAACTGCAATTTTTTTTTAAATTTTACTAATACTTTTAATCTAATTTTGTGGAATTTTTTTCACATATTTCAATATTTGCATTACTTTATATTTTCTTTTGGTGATGTGGTATTTCTATATGTATATTGACCGAAAAAAAGTCCTAAACTGTGCTAGATAATTCCTCTTATTCAAAATTCAGGTATTGGAATAAAGGGTGTGAACTGGATTCTAAATGAGAGATTCTTCAAAATCAGAAATTATTAGTGAAATAAGAATTATTTTCTGTCATTTAAGAGCTTCCCTGAATTCAGTTCAGAGGATATGCTTTAAGGCCGATCAGTGATAAAACAGAAGATACTATGTACATAAACATTTTTCATGAGTTAGAAATATAACATAAGTTCGGGAAATATTAACTCTTTTAAAAAAAAACTTATTTAACATTCCTAAATAGTTTTATATGTTAAACTAATATGACTTGACATCTTTTTTCAACTCGATTTAAACATTTGGACATATGTTCGCATTTACAGACTTTCACGGATTCATAATAGTAGAATTTCTTTTGCATGTTTCGCAGTGGTAAGAAATCATTACCAAAGCGTTATTAGTTCAATAAAAGACATCGGTTTAAAAAAAAATTATGGTTAAAATCTACAAATAGAAAAGATTAGGCAAGGATACACAACTACCTTGAAGAATTTTTTTCATCTTTGTGACTCAAAAGCAATGCATGCAGTGATCTGAAAGCATAGTAAAAATGAAAAATGATTTTGAAATAATCACATGCGTTGCAATCTGACATAATAGTGAGGTATACTTTGTTAAAAATAGGGTACGAGTACTAATTTTAGAGTGCTTATTTTTTAAGCTATTCAATATTTTTTCTTAGGAGTTATTGAATGCATAGAAGAATCATTTGCAGTTATTTATTTAAAAATTTTATCAGGAAGGAAAATTTGCTGACGTTATTACAGCTATTTTAGGTTTTAGTACTTTTTAAGACTGCTATGTACTAAGGAAAAAAATCGTATTTCCCTTTTCCTCTTCTTGCAGACTCTTGTGATGGGAGGTGTCCAGTTGACAGTTCGAGAATTCCACCCCCACCTTAGGAGTGTCATCTTGAGGGATTATAATGGCTCTCCCTCTATAGGGGGGTTAAGCGCTGCCCCCAAAATTTTATTTAAAATATATTTTTGTCAACTATTTACAGGTACATAAATGCTAATAATCAAATAAAATTGGTATTGTCAGATAGCCTGAACTTTCTTGCAAAGCACTACAGGATTCATTTTATAAATTTCTTCCACCGAAGGCATTTATGAGCATTTAAAACACACTATACCAGATTTTTCCCCGAACAATTTAAATTTTAAAATATTAACTGCATTTTTAAAAAAAAACGAAAAATGTACACAAATGTAAAATTTATTCCTCTATGACGGAATACAATCTTTTTAGAAAAATCTTTGAATCCAAGTTGGCAATCCGTCGACGAATTTTCTCCATAGGTTAACATTGAGGTGAGCGAATCCAATGGGGTTAGTACATAGCAGCCTTAATATATATATATATATATATATATATATATATATATATATATATATATATATATATATATATATATATATATATATATATATGTATATATATGTATATATGTATATATATATATGTATATATAATTTTTTCTTTAGTTTGTTATAAGTCGGTGATCTAAAGGTTAATAGAAAAAAGCAAATGTGTTAAAATACCTATCATCACTGGTTTTTACAGTTAAAATTCTTGAATTGTTTTTCAAGATATTCGGTGTAAATGTTTCCTAGCTAGTTGAGCCCGTCGCAGACATATTATTGGGTGTAAAGCTACCACTGAATTTAAATTCACCTACTAGCTAATGCTACTGGTCTTCCACTTTAGCAAATAAACGATTGAAAAGATAAAGCATGTTTGTCTTATATGCTCTTTGAGAGAAATATAGTTTAAATGATATTAATATTTAGAAAGCTCATTACGGTTCTCACTCTAATATCCTCCATGGAGTCACAGCACTTTGATTAAAATACTAGCTTTTAAAAACAGGCCAAAAATGAAACCTCTGTTTTTTTTCCGAAACTACGCGTTAACTTCAAAAATGCGGAGCGCAAAAGTTATCATCAGTTCATTTAATGCCATAATGCAGAGTGTTGCAACACACGCCGCTGCTTCATGCACCGAAAAAGGTATGCTGCATAATTATGCGATGGATGCTTATTTTTTTTTCACAAAAACGGAAACATAAAACAGCACGGAACGAAAAACAGAACATGAAGCACGGAACCTCACACTTCACAAATATTTTATTTATATTTATATATGTATATATATGTATATATAAAGCTCACTTCCACGCGCACACATACTTACTTTCATAGTTTGTATGTTAAAACGTATGTCTCTAGATACAAATAGTTTAAATAATTAATAAAAATCGGGGGGAAATGGGGGGAAGTTTATGCAATTTTTTTTTATCTACAAGCTTTTTTAATATATAATCATGTGCACTTATTTACAAAGAAACCATTTTTTTCAGCGATTTCTGGATTCACTCAGGAAGAACTTCGCAGTAACCACTAAATGGCTTGTCTCCTTTGAGACTAAGCACTCTCAAACCCAGACCGTCCACCTCGTCTATTACGCTACGAACTTTAAAACTACGACACAGAACAGAACGAAAAACAAATGAAATGAAACATGACTCAGAATGATAGTTAACTTGCGGTGCATTAACTTCGTGACGAAAGTTAACGACGCGCTTTCACCACCTTTTTTTGTTTGTATTCTGCTAAGTGTATTTCTCAGTATATATAGGCGTATATATGAGTTATAATAATAATAATTGTCCTTGGATACCCGTCTGCCTATGTTTGGCTGTCGGCGCTTTGACCGAACTCGCATAGAACGATGAGTTTGTTGTATAAAAGAATCATCTCTTCATTGAATGCGATTCCACACGGTTTTGATGGCAACACAGTCCCGGCGAAATTCTCTTTTTGGGTAAAATGCAGAAATGTCTTTTCCACACTCAGGGTATCTTTCCATTGTGAATTTCGATTATCTTGTCCTGATCTACATACTGGAATATGTGAGGCGCGTCTAACAGTATTCCTATAGTACCTGCTGTCGTTACGGCGAAGAAGATATATAATTGAAGTCGATCTATCACCATGGCGATGTACTTCCAATCTTCTCGGATCTGAAAGAAAAAGAAAAAATGAAATTCCATTGTTATTATACTCGATAAAATAGTTAACTTGAGATAAGTAAGTAAATAAATGGGGGAAATATTGTTCCGTAGGATTGAATGAAATCTCTACAGAAACTGCACACAAAATAAAATTTATTATTCTGTAAAGTCCTCAGGCGCATACGCAAATTCAAACAAAACACACGTAACAACTGTCTTCTATACAGCAGAAAACTCTAAAAACACAAGTCAGGATACCTGTCTTTAATACAATACACGCCTAACGCACTTTCAACACATTCAATTCACTCTAGAAATTGAACTGAGTTCCAATGCCAAAGTCAGGTATATTTATAGACTTCCAAAGCGCCGCCTATCGGTTAGCCAGCTAGATATCTATAAAAGCATCCAGAAAGGTCTAGACGGCAAGTTGGCGACCATTTGGCACCATATCGCCAAATGTGGCGGAATATCACCAAAAAATGTGGCGACCAAAATAAGTCACCAAAGCCCTCGCCAATTTGGCGATAACTCCCATATCTGGCTAGATTACCATAGACTCGTAAAATTCGTAACAATATGTTATTTAGGAGTCAACGTTCATCATGTCGATCTTCCGGCTCGAGGTAGCCTTGCAGTAGCACGCTGGCTTTCGGTAGAGGGTCCTCGGATCGAATCCTGGCACGCGCCGTTGAATATCTCAGTGTTTAGCCCGGATATGGACACGTTAAATACGCAAACCGGAAAGTCCCTCTATGAGGTCAGAGAGGGTGCGTGAGGGTTGCCCCTATGGTTGCTCGGTCAAAATTTGAGTGACAACTAGATAAGACGGACTCTATGTCCCCCAAGCGTTGGAGTCCGTCCAAGCGGATGTGCGGACGCTGCATCCCCCAAACGGATATGCAGCGTAGTCTCGCACTTCAGCCCGAAGCCTATATGGACCTGTTCTGGAACTTCCAGCTAGGGAGCATTAGAAACAACAACAGCAACAACTTGTTTCTTTTTCCCACATCTTACCGGAAATTTTTCATTGATATAAATGGGTGTTTAAATGCATATTTCTCTTACATAGGCCTCCTTTACTGACACATTCCCTCTTTCTGTAATATTCTAATTTTTAACATTATAATATGCAGATAAATTAAATCAAACTAATGTATTTCAAAGTGAATTTTTCTTTTACGTTCACGGAAAAAACAACTGATAATCTTAGTGATAAAATCGATTTTTATTGATCCTTTCCTGAATAAAACTGACCTGTTTCAAAATGTTTTATTCCTTTGTTTATTATCACTCTCTACGTACACAAAAAGAAAGAAAAAAGATTTATGCGAATGTCTCAACAGTAAAGTTTTATCGGCATTTTCAAGGTTTTGCAATAAAAATTCGTAAAATGTTTAGGTATAAGTGTTTAATCCACGCTAAATAGCTGTTGAAATTTATACAGCCTGATTCTGCATTAAAGAGTATATTATGAATATCTAGTTTGTTAACATTTTACCATTAATTTTACCCGACATCTCTTTAGTTGATGACAAGTTGTTTTTATGAAATGCAGTTACAATATTTTTTAAATTCTATTTTTTCTTTTGCTACAAAATAATATACAAGCAAAGAAACAACAGAGTATGGCTCGTCATGATATATTTTTCGGACTGGTTACAAACCCGTCGGACGGGTTTGTAACCAGTTGCGCCGTGTGCGTGGCTCCATTCAATTACATAGGTTATGACTCATCACGGACTGGTTTGTGATTGGAGTCGGTTATCAGTTTCTGTTGAGTTGCTCCGTGTGCAGACGGCCTTAATAGTCTTCAAAATAGCCTCCTCCTGCATTAATACACCGTTGACAATGACTCTGCCACTTATTGATGCACGCCTGGACGACTTCAACGGGAATGCTGTTCAGAACGCGCTTTACGTTTTTCTGCAAGTACTCCAGATTGTCAAAACGATGACCTTTAAAGCTGGATTTTAACCGAGGGAATCGAAAAAAGCCCGTCGTTGACAAATCGGGCTGTACGGTGGACCAGCGCATTATCGGGGTTCAGAATCCAATTGTTTGTGAGCTCCGGGCGGACGCGCACAATTCGATTCATCAACCTTTGAAGCACTTCCTTGTAAAAATCTGCACTAACTGTCTGTCTGGAGGACATCATTTGGACATTCATCCGATGATCAGAGTCCAAAATCTCTTTAATTTTAGCCACATTGTCTGAAGTTTGAGAGCTTGATGGAATCCCAGCGCGTTATTCATCATCGACGTCCTCTCTTCTGTCTTCGAAGGCTCTGTGCCACCTAAACACTTGAGCCTTGGACTACATCCTTCCCGTAGGCTTCTTGTAACATGACAAGCGTCTCAGTAGACGATTTGTTTAGTTTGCACAAAACTTTATGGCGTATCACTGCTTGTCACAAAGGTCATCGTTTTGATAATCTGGAGAAGTTGCAGAAAAACGTAACTCGCGTTCTGAACAGTATTCCAGTTGAAGACTTCCAGGCGGGCACCAGTGGGTGGCAGAGTCGTTAGCAACGATGTATTAATGCAGGAGGGGTCTATTTTAAAGAGTATTAAGTGTCTGTAAAATTATCTTAAAAAAACGAATTTTATGGAATCAGTCTCATTACTTTCTGGACAGACCCTGTAACTGCCGGTTGTTTGCGATACACTGCTGAATCTGTTCTTCAAAGTTTTCTATCACTCTGTTTGTCCTCTATGGGGGAATGATGGTAACTTACTAGTTACTGACTGGTAAGTTGAACTAGACTTACTGACTAGTTGCACATTTCCAGGTGTTCTAATGTCCCGAGGACAACTTGGTTTTCTTCGAAATGCAGACCCACTTGCTCTTATCCTTGAAACCTACCGCAGGGCTGCTTTTCGAAGAGGAACAGAATCATTTGTATAAATCCCGAAGCTCGTCTTAAATGCCCCCTGTGTCGCGGTATCATAATCTTTGTTTAAAGAACTCCTCGATAAAGAAACCGCGGCATTCACTGGACCAACTCGTGGTGTTTACCAACAACTAGCAAATCCACCCGAACTAATGGTACCTCTCATGCCACTCCACCCCCACCACTCCCTTGCCAGTGACTTTCAGAAAAGTGGGAGTCCATTTCTTCCGCACCCTGTACAAAAATGATATCAGATGCGATTACATATTCATTCACTTCCAGCGAGTGATCTTTGTCCGATGCAGTGAACCAGGCTAAGTATCGCGAGAAAGAAACTTCAAGATAAAACTTCCGTGAGAGAGAAATATGAAACTAAAGTTTCTCTAAAGCTGTATAATCAACTAAAGACCAAAAGTTAACTATCGATTTCGTAGGCGAACTTCGCTCAGGAACGGAAGAATCCAAATGCACCATGAGTAAAAAAAAATAACAAGAATGTTCTCAGAAACAAAAATACTTTTAAACCAATATCGCATACTAAGTGGTTTCCAGGAAACCTTAAGCTTCCAAATAAAATCCGGAGAAAGAAGAGTTGAGGCAAATCCTAAGCCTCCAGCTAACACTCAAAAGCGAACAAGCCGCAATAAAAATGGGTAGGAAAATACCGAATGTATTAAGGATTTTGAAAATTTGCCAGAACATTCAAGAGACTTTTAAAAGTTTGTCCAAGAACTGAGAGTTTTAATTTTGTTTTGTATTGCGCAGAGATGTTCAAAGTTCCTAAACGTGACGAATTTTGACAAAGAACATGTTGTTGCAAAAGTGTCACAGCAATATGTTGTTACTGAACTATGTTTAAACATTGCAAAAGATATGAAAAGGCTTAACATTTTATCATGTATGGCTGTGAGTAAAATATCCCGATGGGGTTTCAATGTTAGCACTGAACTGCATAAATTAAAGCGCTATTCTGTAAGAAAACGTTGAGAATTAAATGAAGGTGCAATAAAAGGTTTTGGAATAAATGCTTTTGCTTTGAACGCTGCATATAAGGCGAGTCGCAAGACATTAAATGTGTAAAATTGACACTCAGTTTCGTATTTTTTTTAGTTTCTTTGGGTTTATTAAGAGAAACAGCGGGTTGACGGTCGACAAACAAAATATTCGAAGTATCTATTGATGCACACTATAAAACGTTTTCTTTAAGTTGTGAAGAATATTCAATAAACATTCAACTACCACATGAAATGCACAGTTTTTTAACTTTACCATTTGTTGTAAAAGTTATAAGCAAACACATGCGCTAATGTATATACAGGGCTCCCACCTATATCCGTTACAACCCCCTTAACTTCTAAACGGTGACATCTTAGGCCATAAAATTGGTGTCTAGATATAGTAAAAAGGCTATGCGCTACTCGATGAGACAACTTACAACGCCATTTATCGGGAAATTTTGGAATTAGCGTTTTTATCTCAAAAACGGTACGAGATACGGGAAAAAAGTCAATTACAAAGTTATTCATCCTCATCGATTTAGTAAGTAAATACACCCTTCGCAGATTAATACTTAAAGCAGAATGTAAAAAATTAACATTTGTTTGGTCATGATTTTCAGCACTGTGGCATCGTGAAACGCGAACGAAGCTCGAAAAGACCACCTCACGGGGGTCCAGAGTGCAAATGTGTATAGTGGCTAATGGAGAGCATTTTCAGCAACATAAATAAATGATCCTGAAGATAGGGAAGTGTCTCATTTTCTTTCTTCCACTCTTTATGACATGATAATTTTCGAAATCGTGACCAAACAAATGTTCATTTCAGAGAAGTGATGTTCGGCTTGTGAGCAGCTGAACTACCAGGGAATACCAGGTTTTTTGACTCTCGACGAACAGTCCTGCTGCTAGCACAAACGCCTGATGAACTTTGGAGCTCCTGAGTGATTTCAATCGACGAGGACTTGCGATTTTGTTTTACTACCCTTTTCACAGCTATACGGCTGCATTCACTAATGTTTTCGGCTTGCCACTTCGTTTTTCTACAGTTTGACTGCCTCGATGTTTCTACTTCACAATAACATCACTCACAGTGGCTTTTCGCTTATGTAGACTGTCCGAAATTTCACGAACTGATTTCCCTCAAAGGTGGCTTCCCCCTATAATGCCACGATCCATGTCACTAAGCTCCTTTGACTTACTCGTTGTCTCACAAACGCATAAATATGACCTGACAAACCACTACCAACACTTTTGTAGTTTTCAGAGCATCAAATTACGTCACCTGCCAGATCCACTTCTTTAGCCGGGTGTCCGGATACTTTTGGCCATATAGTATATCAGTTGCTTCTCTATTGACAGACTGGAAAAGCTCACAAATCTGTATCTATGGTTTAATACATATTATTTTAACTAGCTTCATCTTGTTTCATTGTACACCCCAACTGTATTGATTTCTCTTTAGTTTTCCTCTATTTTTCTTCCCTTTTCCTATTTGTATGTTCCTCTTGTTTTCTCTGGTGAGTAACCTCATGCAAGCAGTCGCTAGACTGTAGAATTTACCACCTCCATTGTTCTAATAGATTTATTGCAGCTTGTGTTCCTGTGCCCAGGACGCTGCCCTTCTGAAAAATTCAACTGATTTCTCTATTTACATCAAATAATTTATTGACATTCAAATTAGTGTTTTGTCTATAAAGATTATCACAGATAATGATCTGCGCCTATGTGAATAATTATATTTTTAGATCGAAATTAGCTGTCATTTTTCATTTCTATTGTTGGAGTAATGATTTATTTTTCTTATGGCGACAGAAACAAGTAAATACAAAAGAACATCAAAAGAATGCAAATATCATCTTCCCAGAATGCCTCGCGTTTCCATATATCTTCCACATTCGGAACCACTGCGCGTTTCCCTGCAATGAATGTGTTTCCTGTCCATGGGTACATGCTGCCCACAAAGGTGGCAGTTGGGGGTGGGAGAAACACTGATGCGAAAGAGTTGAGCCATAAGGCACTCATGGCCGGTTATAAGACTAAACACCGCAACGACCTTTGAATGATCATAAAATTGATGCTTGTAAACTATTGCTTATAGAGTTGTTTTAATTATAAGCATGGAATCCGATATTTTGAACACTGTTTTCAACTTACATGGAAACGTTATTTAGAATTTTTTTTTCGTCTAAAGCAGTTGTGTTTATACTTTTTTACCTGCAACACACCCGGTTTTAAATGGTTAACAATTAGCCCAAGAAATGGAATTCATTCTTCTAAGGAAAATTTGGGCCAATTCTCATAATAATATGCCCTACAATTTCAAAGATTCTCACTCTCTACTTTCCAATACGCACTATTTCTTGCTTCAGTTACGAAACAGAGATTGAAAGCCTTTTTTCAAAATACCAAAAATTATTGACAAAATTCGAAAAGTGTTCCTTTTATTTTTATTTTGTTGATTATATTGTTAACTAACAAAATTTAAGCAAATGCTATCAAAAAACTCAAGAGAACACATTCTCATTCTTCTTCTTTCACACATTCTTCTTTTGGAGCTGTTAATGGACACAAATGTCTATATTTTGAAAAAGAAAAACAGTTTTTTTTAACGGGGTGAAGGGACTGTAGATAATTATAGAGGTTTGATCTTCGTACATCCTTTTTGTTATAAGATATTTAAATATAATCCATGCACATAGACTTTACAGATAAAGGGACATTTTGGGAGGAAGCCTCTAACTCGATATTAAGCTGAATTTGTTGTTAATAAAAAGTTTTTAAACTTATTTCTTTAACTAATTTTATATTATTTCTGCAACTGGAACTGAAATTTAAATTTTTGTTTCGTTTGGTAATTTAAATGAAAAAAACACATTTTCATTTAAACTGGAAAGCAATTTTAGACATTCATTTCTGAAATAAATGGTTAAAATAGCTATGAGAATAGGCTATGAGAATCGCTATCTGAAGTTATGGTTCTCGTAATTTCAATAAAAACGCTCAAAAATTAACGTTTTATTTTCCTTATACGTAGAATGGTTAAATTGCTAAGAGAATAGGCTATGGTAATAGGCTAGCTATGAGAATGACTATCTAAACTTATGGTTTTCGCCATTTCAATAAAAATGCTTAAAAATTAACCTTTTATTTTCCTTTTGCATCTGGAAACCAACAAAGCAAATGGATGTATGGCACAGGAAACAAAATAAAAATTTTACATACAAAATAATTCGAATTAATTTCTAATTGTCTAACTGTTCTTACATTAAAGCGTTCACTTGTACACTCTCCAAGTGTACAAGTGAACGCTTCCAAGAGACAGTCTACAAGAGACACTCTCAAAGTGTCGCAAATTTCAGTATACGCAAATTTCAGTGGAAGCGAACAAGGTATGTTCGCTTCCACCTTGTAATCGAACATATAGAAAATCCTTTAAATTCAGTACTGATTCGCCGCTGCTATTTTATTAGACAAACGTGCTTAGGAGCTCCCTCAGGTACTTTGCCCTTCGTGTATACAATCCGACACTGAATTTCGCAGTTCCATGAAACCGTTCCGTTTTCCTGAGTTTTGCACGAGTTTTACTTCCTTCCAATTTATTTTATGCGTTGAGGCTGACTTTACACTCCCTGTTTACATCTGTGTTCGCGTGTTCTTTTTGTTTCCCCTCTTCTATACTGTGCAGGTTTTTTATTTGTGTTGCGCCTTAATTTATTGCTTAGAATAAAGAATAATGTACAAAGTTTCAATCTTTAATTTAAGTAAAACGTAGTGGAACTGGGTGTATCATGTATATGGAACACCGGATTATACCTGACCAGGTCATAAATTTAGCGAATTATCTATGCTTTAAAACAGAAAAGAATTAGTGTATGTGTGTGTGTTTGTTTGTATATATATCTATATATATATATATATAAAAATATATAAAATCTCATATTTTAAACTGACTTTACAATGTAAGATTAAATCATCCGTTACTCGAGGATAGTTATGTATAGTAAAAGAGTTCTGTAAAGTGCAAAACGTGCCCTGTTATGAAATTAGCGGAGAATAAAGGAAACACATAGCTAGAAAGCTGTTCCATTTTTCTTGTTGCCTAAGAACTCTAATTATTTTCTCATGCAACTATTAAATCTATGTTTTCAGGTGGTGCTGATGTTTATGAGATCTCGTGCGCATGGTTAATTTTATTTACTAAATTCACATATATTTTTTTAAATATTCTCTCTGATGGCGCTAATTTAAGTTTAGAAAAAAAAATATGCCCACTTTAGAAAATCATTATGTAAATTAATGTT
The DNA here is from genome assembly GCA_907164885.2 of Dolomedes plantarius. Classification (NCBI taxonomy): domain Eukaryota; kingdom Metazoa; phylum Arthropoda; class Arachnida; order Araneae; family Dolomedidae; genus Dolomedes; species Dolomedes plantarius. The sequence goes on from OU015496.1 coordinate 104,056,682, forward strand.
TGTTGCTTGCGGATGCTGTTCCTTTACACAAACAAATTAAAAAAACCTGAATGAATTTATAACTCATAAATGAGATTTTTTCCTGGCGATTACGAGTCGTACATGCGTTGTATATACACCTTAATAAGATAAAAATTATAATTAATTTTAAAGGGTAATTGAATATCTAATAGGTGGATTTGCGCAACAGTTACATCTAAATCTTCTATAAAAAGAGATACTACTTATGGTGTCTTTCTCGACGCTGAAAAAATGTGTTTTTTCATTTAAATTAACAAATTAAACCAAAATTTTAATTTCAGCTCCAGTTATTGAAAGAAAATAAAATTAGTTAAAGAAATAAGATTTAAAATTTTTTTATTAACAAACAAATTCAGTTGAATATCGACTTAGAGGCTTCCTCTCAAAATTTTCTCCCCTTATCTCTAAAGTCCTATGTGCATGGATTATACTTAAATATCTTATAATAAAAAGGATGCACGAAGATCAAACCTGTATAGTTATCTACAGTCACTTCACCACGTTAAAAAAACTGTGTTTTTTTCAAAATATAGATTTTAAAAACTAAGGCAAAAAAATCTAGTTTGATGGAACTCAACTTTATGTAGTTCATAAAAATATTCATTTGCAATTAAAATCTATCTCATAGTTTATCTTGCCTTAATATTTAATGGCCAAATGCAGGGGTTTTACCTAAATATTCTATTGTAAAATAAAACGTATGATTATGAACCCTATGTAGCCATATATATATAGACTGCATCGCTTTCGAACAATCTGATTTGAAGAAAAAGCGGAAGATAAAATTTAGTTTACTGTTGATAAATCAATTTGAAATTGAATTCTGTTATAGAAATAAAATATTTCGACCTCAATAAATTCTTTTGAGCATGGAGTTAAATATAAGGAATTCCTCGGAGTAATTTTTCCCATAGTCTCTTATATGTGTGTGTGAAAACTATATGTAAATATACTCAGATAAAAATAATATATATGGACATGAAAAATCTATGGTGTCTTTATGTGTTAAAAAAAAAACCCATTTTCTCAAAATGTTCATGAAAAATTAAAAAAAGAATAATATTTAACTTGGTATTGTTAAGTCAAATTAGATCACTAACAACTTGAAAAATTGTTAACATATATGTATTCTGTATCGAGTTAAAGATTTTCTAATTTTTCTTTTAATCTTTAGAGAAACATAAATGTTATTATGGGATATCAGTTTGAAATTAATTAATGCATTAAAAGTGAACAATTTATTATGTTAAATAACTTATATACTTATGTGTTTAATTACAGTAATACCCGAAGTTACACGACAGGTGGGAACGACGAAAGATCGCGTAAGTCGAATTCGCTTAAGTCGGGGTACAACTTTGCATATAAATAAATCAACTATTATCTAGTAAATTGTGTCTAATTGGGACCAAGATTTTAGAAAAACTGCAGTTTAAAGGGAAAATATTGTATTAAAATTAAAATATTCTATTACAAATTAATATTATACATATGTACTAGATATTATAATAAAATATGGTGATGGTTTTAAAACATCCAATTAAGTAGTCTGCCGTATTAACGCATTTTTTCCTAAAGAATTTCTTTATGGCAGACTAGCATTTTTTTTTTATTCCATGCCTTCTCGTGATCACGCTATCTTTATTACAGTCTATATTCTTTAAAATCTGTAACCATTTCTCAACTGAGCTGATACCTTCTGTCAATTTTATAATTGTCATTAGGTTTTCTTGTGAAATAGGGTCTGAATTGTCGGATTCTGCAGTGATTCTGTGGTCGCGCATCTCTATGAGATCATCGACTGTCAGCTCCACAACATGAGAATCCAACAGCTCGTTGACATCGTTTCCATCGACTTCCATACCTAATTGCATGGCAAAATCGACAACTTCTATCACACGAGCAATATAATCAGTTTCAGGTGTTGTTTAGATCTTGTTTTTATAAAAAATATTGGACAAAGTTTCTTCCAGACACCGTTTAAAAGTTTTATCAAAAATTTCATTCCAAGATTTAAAAAGGGAAAAAGAGTAAAATCCAAAAACCGCGTAACTCCGAGTTCACGTAAGTCGGGGTACTACTGTATTTAAAATAATGTTGAAGGGGATGGTGGACTTTCAAATTACCAAAAATCGAGCAAAAATTGGAATTCTTTTGTGGGTGTATTAATATTTTAAAAACATGTAAATATTGGAATGAAATGCATTTAAAATGTGTAGTGAAAAGAAAAATGAAAAATTGGTGGCTTTAGAGTAGTAAGTATTAAAGGTAGATAAAAAATTATCTTTTAAATTACTTTTTCTCAAAATGAGAAATTTCCAGATTTGCAAGTCTTTAAAATGCTCCTCGCGTCATAATTTTTGACGAAATTTTATGAAATTTATAATAAAGATTCCTGTAATACATCAAAATAAAGTTATGCATCCATTTTAGGATTCGAGGACATTTAGGTTATAAAAGTTTAACTTTAGTGTAGAAAAGTACAAAAATTTCGCGAAAATTCAGAGTACAAGCATAAAAATATTTTCTAAAAATTAACTATTCAACTAAAGTACAAAAAAATACATAACTTTGTTCAGAAAGTATTTATATGCAATATAAATGCAAAATTAAGAGGAAAGTTTAAAATTGAGTCGCAAGGAGCATTTTAAAGAAGGGTAATTTAATTTAAATTTTTTAATTATAAAATATTTTTTTTAAATATTTATAAAATTTTATAAGGTGTTTAATATTGTTATACTTTAATGAATATATATACAAAATTTTATATCTCTGTGGTAAAAATTTCAAAAATCGTTTTGAAAGGTCCACTATCCCCTTAAGTATTATTTAAAATAATTCAATACAAATTAGTATGTAAGATAACGGTTAAGTTAAATTCAGTTATCCGCTTCCAAACCCCGTAAAATGTACAAAACTTTTCCTGTTTGGAACGTCTAATTAAGAGTACAAACACGGCAATCGACGCACCACGATGACTAGCATCTACAACCTCACATATTAGAACCTGAAGAGGACAAGAGAGCTCCAACCTCGAATTTAAAATTTAAAATTTTTAACTCTATATACAGAAGGAGAAAAATTAATATTCTTTTTTTACTATAAAGAAGTTCCTCAGAATTCAAAATAAGGATTTTTTGCAGAATAAGGCCTATTTTTCAAAACTAAAATTCAAAAATACTAGCATTTTCATGCTCCATGTGCATCTCAAACCATTTAAATCGTTAATTTTTTTAATGTGGGTTTGCTATATATATATATATATATATATATATATATATATATATATTTGTATATAATTTTGCATTGAATCTTTTAAAATCTGCCTGGTATTTTTTATGCTTTTGCATGTTTCTACTTTATAAATTTCACAGTTTATAAATTTCAAAAATATTTGACGTTACATAAACATTTTTGCGCATTGAATTTTTTTAATAAATATTGATTTTTTAAATCTGCCTGTTATTTTTTTATGTTTTTGCATGTTTTTGCTTTATTTCACAGTCTATAAATTTGAAAAATATTGGATGTTTCAAAAAATGATGTCTAATTTAATGAAAAAGGCTATAATTAACAATCGCGAGAAATTTGGAGGAAATCATATGAAAATTAAGGTGCATGGAGCGCTGTGAAAAATCCTAGCAACTTTGAGGAATTTTTTGAAAAGCAGGACTTATTCTTCCACAAAATATTTATTTGTGAATTCTAAGTCTCTCAAAGGTAGTCAAAAAGAGTATTGATGATTCTCATTTTGTATAATAGAGTAAAATATTGAAAATTTTAAAAAAGGAGGTTGAAAATCCCTCGTCCCTTCAAATGCATCTCTCAAATAAATGCAAATTGCCTTTCTAATGCTGATTATTTTAAACAATTAATAAAATATTTCCTTCCTGTCTTTCTAATGATGCCTTTCTAATGCTATTTAATGCTTAAATTGCCTTTCTAATGCTGATTATTTAAAACAATTAATAAAATATTCCCTTCCTGTCTTTCTAATGATGCCTTTCTAATGCTATTTAATGCTTAAATTGCCTTTCTAATGCTGATTATTTAAGACAACTAATAAAATATTTCCTTCCCGTCTTTCTAATGCTGCTTTTCTAATGCTTTCTAATGCTTAAATTGCCTTTCTTATGGTGATTATTTAAAAATACTAATAAAATATTCCCTTCCCGTCTTTCTAATGCTGCCTTTCTAATGCTTTCTAATGCTTAAATTGCGTTTCTAATGCTGATTATTTAAAACAACTAATACAATATAACCTTCCCGTCTTTCTAGTGCTGCCTTTCTAAGGCTTTCTAATGCTTAAATTGCCTTTCTAATGCTTTCTAATGCTTAAATTGCCTTTCTAATGCTTTCTAATGCTTAAATTGCCTTTCTAATGCTTTCTAATGCTTAAATTGCCTTTCTAATGCTGATTATTTAAAACAACTAATAAAATATTCCCTTCCCTCACAAGTTAAAAGACTATGGGATGTTACAGCTTTTATTTTACCCTGAATGCTAGGTATTTGACATCACAAGTTTAGTAAGAAAAGAAGTCAGTCCATCATTGAGAAAACATTGGGCTTTCTGGAGAGAAAAGACTTGAGTGGGCCCACTGCTTCGGTCAGACTTCTTTCCTATTCTCCTCCTACTCGAAAAGCTTTTTATCTTGCAAGACATTGCGAACCAATTTCTTACTAAATAAATGGGCTAGTCTTCCCTGTGGAATCATAAGCAATTCTTTTCTTATTCGCTCACCTCTGCATTAGTATTTGTTTCACTGAGAAGCTATTTTTCACATCCTTAAGCATACTTCTCTTTCCACCATACTATGATTTTCCCCCTGTAGCATTACACCTTTTTAAATGGATTAAAAAAACAATTTATCATGTATTTAAAACTTATGAGTTCATTTGCTTCCTCTAGATGTACATTCATTAACCTGGTTTTAATATATATATTTTTTATAATATCACGCAGATTAGAGAATCTTTGGCGTTTGATATAGATCTCTGTGGAATTCCTATAATACAGATTTCAAAAACATTAACTACTCGAGATTAATCTTTCAAGCATTAAAAAATCAAACATATTAATTATTAATTAATCATTATTTTCCTTCTTTAAAAATCTTGGAAACGGAATAAGCTCCAGGATACTGAGAAGTAATTAATAATCCTAATTTAAATTCACCAGATACATAGAAGTAATTACAAATAATCCGCTTATCTTAAAATTCATACGATAATCAAACTTTTTCATCATTTAGGAATAAAATAAAATACAAGCATTAATTATTCCAATTTCACTCTCACTAACAATTTCATTTAAATATATTTAAATTGTTTCAATAAAGAAATTCATAAATGTGTAGTATATCTCAGATTTGTAAAAGACGTGTCTAGACAGTTCCAGAGGGTTATTTTAAATTTTAATAGATTAATTCGTTCAGAGTTACATTACTAAAAATTGAAATTTCTCACTTTCTTTTTATTTATTTAAAATGTAAGAATCCTATTGTAACAGAAAATTATTGAAAATCCCTTATTTATGTTAATATTTACAGCTCTACTCGTGTCTTTCAAGAGTTATTCTAACCCAGTCACACAAACTTGGGGCTTTAGAGAAACTTTACCCTAAAACGTTTGTGTAATGTTGTAACACATTGACAAGAGGGTGCTACTTACTATTGTTTGTTATCAAATTTTACGTTTTTAACTCTTAACTAGAAACGACATTTTGGGAAAGAGTTGCAAATGTGACGTCGGGCAAATAGCATTTTTCAAAGGAAGAAGAATAAAGTAAATACAAAAGCAATATAACTTAAAATTTTACTTAAAATGAAACTAAAAATTTTGTTTGGACCAAGGCGGTTAAACCTCAATATAAAATTTGGGAGCAAACAATTAATTACACAAACGAAAAAAAAATTCAGGTCGTCTCTTTCAACGAAAATACAGCAGGTTATTAACGCAGGATTACTTATCGTTGCGTACTTCTTTTGTATGTATATATGTATGTATGTGTTATGTATATATGTATCTATGTATATGTACGTATGTATGCTCTGACGTAGCTATAGAACACATAAAAACATCTCCATGACAACAAACAACTAACTATAGGCACCAAGCATGATTGCCAAGCTGTAACCATAGATGACGCCAGCGTGTCGAAGCGGCAACACTAACAGTTCTAAACCAAATTACACGGAATTTGTTTCTATAGTAAGCTAAAATTGCCAACTACTAAATATCAAATGAAAAAAACTATTACATTAGAAGAATAACAAAACGAACACAACGCCATCTATTTGTGCAAACCGAAATCACTTTCTTGCCAATCCAATAAAACCATTATAAAATTAACTACTCAACACGGTGACTGGTGAAAAAAAATTCAGGTAGTCTCTTCTAACGAAACTACCGAGAATTATTAATGTAGGATTACTTATCGTTGCTTAACTCTTTTGTATGTATATAGTATTACGTTAAAAACTATAAACCGCAAAGTCAGAAAGCCTTATGGATAAGAAATCAAGACCATCATGTACTGAGGTCATAACAATTGAAATTTTGAGGGTCTATGAAACTGGACGACAGAAATCATCAGATCACGATTATTCAAAGGTGTGAATTAGTATCGACATTATGACCGAAGTGCATGAAATATGGAAATTATTACATCCCAAGCAGGAGATATTGTTAATGACATGAAGCTTCAAAGACAAGAAACATTGTGAGCACAAAATCTCGAGGACATCAAGTATTGAATTTGTAAAATCTCAAGTGATATTTTGAGGTTATGTGACCTTGAGCACATAAAATTTTTGTTAAGCTAATGAAACCTAAAACGGCTATTTAAACTTCAGTTTATAAGATTTAGTTTACTTGTATTACTTTCCGACATTCATGCTATCGTTTTAGACTGACGTAGCACTTGTTACCTAACAGCTAATGGCGTTACGGCAACTTTGCCGTCATATATCTGAGAAATGGGGTTTTTTATTTATTTTTCCTTTCCAGTGTATTTTATGCAAATATATGTTAATGTTATCTTACTTGCTTGTATAAATACCGCTCGAATTAGAGCAAAGGTGCCCACTCTACCTGCCAATTGAAAACCAGCTTTCAGACAGTTATTGACTCCGCCTCCACTAGAGAAGCACCACGAAGATCCTGGAGACATCCAATGAGAACTCTTCACTTCACCCTCCAAATCTCTGACCAAAAAACTGTCTGCTTCACTTTTGTGTTGCATTTTAAGCTTCCGAAGATATTAAAAATCGAACATTCCTTTTCGTATTTCGATGGAATTTCCCATCTCCGTTGTCAATCTCATGAAATATCTGTGTTAGAAGGTGATGGCCTAGGTAACACAGTTAATCACATGTTCCTATGGTCCTATGGTATGGCCTTCGCTTCTGCAATTTAAGCTTCCAAAGATATTAAAAAAACGAACATTCCATTTCTCATTTCGGTGGAACTTTCGCTCTCCGTTGTCAATCTCATGAAATATCTGTGTTAGAAGGCGATGGCCTAGGTAACACAGTTAATCACATGTTCCTATGGTCATTTGGCAAAGGTGCCCCTAGCAGCACACACAGTCGGAATCACGAGCTAGTGAGATTCGTGTGTTAGAAGTCTCTGTGTGATATTATTTTGGTTACACAAATGTTCAAAGTTTATTGCTTTTAATATTTTTAACGTTTATTGAGGTTCTAAATAAACTTTTTTTTTTAATTTAAGTCTTGCTTATTCATGAATACACCCCATGCCAGACAACTGCAGACTCTGTCATATTGCCACTCCCCGTGACAATTTTCTGGTACGGGCACTCAAGGATTATAACACTGACAGCATGACTAAAATGCACGGAATACGTACATTATTACACTCCGAGCAGGAGATAATGTTAACGACATGAAATTTTGTAGACAAATATCCATAAGGACATCATATCTCCAGAACAACAAGATAATAAAACTTGAAATCTATATATACTAAGACGATTCTTCTGGTAGGGCATGAGAGAAAATTACTGCATCAATTTACTTCATTTTGGTCTTAAACGAAAGTTTTCAATACATAGATGTGTCAAATTTGGTTCTTGTAACCGTAGTTTATATAAATTAACGATAATTTACAATTAAAAGTTGCTTTCTGCGCATGCTCAGTGACATGTTTAAATCTGGCTTTAGATACTCACTAATCACGAGGTTCCATAAACACACTGATTTGTTTATTCTAAGGAATCTATCTAGCTCTTTCTCAGCCATTTTTATTTTTGATTATTTTGATGAGATATACAGTATGCCCACTAAAGTCCCTTCCCACCCTCTTAACTTCGGAACGGCTGCTGTTATATTCATAAAAGTGGTGTCTAGGTATAGTAAAGTAGCCATGCGCTACTGAATGAAGCCACCTACAGCGCCACCTAGTGGAAATCTGCGGAGTTAGCATTCCTATCTCGAAAACGGAACAAAATAGGGGAAAAAAGTGATTTACAAAGTTGTAGAAAATCATCGATTTAGTACAAAAAGATACCTTGTGGACATTAATGCAGAGAATAGAATGATTAAAACGCACATTTGTTTTTTCGTGATTTCCTACACTGTGACGTCACGAAACTTGAACGAAAGGAGAAATGATTATCTTTCGGGAAAAACACGACACCGCAATGTGAACAGTGGTATATCGCTTTTGATCCCCAATCAAAAGGACCGCGGTTCAAACCTCGAGGGTTTCATCCTTGTACTGATTGTCTTTATAAACAGAGTAGACAATACGTAGATCGTGTAAAATAGTGTCGCATCAACTCAACGCAAATTGCGCTTGGTTTTCGAAATTTTTGCAGTAAGCAAATCCGTAAGAAACGTCAAGCCTGTTCACCTGAGACAGCTATAAAAGAGACACATCTTCTTGGGATTGTAATATGTTGATGCTCGTGGTCATGGCTGAGTACTCCAAAGCTGAGATCTCCAGTGAAGCAGTACCTCGTAAAGGAATTCGGAGACCAAATAATTGGGTATGGCGGTTTCGAAGAGTGGCCACCACGTTCACCTGATCTGACTTCACTGGACTTTTTCCTGTGGGGATACCTGAATCAACAGGTGTATGCGACCCCTCCACAAACATTGCAGGACCTTAAACGACGAATTACGAATGCTTGTGCCAACGTGTCTCGCACTATGCTCCAATGTGTGCAACATGAGATTCAAACGAGGATCGAAATGTGTATTGCAGCTGACGGTGAGAAGTTTGATCATCTCAAATAGTATATTGTTAAAATTAGTTGCTTTTTTCTTTCTCAGATCCTTTTGTAACGTCACAGTGTAGGAAATCACTAAAAAACAAATGTCCGTTTGAACCGTTGTAGTCTTCTCATTAATGTCCACAAGGTATCTTTTCGTACCAAATCGATGATTTTCTATAACTTTGTAAATCACTTTTTTTTCCCTATCTCGTTCCGTTTTCGAGAGGGGAATGCTAACTCCGCAGTTTTCCACCAAGTGGCGCGGTAGGTGGTTTAATTCAGTAGCGCATGGCTACTTTACTATACCTAGACACCACTTTTATGCATATAGCAGCAGCCGTTCCAAAGTTAAGAGGGTGGGAAGGGACTTTAGTGGGCATACTGTAGAATTAAACCTGACGGAATTTTTTTATTGAGTAACCATATTTCGTTTTATTGGGTTCAATAGTGAATTTTTAAAGTGTATTTCGCTATTCTTAATACTCGAATTATGATTTCCAACATTTGGAAATGATTTGTTGACTATAATTGGTGTATAAGTACATTTATTTACTATCTATGTCATGTTTTGGAGAGTACCAAATTGTGAAATTTTAAGTTCATGTGAGACTGAAGCTCAGAAAATCTTCAGGTGACAGATACTCAAGAATATTACATATTAACGACATGACGATTGATATGTATACGACGATCAATGTATACAATTGATGTAGAAAAATATATTTATAAAAAATCGTAAGGGATATTTTATAGACAAAATAATGTAGATGAAAATATTCAAACTAAATCTAATAGGACATACTAAAGAATATAGTACAGTTAATATAGTACAGTTTGAGGAACATATCTTTTACTGTATTTTAATATTTTTTTAGATAATGTTCAATCGTCTGCCACATTAGCAAGAAAAGAAAAATATTTTTTCTGTCTATTTCGTTGTTATGACGTGATGATAAATTTATTTAAAGTACCAGAAAAAGAAATCACGTGATCAGCATTTAATAAATTAAATTCTAAAAATTAATATTTAAAAATTCACCAAAAATCATAAAATGAAGATAAAAATTCGAAACAGATTTCCTTTTAAAGGAATTTTTATGATCTTTCACGTGATATAAATTTTATAACCCTCAAATTATTATTTTAAATGCAAACTTAAAAAAAGATGCTAAAAGAGCTTAAAAATTTAATTTTAAAAAAATCTAAGATGAATTTTTCAAAAATCTTTCTTAGTGCACCCCTACACTATAAGAAGAATCGCCAAGCAAAATTTCAGCCATTTAGGTCCAGTGGTGTGGTCTGTGCGTTGTATGTCAATCAGTCAGTCAGTTACGGAACCGTTTTATATATGAGGCGGTGAAAGGCAAAGTGGTTTAAGTCAGTAAGTCAAGTGGTGTAAGTCAACAGAGTTTAAATGCAAAAACTACAAAAAATTCCATCATAAATTGAACAAATTATAATTCATAACAATTATTACAATACTGCAAATAATAACTATTTACAATTCCACTATAAATTAAACATGGAGATTACATATTTGCCCTCAAATGAAAAAAGTTGAAAATGTGACTTACAGCATTTTGCCTTTCAACGCCTCATATATAGATGATAGTCGTCCCACCCGGAGCCGTAAAAATTATTAAGGGTGCGAACTATCAGTGGCAGAAAGTATTATGCTCATGAAATCAAAGATCACTAGATATTGAGGTACTAAAGTGTTATTTGAAATGCTGAGTGCACGTAGCATTGGAGTTTCAAAAATATGGCATAATAATAATTGAGATGCAGGTGATACGTTACCTGTATGTACTCGTCGTCGCTTTTCAGATGCTCGGCGATGAACTCGATGGCCTCGGTCGCCCTGTAGGCCTCGGACGAAAGGAGCAGCGTGTCGACGGCTTCAATGTCTCTGAGTTCTCCGCCGGCACCCCCGAGCTGCTGGGCGGCAGCGGCCGTGCAGTTCGGGTGATGGATGTCGTGCATCTCGACGTAGTCCATGCCCGACGCGGCTCCCTTCACCACGTGGCAGGTGGCGGCCGCGGTGGCCGCCTTGCCGTCGGGCGAGCCCGCCCTCGGGTGCTGGTGGTGATGGTGGTGGTAGTGCATGCCCGCGAGACCGGGCATCTCCATCATCCACCGGAGCCGCGTCTTCTTGGGCCTCTTCATGAGCAGCAGTGCGGGCAGGTACCTGAGGAAGACCACCCGGATCCAGTTGGGCATGCGGTGCGTCCGGGGACCGCGGAAGTTCCAGTTGAGGATGATCACCGTGATCAGGATGGAGACGGTGTTCATGAGGAAGGTGAAGAGCAGGTACTTGGCGATGAGCGGCAGCACGAGCGACGTCGGCGGCAGTATCTTGGAGACGAGCAGGAGGAAGACGACCAGCGAGAGCAGGATCGAGATGCCGAGGGTGACTTTCTCGCCGGCCTCGGCGGGCAGGTAGAACACCAGGATGCAGAGGAAGGAGATGAGCACCGTCGGTAGGATCAGGTTGACCGTGTAGAAGAGGGTCTTGCGGCGGATCGTGATGTAGAAAGAGATGTCCGTCTCGGTCGGCTGTCCCGTCTTGGACTGGTTGTTGATGTTGAGGAAGGCGGGCACTTCCACGATGTCCCAGGTGCCCGACTTCCAGTAGTCGGAGAGATCCACCCAGTAGTTGTCTTTGTAGAGCTTTAAGGACACTTGGTCGCCGTTGAAGGTCCACGAGCCGAACTTCATAACGCACTTCTGCTGGTCGAAAGGGAAGTAGGTGACGTCGATGGTGCAGGAGCTTTGGTAGATGGCGGGCGGGACCCACATCACCTCGCCGTTCGGATAGATGAGGACGTTGGACTTGTAGCGGACTTCGTAGTTGCCGTCCGCACTGTGGGAGAGACAGAGAGAGACAAGCATTTAGTGTCAAACGCTCGTCAAAAGTGTCTTATGGGATCTGAGGAAAATAGCATGAAAGACGCATGTGAAACGATGAAAGACGGTGGAAATCGGATGAGACGCGTGGTCCTTTTATGTGGATATGATAAATAAGGAGAGAGGCACTACTGGAAAGGACCGAATAGAAGAAAACATGAAATTACAGCTTCTTAATATCCACTATAGAAACTAAGTGGAAACTAGTTTCGAACTAATTCATGTCGCTTTTAATCAGGCCGACGAGCATTTTCTGGGATTGCTATCATGGGCAATTCACAAACGCAATTGTGATTTTTTCTTGGAGATTGATTGTCTCGATGGATCGCCTTTACCTAATATTTCTCGGATTGATGAAAAACTATAAAGTTACTTGTCTCTCTTATTTCTATTGAGGATATTAAGAAGTTATTTTTCGACTAGTTCGGTAAATAGAGAATGGCAACAAAAACATGAAACCGATTTTTACGAGAAGGATACTAATAAAAGATGAAAAAGAACACACTAAACAGATATCATATTAGTTAGAAACGTCTATCATCTCCTCTCTCAAGTACGTGTATCATGGCTTATATTTCTTTTCGAAGTTCATAATTTTTTTACCACAGTTATGAAAAGACCTTTTACTTAAACACAACTGCAACCGAAAATGTTGGATATATAATTCGCTGTTGGTATTCATATTTTTCTAATCTCCACTCGAAGTAAAATAATAAATACAACCGAAAGAATATATTATACCAATTATCACTAAGTTGCTAAATGTTAGGACTTCGACAAATTTGCGTTTCTGATGTTTTCAATTTTGCCAAAATTTTTAACAAAACAAGTAGTATAGTAATATGCCTTGGTGATATTTACTTAATTGACTTTGAAAAAACCAACTTTAATTTTTTTATTGAAAGTATTGTAACTGATACTCAGATTTACTTGATATACTATATGGATAAAAAACCGTAAAAAATCATTGAAGGGATTTTTATATACTTTGTGCCTTATTGGTTTGTTTCATAAGGGGTTCTGATTATCTTTAATTATATTGTTAGTTATAGAGTTATAACGGGACTTAATAAAGAATGACGACCAACTCAATAAAGAAATGAAATCAGAAAACCGCACACATATGTGGGCATAACTTAAATTCAGCTTCAGTATAGAAGAAAAGTAAATTTGAAATTATTATTATACAGTAAATATTAAGTTTTATAAATACTAAACAAACTGCAGCATGGTGTGATGAAAGCATCATTTATAATGTGTGACACAGAGTGTTCAAAGTATAAATCACCTGCCTGATATATAAAACTAGCATTTCATGAAAATAAGCGGAATCATAAATTACTGCGTAATGCTGATTTTTCAGTGTGTACAAGATTTTTATATGAAGGCCTTATTTAAATAGTGGTCCAACTCCACTTTAAAAAAAATAGAGTTAGCCTCACTTTCATGTTCATACAAGTCATTTCTAACTGAATTTTACACTGGTACAGCTCCAGATTAATTCTGCTGCCAACAGAGGGCTTTACAAATCAAACTTCAGCAGTCTTTTCTCAGCACTCATTAGACTTTAAGGCTCTGTGTCTCAAAATGAACAAGAATGGAGTTGGACCACTATTCAAATAAAGCCTTCGTATCTTATTCTGCATGACAGCAAAAATCAGCATACAGAAAGAAATAATGAACATATAATCGTTGTTAAACTAAATTTTGTATGTATAATCAACATTACTTATAGCATCGCATCCCAGCGCACATGCATTATAAAAAGTTTTGATAAAGTAATCATTTGTTAAACCTTGTTTTATTTTATTAACTGTGTAAGACAAGTACTATGCAATAGATGTACAAGAAAGAACTTTGGAATTAAATGCAGAGCGTCCAGGAAATTCTTCAAAGTCATTTGTAAGAAAGAAATTACTTTTTGCTCTACTAAGTACTAAAAGAAATTGTCTGTTACAAGAAAAATCCTCCCCCTTAATAGTAAAAGGCAGTAACTTTACTAAGAACTCTAGTTAAAACAAGCCAATAAATGTTAGTTTTTAATCTGTGACTTTCCGTTAATTTTCCATTTTCTAGTAGTGTAAATGTGCGTATTCCTTACCAAAGAAATAACGAGACTTCTTTTTTAACGCAAACTATTTTAACCAATAAACTGGTCTCCTACAGTAAATTAACCTTTATGTTCATGAAAATAAGATGCAATTACAATATAGGAAATTAAATTAATTATCTCACGGATTTTACGGCAATTAGTTTTGCACCTGTTTTCTTCATGTATATAAGATGTAATTACGATATGAGAAATAAAATTAATTATTTCATAGGTTTTATGGCAATTAGTCTTTAATATCATTAGCGTTGAAATAGTATTTTATCTGACACTAAGAATTTTTGATTCGAAAACCATAAAAATATTTTTAAAAACTGAACTTACATGAAATTTTTTCTAGGCACTCTTATTACCAAACTTCAGAAAATTAAAAAAAAAATCAGTTAACTAAAGGAAATGTTAGAAAAACAAGAAAAATGTTATGACCGAAAATTGCAATTTTTCTGAAAAAAAAAATTTTTAAACATTGTTGAACCCTTTTAAAATTTTAAAATTTCATTGAATCATGTACCATCAGTTATGGGAGAGGAAATTAAATTAAATTTATGTAGACAACAAATATGCCAAAAGACAAAACAACATAACAACAACATAAAAAACAGAATGTCAACAACAACAACAACATTATGTCAACAACATAACAAAATGAAGTGTTAGAAAAACAAGAAAAATGTTATGACGAAAAGTTACAATTTTTATGAAAAAAAATTTTTTTAAACACTGTTAAACCTTTTTAAAACGTTAAAATTTCATTAAATCATGTACCTTCCGTTATCGGAGAGGAACTTAAATTTATGTAGACAACAAACATGTCAACAAGCAAAACAACATAACAACAACATAACAAGCATAATGTCAACAACAACAACAACATTATGTCAACAACATAACAAAATGAAGTGTTAGAAAAACAAGAAAAATGTTATAACTGAAAGTTACAATTTTTATAAAAAAAATATTTTTAAAAACTGTTGAACCTTTTTAAAACGTTAAAATTTCATTAAATCATGTACCTTCAGTTTTCGGAGAGGAACTTAAATTAAATTTATGCAGACAACAAACATGTCAACAAACAAAACAACATAACAAACATAAAGCAAATAACATTAAACATAAAAATGTAGAATAAAACAAAATTTACTTCTAACATTATGAATATCTTTGTCTATTGTTGTTGTCATGTCTACGAATAGCACAGAAGGAAAAAAATCTTAGATGGAGCCCAAAGCCTGGATGACAGCAGATGCCAGATCATGTGCCTATGAGCTGTTTAAGATTTCTTGCGAGGACAAAAGCAAGTTTGAAAAGGGTAGCCGGAATGGCTGGACAGTCAAAGATAATTTCGGGAGAAAATTGGATTTCTGGATAATTTCTACAGTTGATAAAGGATTTTCTGCCGGTAGGGTGCATTTCCATACCCTTAAGGGGATCCGGGACACAAAATTCTTCAAATTTTCGAAAAACAATTTATTACTTTAAAAAATTTTCTGTTTTTTTACCTCTTAAAGTGACGTTTAAATAATGTTTCTTTCTTAATCAGAACATGAGATATTCATATTTTTTTGTTTTGCAACATTCTATTAGCAGCCAATCTTTGTTTAAAACTTAAAATACGTTTTCTGCATGAGGTTTTTTTCACAATTTCTCGTCTTTAATGCGTTTGACACATCGGCCCCCTCCACTTTCGTGTATCGACCATTGTTTGACCGACGACCAGTCGCTACGTAACAATTCCTGAATACGCAGCCGAGGGTTAATTTCCCAAGTTCGGAGCAGTTCATTGTTATGGGCCTGGGTGCCGGATGGACAGTACAGATCTGCCGACCAATTGGGGCAACCTGGGGCCCTTTCTCGTTTTTAAATTGTTAGAAGTCAAGAACCGTTAGAGATAAATGGTTCAAACTCGGAACATGTCTTTTTATTAATTATTTTACTTTAGTTTCGATTCGGCAAATTTGAAAAAAATATTCAATTTTGAAATTATGATTTTTTAAAAATTAGTTACATCATTTTTTAAAATTTTTACTTTAAATATTTTTAATATTTTTTTAATTAATATTTAAAAAAATACTGAATCAGAATTATAACTTATATAATTATGTTTGATTAAATGAAAAAAAAATTCTAATTCGAAAAATAATATTTTGAGTTATAACGATTTTAAATAACCCCACTTTTTTTAAAAAAATTTAGACTTTAAATTTTTTTTAAATCTTTATGAGAAGTTTTATGATGTGATTTTGTTTACAAATTACACGATTAAACATCGCAAAAAATTTCATAATTCTAACTCAAAATATTTTTTTTTTAATTTTAAATGTGTCCTTGATCCCTTTAAAGTGATTGGTTCTTAGTCTTGCTATTGTAAAAGAAAGACTAAGAACCAATAACTTTAATGGGGACTTTTCTTATCGCACATCAATTGCTATTGTAAAAGCAATTGATGTGCGATTGTTAAATTCGGAAATTACTAGTTTCTTTAGGGGCTGGTTGGATAATCTTCACCTGGCTACTGTGTTAACATCTACTAGTGTGATGGAGGATGAGGTATATTTTCTGATAGTAGGTGAATTTCTTTATATGTGCTGAATTACTAAAGATCTTATTAAATGATACTGAACCATAAAAAAAAATTAAGTTTTATATATTGATAGACTTGATAACCTTTGAAAAAAAGCTCAAATTAATATGATTTAATCAAATACTCTGAAAAAAAAGGAAAGTTTCGCCATCAAAATAAAAAATAATTCTAGGAATCGTCCTTAAAAAAATAAATCTAGGAATTCTGAAGAAGCTGTTCCATTACTTTTCTAGCCTCCTACGCAAAATGGAAGTTCTCAGAAACACAGATTACATTTTCACGAAATTCAATGTATTTAAACATAATGAAAAAATCTAAAGATCACGATAAACAGAGAAAGACATGAATAAAATTTCGAGGCGCAGGCTTCGTAGAATTACGGTGATCTATAACAAAGAAACGTTGCCCTCAATAAAAGATTTTTCTATGGGAAAGCGCATCCTGTTCATGACATGCGGGGAAAATCACGGAAAATATACACTCCTAAACTCCTTTTAAGAAATTGAATTGCATCGTATCGGCGAAAATAGTACATTAGAAAATGACACGAGCTTTATTTACACCCACACATTATCTAAATAATAGGTTACTGAATTTACATGCAATAATTTCAATGACTATGACTCATTTAGAAAATATTTAGAAAATAATGGTTTTCATTTTCGTTTTGTTCCTGAAGTCACTTTTAATAGTTTAGATGTCACTGTCGCTTGATTACTTAAGAATTAATCTGAAAGACTTGCATCATAATGATTGTGTGTGTGACTGTGTACACACAAATATACAAATATATGTATATATATATATATATATATGTGTGTGTATATATATATATATATATATATATATATATATACATCTATATATATAAATATATATGCATATATATATATGTATATATATATATATATATATGTGTGTGTGTATATATATATATATATATATATATATATATATATATATATACATCTATATATATAAATATATATGCATATATATATATGTATATATATATATATATATATATATATATATATATATATATATATATATATATATATATATATATATATATATGTATATATGTATATATATATATGTGTGTGTGTGTGTGTGTGTGTGTGACCCTACAATGTTCCCTACAGAAACAAAAAGTAGACATTTTATCAACTTTTAATATAAAGTTTCTATTTAAAGCCTAATGGCATTCTGTAAAAAAAAAATTCATTAAGAGCCCGTTTTCATTTCAACTAGCATCCGAACGCAAAAAAAAAAAAAAAGTTGATATGATTCATGATATGCTACCCGACAACAGTTTGAAACGCTTGAATTTTACAGGAATTAAATACTCGACAAATATGTAGTCAAATCTATTCATTCCCTGTGCTTCAAAATTTCTCAGTTGCGTACTCTCTCGGAACTCGAGTTGCCGAAAATTCAATTATATAAATAATTTGTTAAAACGAGCAGAATTCCTGCAGTGATGTCGCTTCCGATCACTCTTTTCCCAAAATGCAGCGATTCCTGGATGATATGTAATGCCGAAAACCAATTACGTTTAACCTTTGTTGCGTTACATGTATACTAAATTGATCAAATATATAAGGACCATGGTTTTGAGTTAAAATCGGAGCTTACTATGCATTACAGGAAAGTTATTGAAAGCTTTTAGGGATGCATTTTAATAATTTATTCAGATAGAAACAGTTTATTGTCCCTAAATTCGTAACACATTATTTATCGTTTGACATGCATAAAGCACTATATTTAATGTATTGCTTTAAGCAGTCATTTGCTGTACAAAATAGTATTGAAAGCATTTGGATATAAATAGCTGTTAGATTTAACTTTAACGTCTTTTATTTATAAAATTTATCATTTGTCAGGTTGAAATTTATTCTTGTAGACAATATTTAAGAGTCATTTCAATATGAAATACAGGTGGTATGTTGTATTATAAATAAAATTTGAAAGTATACATACAAAATGCTGAGAAAACATGAAAATTTATAAACAGGAAATCCGACGTAAATGAAGCACAAATAGCAGTAAGGTGCAGTTTTGCACCTTACTGCTATTTGTGCTTTATTTACGTTGCATTTCCTGTTTATTCCTCGAGCACAAAGATTTTGCCTTTTCTTAAAAAAAAATTAAAATTTATACTTGTAAATTGAAATGCACACGAAAAAGTCGTAAACGTATTGTAAAATAAAACATTTCTAACACACTTTCAAGTGAAATAAAAACTTAATTGATTTAAGACTAGAACCATTAACTAGTACGTCTTAATGTTAGCAAAACATTAAATTATTGGTTTCAGTTATTGGTTGATTAATTTCAATTATTGTTTCATAGTATGCTTTTAAACCACATTTATAAAAAAATTCTCTTCTTAAAATGTAATCTTCAATTATTTTAAATATTTACTTCTGTGTTTCAAATAAAATTTAATGAACTCTTCCATAATAAAAACAATTTTAGAAGTTTGTTGCCCTGTTCTGCACTTCATAATTTTTATATTTTATTCAAGGTATTTCCTACATTACATTTTATTGTTGCACATTAAATTTCTATAATGTTCGGATTTGACACATAAGCTGAATGGGTTGGCCATCACTGTTATAATCATCAGTACTACTCTTTTTGAGGTGACAGACGAAGACCAGATGACTAGGTCACTGGCCTTCAGTACCAAACTCTGCGGGTTCGAGTTCCACTGTTGGCATGGATGTTTGAAGCCGTTCTGAATCGGGTGTAAGCAGTAGGTCCCAGTCTAATGAGAACACGCGTAGCCAAAACCGACAGTAACGCTCTCAACCAACCAACCAACCTTAAGGGCCTTTTCACATAGAATCCGTCAGCGTCAGCGTTAGAGATTAAGTTGGCACGGATTGGTTAAATTTGTAAACGATTGATAAATGATTGGTTAAATGAGAAAACGGTTGGTAAATGATTGGTTAAATGGGTAAACGATTGTTAAATGATTGGTAAAAATTTTTTGCTCTGACACTGACGAATTCTATGTGAACAGGCCCTAAGAGGTGACAGCAACAGAACGTCAGCGTCCTAGGGCCTGTTCACATAGAATCCGTCAGCGTGAGCGTTAAAGATTAAGTTGGCGCTCATTGGTTAAATGGGTAAACGATTGGTAAATGATTGGTTAACATTTTTTACTCTGACGCTGACGGATTCTATGTAAACAGGCCCTAAGAGGTGACAGCACAAGAACGTCAACGTCTTAGGGCTGTTCCCATAGAATCTGTCAGCGTCAGCGTTAGAGATTCCGTTGGCGCTGATTGGTATATGGTTGGTTATAAAAAATTACGCTGACGCTGACGGATTCTATGTTAACAGGTCCTTAGTCGCTAATCCGAATCCGACTCCACTCCGTGGAAGCTCGTGACACTAGCCACTACATGACGAGGGCAGTGTTCGCACAATATAAGATTCATTATTTAACTATATATCATTGCAATGTCAAAGCCAATACACAAATGGATTAACAATGTGCGGTTAAAAATATGACACAAATTGGTGATACAATTTTATGCTCCTGGATATTTCATAATAACTTTTGGAGCTAACCAAAATACTTTACCGCGAGTAAATCCTGTTAACCTAGAGAGGATCAATATTAGTTCAAAACTAATTGTAAATTTACTAAAAGGGTATCAAAATCTGAATATTGAAATGAATAGCTAAGCCCAAATTTGAAGTTTAAAATCCTTCCACAATACATATAATTCTCCTTTATAGAAATTAATCTTTCAATTTCACAATACACTGAAACTTCTTGAATTGAATTACTTAAAGTATCTTTTCAGTTTATAAATAACTGCATCTATCTATTACAGAAAAGTATGTTTCACTTTACTATATGATACTTAACGAACCCGTCTGTCTACATACTTTAAGAAAAGGGATATTTCTGTAAAGTCATAATAGAAAAATGAATGATCGAACGGAAGTAATAATATACTTAAATTTAAAAACCACCCCAATTCCAGCTCTTAAACTTTTTTTGAGCTCTTAGACAAATGTTTCCCCATCTTTAGCTTAGCGTCTTAAAAATCATATTGGAAAACTAAAATCCCTGCAGCTTAGAATAATGGTTCCTATTCACATAGCAATTACGCAATTGCATAAAGTACTCAAACATTTTCAATTGTAAAGCTTTATAATCCCTATTGCAAAATCGAAGTAGCTCTGATTCCTCTATGATAATTAATCTTTTTGATATTCTGACTCTTCTTTAATGCGCCCATTTAATTCGTCATATTTTTTTTTTGCTAAGAGAATATGACTATATGCATTTCATTTCAAGAAGATGTACTCAATGAATTAAAGTCCAACGAGGGTATTTCCTTTGCAAAAATGATTATTTCTGTTAATTAATAACAGAAATATTTGGTATGGGCAAACATTAAACTTACATTGAGGAATCCTACCAGGAATTCTAATTATGCAAAACTCTTTACACGGATCTATAAAAAATAATTCTTAATTTCAATTTGGATTCTTAATTAACATAGTATAAACTTATCTGCATATATATATATATATATATATATATATATATATATATATATATATATATATATATATATATATATATATATAATATATATATATACCGGGTGCGTTATAAATTCGTGCAAAGTTCAAAAGTTCATAAAAAAAGAAGCAATGCTCGGAAAATTTTTCTGTTTGCACCAATAAGATCAAAGGGACCATGCAAAATTTTTTTCCATGCAAAAAAAAAAAAAGTGTTTCTAAAAGTAACCTAAAGAGGGCACTCACTCGTCATACTGAGACTTTAATGCAAATCAGGCAAACTCAAACAGAAAATCTAACAGATCACAATAACATGAGACTGTGCATTTATTTTAAAGTAACAGATGTTCAACATTACTACCAACACATGGTAATATGCAAGTGAGGCACGTCACTAAGCGCATTTCAGCGGATTGAAGTTTCGATGGCAGCGACTGTCTGTCGAATGACATTTTTCAGTTCCACCAATGTGGTTGGGGAGCCCGGTAAACATGATAATTTAAGTATCCCCCCAACTAAAAATTTGCCGGGGCCAAGTCTGGTGATCGTGAGGGCCACTGAACCTTATAACCGTGACTTATAGAACTTGGTCTTCAGTGAAAGATTCCAACAAGAACGTCTAGATATCACGTGAAATGTGGGGCGGGGCACCAGCCTGCATGAAAGTGATAACAGGTAACGCATTTCTTTCCTGCAATGCAGACTTAACGTGGTCACGCAAAAGCGCCCTCTTTCGGTTACTTTTGGAAACTTTTTATTTTTACATGGAAAAAAATCCAATGTCCCTCTGATCCTATTCGCGCAAATAGAAAAATTTTCCGAGCATTATTTCTTTTATTACAAATTCTTGAACTTTGCACGAATTTATGACGCACCCGGTATATACATATATATAATATACATATACATATACATATATATACATATACATACATACATACATATATATATATATGAATATATATATACATACATATATATATATATGAATATATATATACCTATACATACATATACATATACATATACATATATATATACATATACGTACACACACACACACACACACACATATATATATATATATATGTGTGTGTGTGTGTTATGTATGTTAAACACAATAACTAATAAATATGACTTTCAAAAATGCTTGTTATCTATCTCAACGAACAACATAATTACATAAAATAATCCATCATATCCATGCTCTAAAGCAGTGGTTCTCAACCTAAAAGACATTCGAGTGAGGCGTGAAAGACATTCGAGGGAGGCACAAACGGCTAGTAAAAAATGTGTGTAGACCCATTTTAACAAGACTTGTGTAAACGAAAATCAAATTCAGCCTTTAGGAGGTATTTCCTTTGCAAAAGTAACTATCATATGATAGCGATTTATAGTACGTATATCACACGATATAGAGATATATAGTATACTATCTGAATACCCGTACTTCGCTATGGAGTACTTTCAAATTAAATACAAGGGTCAATGTATGCAATTAATGTGCATGTTTATTATCCATAAAACATAGTAATTTGAACTAAATTCTTAAAAAACTTTCATCTCAATTAGTCTAGTGGTTAAATTTTATCTTTTACAGTATTTTAATTTTTTTTTGTCAATTTATTTCGTTGTTATGCAAGTGATGCAAAATTAAAGTAACACAAATAGAATAGAAACCCCGTGATCAGCATTTAATAAATTGAATTCTAAACACTGTTCTTTAAAAATTCACCAAAAATCAGAAAATGGAGTGAAGATTCGAAAAAGATTTCATCTTAAAGGAATTTTTATGGTCTTTCTCGTGATATAAATTTTATTACCTTGAGCTTATTATTTTAAATGCAAACTTTAAAAAAATTACAAAAACAGATTAAAAATTTAATTTTAAAAAATATAATAGAATTTTTCAAATATCTTTCCTAGTGCGCCCCTACAGTATGAGAAAAATCTCCATGCAAAATTTCAGCCCTTTAGGTCCAGAGGTTTGGTCTGTGCGTTATCTGTCAGTCAATCTCGGAACTGTTATATATAGAGAGATCATACAGCATTTCATACGATAGCTACCATAGTGTTGTTACTTTCTCATTTACAATTTTATGATTGCAATAAAATAGTAATGTAAATAGCATAGAGCGGTTGTGTTCTTTACTATTAACGAAAGCTTCTTTCATAGTCCGTACTACTATAGAATCCCAGCATTTGTTTGACTGTCTGGGTCTCTACTGCATCGCACTCATAAAGTTGTAGCTAGCACCTGCAACTACATCGTTCCCAGCTTTCGCTTTTTGATCTTTCTACATGTTTTAACATTTAAAAATTTTTGCAGGTACGTTTCAGGCCTGGAGGCGGGAGGTTCTAAAGTTCTTCCTAAGATAGAGGTGTAGACATAAAAATGTTAAGAACTAAAGCGTGGAAATGGTACAAACATATACGCTTCCAGCTCACTCAGCATCCTTCTACCTAGGTATTCTATCCTTCTACCTAGGTACCCTATAAACTTCTTAACACCTTAACGATCGCATAATTTTCAAGAAAATGGTAATAAAAGTGTCTATTTTTTTCCGGATGATTCCATTCATTTCTTGATCTGCTACATTTAGTTTAAAAAAAAAACATCCCCAATTACATTATAAATAGTCTGGTGCTGCCCTCTGGTATGTAAAATAAGAAATAAAAAGTTTTCAGGGTAAATAAAAGGGATTGTTTTAATCTTTTTGGTGCGTTACTTTTAAACACTCCAGCCCGGAAATATCATGGGCACGAGAAATAGAAGGCGAAACCTCACTCAGTAATTTTAACGGGAGCTAGAAGGAAGGGGTTTGCAAAGTTTAGCCTATAAGTACGCTGGAGAGAAAAAAATTTCAATTGCAGAATTTCTCGAAATTTTTACAGGTGACTGTCAAAGAGCTGTGATCAAAAGAAATGGAGAAAATTCCGCATTTGATAGGTTGATTGGTTGAGAGCGCTAAGATTATCATTGGCAATACGAGGGCTAATTGGTCCGGGACCTACTGCTTAAAGCCGACTCCGTACGGCTACAAATATTCATGCCAATAGTAGGAGTTGAATCCACTAACTATACTGCCGGACGCCAGCGCCTTAGCTATTCGACCATCGCAAGGCTGGATCGTAATAGAATTTCTTTTCTTTTTCAGCTTACTAATCGGATATATCGGATATGCTGAGGACCAGAAACAAAAGTTAAGTCCAAGGTGGCTGGGTACGTTGGAGGTGTATATATTTGTATTAGTAGTCCCTCCCGCGAATATGTTAACCATACACTTTTCAATAATATTCCATAAATTTTATTGACTCGTTAATATTCGAACGTTTCGGCAATGTTCTATGATGCAAATCTAAAAATCTTCGTATACGACAAAATAATCACATACTGGTATTTAAGAATCATAAAAACAAGTCAAATTTTAAATGTTCATACTTAATGAGCTAAAATCCTTAAGCGGAAAAATCCTTCAAAAGAGAGATATATCGGTAAAGTAATAACATAGATATTTGTTAGGGGAAAGAATTATTCTGAAATAAATAAGCTCTCGTACAGTACATAAATTTTTCCAGAGCTCTGTGACAAAACTTTCGTTTCTATTAACTTGACTTTTTTATTCTTGGCTTAGAAATCATCAAAGCTTATTGCCCACTTATTTTTTTCTCTTTATCTCATTAATTACTTGATTCCGCAGGGATATCAAACACGGGACACGTTCTAAACTGAAGCCAATATTTTATTTTTACATCCTTTGAAACTCAGTTTTATTTTGTTTGGCTTCATATAGTAAACAGAATCTCATATTTGTTAATTTGTATTTATAGTAATGACCGTTCCGCGTTGAATAGCGTACGTTCTGGCCCACAAGGTCAATATCGAAAATTGAACACATGATTTTGATTCGACATATTAAGCTGCGCAACATAAACCCTCGACACCAGAATGGTGTAAAGTTTATACTCGTAAAAGACATGCAATTTCTAGATCTCTTACATGTTTTCTGGAATTGGGGGGGGGGGGGGGGGAAATGTGTCGATGAAGTCATTTGCAATTCAACCGCGAGAACCGTTGGTTGCTATCAATGGGGGCACCGTCTAGGGTGGATCGCACCTTCTTCAATCCTCTCTGACCTCATAATAGGATTTTCGGTCCACGGATTGAAAGTGCCCATATTCATCCTAGACAAGAAAGAATTAAATGGCGTTCGGCGGGATTCGAACCACCCCCACTTACAAGCCCAACGTGCTACGACTACGCTCCCTAAGACGCCGAAATCTCTTACATTAAAATATATATGATTTCATTTGACGTAATTTCGTTTGATTTGCGAGCTATTGCCACCCATTTACAGTAGTCATCCCTTTTGTTAAGGAAAAACAACAAAAAATTGGATGAATCTATGATTTATACATATTGATAGCATTTCGATAGTGTTTAGTTGCGAAATTTAAAAAAAATATGCTATCAAATAAACACATTTCGCTTTATTTACTTGCTTACATTTACTTATAATGTATGTATATATATAAATATGTGTGTATACATATATATATATATATATATATATATATATATATATATAAACAAACACACACACACACACACACACATATATATATATATATATATATATATATATATATATATATATATATATATATATATATATATATACACTCATGTCTATAAATTAAGGATAATTCAGAATCACACGGAAATCGAACTCTAAAGTAAAAGTTTCACCTGTAGAATTATCATACACATCTTCCAGAATAATATGCAAATTACAGGAAGCCACCAGATCACGCCGATAGTACGTAACAATGACGAGAGTGTCAGAGACGGGAATATAAGGAATGGTGGCAAAGAAGTAAAATTGTTCACAAGCATTCTGTAAGCCACTCAGAACCATAACCGAATAGTTGTGGCACAGAGGACGCATGTGGATGATTTTTTACGTGGTAGAATTATCGACCGCCTGGAATGTGGGCGTGCTCAGATTGAAGTATCCGAGGAACTTGAAATTGCCCAAAGTGTCATCTCTAGGCTTCAGCAACGATTCCAAGATGATGGAAATGTCAGTAGACATTACAGGTCGCCCTCGAGTCTACTACAGGTCGCCCTCGAGTTACAACGCCGAATGAAAGACCGGTATTTCGCAGCAATTGCCAAAAGAAGAAGACGGAGCACAGCATCAACCTGTCTCGTCAGCTATCTGCAGCCACGGGTACCACAGTTTCAAGGCAAACCGTGTACAGACATTTGGAAGATATTGGTCTATATGCTCGCAGGCCTGTCAGATGTGTTCCGCTCACGGCAACTCACTGTCGGCAGTGATTAGCCTGGAGTAGAGAACATACAATGTGGACATCGTCACAGTGGGCTTGTGTGATATTTTCCGACGAGTGCAGGTTTAGCTTGCAGACTGATTCACGTAGGACTTTCATATGGAAAACGCCAGGTACCCGTTACCACTAAGACAACATCATTGAACGACACAGTTACGATGGTGCAGGATTGCTCGTTTGAAGTGGGATTATACTGGGCTCCAGAACAGATCTGCATGTTCAAATCGGAACCATGAACGGCCACATTTATCGGGACATCATTCTGGAACAACATGTACGTTTGTTTAGGGGTGCCACGGGTGCAGAATTTGTGTTTATGGATGACAACGCCCGTCCTCACTGAGCAAACATCGTAAACAAATGTCTTCAATCTGAGGATATCACCCTTATGGAATGGCCAGCATTCTCACGTGACTTGAATCCGATAGAGCATGTGTGGGACATGCTTTGCCGACGAGTTGCAGCCCATCAACCCCCTCCTACATGTGTACCGGAACATGGGAGAACATTGCTTGCTGAGTGGAGTAATCTTCCCCAAGATCAGCTCGATAATTTGATATTCAGCATACCTAGGCGTTGTACGGACTGTATTTCATCGCATGGGAAACGTACAATGTATTAACCATCATACCAACCATGCAATATTAAGTTTTTGTAAAGGATATATTTTTTACAATTGCTCCAGGGAGCAAGAATCGTAGTTTTTATGAATGGTATCATACATACACCATCTTTTTTGTTCTTTACCTTTTGTTTAATAAACGGGCTTTTTGAATAAGTCACCTTTGTTTTCTTTCTGAACTCTTATTTGCAAGATCTGGCATTATACTTAATTTACGGACATGAGTGTATCTTTATATATAAAAGGCAAAGTCTGTGTGTGTGTGACCGAGTTTTTGTCTGCTCGCGGCGCAGCGCAAAGACGGTAGGTCGGACAGTCTTGAGATTCGACACGAAGATGCCTCCCGAGGTCTCATTATGCACCTCGAAGCCCTTTTTTCGATTTTTTAATTAGATTTTCCGTAATTAAATATTTAGTCGCGATTTGGAGCTCCCGGACGAGTAAAAGCTCCGTAAATCCTAACGTATCCGTCCAAGAATTTTTTTTTTGGACGAGCCTATACGGGAAAGATGACACTATACGGAAATCACAATTAAAATTGTCTGTCTTAATTTATCGATTAATTGTGATTTTTTTTCGATCGCCTGTACGCACCCGTTTTTCGGAAAAAAACGCGATTTTGTCCGTGACCCTTTTTTCCAAATTGTCGAATCGATACGTAAATGTCGTTACATTTTTACGAAATTTTTATCTCAGAGACCCTAGACATCACAGTTTCGAAAGCCAGAACCAAAATTAATTTACAAATTGTAGTTATTTTTTAATAATTTATTTTATGGTTCGGAAACTCTTGCGAGAAATCTCATTTTGGAGATTTCGTTCTTCATTTCCGGACGAAGGTATAGGAGAAAAACCAGTTTTTCGACGTCATGCACGTGATGTGTTGGGGCGATTGTTTTCTATGAGGGATTGGGTAGTTAAAGGAAATCGATTACTATTGCAGTGATAATCGATTAAAAAATCACATTTAGTAATGCCGTAATTTTTTTGGCCAGCACTTAGTTAATATCATATAATTTGTGGTGTATTTGTGGAAAAAAATCTATGAAGATTTCAAAGAATTTCAGCATGTGGAGGATGTGATATATTCGCTTTCAAGGAAATCGATTACTATTGCAGTGATATTCGATTAGTAATCCTATGTCAAAAATTTTGCCAAAATGTGCCAGAAAGGATTAAATTTATATGGGTAAAATAATGTATCGTGGTGAGGAAAAGGATGACAGCTACGCCCATTAACAAAGGGTTAAGGCTACTAAAAAATTGGTAATTACATTACCCGAGCAACACCGGGACGGGTACAGCTAGTATATATATATGTGTGTGTGTGTGTGTGTGTGTGTATCCAGCTTTAACTCTCTTAAATTTCATGTTTTATGCCAAATAATATCCTCAGGTATAAAGCACAAACATTAAATATTAACCGAAGAAAATAGGTCTGAAACGTGGTACTTAAAATTTTACAAGTAGCATGTTATACTTCCAAGAATATTCGATCTTCCAAGAAACAGTAATTCTCCCCCCCCCCACCCGTTTTTCCCCAAATAATAAATTTTACTTCTTCAATACTTTAACAAACGAAAGAAATTCTCTATGAAACTAATAACATTTACGATTGTTTAGCATTTTGGTTACATACCCTCTAAAGTAATGTTGTTAAAATGGTTTTCTGACTGGGAAAAAAAAAACATGTCCTTATTATCAACGATTACTTCTCTTAAAGATTTCTTTATTTGATATTCCAAATTAGAAACATTTCACATGAATACTGTTTAGTTTAACACTACATGAATACAAAAATCGGTTGTCTTCAACTATTTGATTTCTGCATATTCAAGGACTCTTTTTAATATTCGGAAATTTTACATCTAGAGAAACATAATGAAACATGTTTATATCATTGAATTAAAAGCGTTACTTGATTTTCCCTATCACTTTCAGGTTTAACAAGATTACCTTATATATATATATATATATATATATGTGTGTGTGTGTGTGTGTGTGTTAAAGATGACGTTGTTTCTGTTTAACGACGAATTTTTTTACATGATAAACTTTTTCTTCAACATTTTATCTGCAGGAGGTGAACCTACTGGGTGGGGGGGGGGGAACAAGTTTGGTTTCAATAACAGACCCGGAATTTCCTTGATGTTTGCAATGTTGCAATCATAGACTTGGTGTAGGGGGAAAAACGGGTGGGGGAGAATTACTCTTTCTTGGAAGATCGAATATTCTTTCATGGAGTCTGCGGGAGCCGAATCACTCTATTGTCCCTACCATCTGTTGTCATATGACTTACGAACTGTCCAATAGAAGCCCTCTATCATTCCTTCCGGGAAGCAGGTGTTCATGTTTAGAGAATTCATGGTTGTGTGTTGGAGCTCATTCCAGTACGAAACGAAGTACGCAGAGCAAAATGGCATCAAAGCGAAAGCTTCTTACGCCACACGAAAATGTAAAAATTATTATAGACTGGGAAGAAAGTGTTAGAATGACAATAGTCCAATTCGCAAGACAATTTCAGACACCCGAGTCTACTTACAAAGGCATTTTAGCAAGCAAAGAGAAAATTCTTGAAGCAGCACAAAAATTTGGTTTGGGATCCAAATCCAAACGGCAGAAAATTAAATGTAGCTGACCAGAAGAGTTTGATAAGGCAGTCCTGCAATAGTTTCATGAAGCAAGAGCATCCAACATTCCAATATCCGGAGTGATATTTAAAGAAAATGCTTTTGTTCTGGTAGAAAAGTTTGGAATGCAAAATTTTCAGGCATCCCCTAGCAAAGTTCAAAGAAATATATGGACTTGCATTTAAAAGTATATCTGGCGAAAGTTGCTCCATAGATGAAAAAATAGTGGAAGAATGGAAAATAGTGCTGAAGGGGATATTAGATGGATATGATGAGAAGAACATATTCAATGCAGATGACACGGGCCTATTCTACAATATGGTGCCTAATAAAACTTTAACGTATATGGGCGAAAAGTGCTTTGGTGGTAAACGCAGTAAGGAACGATTGACTTTTTCTGTGCATTAATTCGGATGGATCTGAGAAATTTCCACCACTAGTTATAGGTTAATCAAAGCAACCAAGGTGTTTTAAGAATATCACCAGGAAACCTTGTGAGTACCGGAATAACAATAAAGTATGGATGACATCACAAATTTTTATTGATTGGATTAGAAAATTTAATGCAAAAATGCATCAAGAAAAGAGAAAAGTTTTACTTTTAATCGACCGTTGCACTGCACACCCTCCAAATATCCCTGGACTTACAAATTTGACTATTTTTTTCTTACCAGCTAATTGCACTAGCAAGTTGCAGCCATTAGACCTGGGTATCAATCGCAGTGTGAAAGCATACTACAGAAAGTCTTTAATTAGGATATTAATAAACAATTCTGCTGACAGTAGGAAAATTTTAAAAAATTACGATCTTGGAATCAATGCACAAATTAATATCAGCATGGAAAGAAGTTTCTTCATCCACAATAAAAATAACTGCTTTCGCGTTGCAGGAATTCACAAATAACTTGTAGTGGAACTACAAAGTACGGATGTAAAAATCAACAATAACATTACTCCTGAAGAATGGAGAAGTCTTGTTGAAGATGAAAATGTTTCAATTCAAGATTTCTAAAATTGTGATGAATCTGTTTTAACAACCGATTGCAGAAATGTAGAACAAATTTATGAAGATATAGTAAGCAGACGAAGAAGGTGAAGTGAAGACACGGAAAACGAGACATTGCCACCGTCTTACAAAGATGCAACTTCTGCTCTAGATGTTCTCCGACGCTATATTACATCGAATATGAAAGATGACACATTTAACATTTTAAAAAGTCTGGAAAAGAGAATAACGAAAACAAGGCGTAAAAAGAAGTAATCAGCACATTTTGACTTTTTTAAAACCTAGTTTATTGTATCGCTTGTACTCTTTTTCAATGTAATTTAAAATACCTTTTTTGTGAATAAAATAATAATGGTAATAGAAATAACATTTTGAACATGCGAATATATTAAGAAATATATTGGCAGCCCTAAGGCTGTAAAGTATGAAGGGAAATGTTATTTTTTCACAAATTCTTTTTAAGGGCGATCTCTACTTAAGGACGATTTTTCACGGTCCCTTGAAAGTCTTTAAACAGAGAGCTAACTGTATATATATATATATATATATATATATAATACGGCAGGCACTTATCTCGGACGGTAGGTACTTCTTCTGACATTGACCCATGAAGATCCACTAAGTTTTGCTGGCTACTTTATTATGAGAGTACTATATAGGTGAGCCAGCGTTGCTCTCTTTGAGGGGGAACGACCAAGCCTTATTCGGGTTTTGAACCCAAGCCACTAGGTCACAACGCTAACCTCTATATTATGTTGACGGCTCACCTTAAAAATAAAACTTTAAATATAATTCAAATATACTGGTGTGGAAATAATTTACTGTTCACTGATAATTAATTGATCTGAAATTCAGATCACGATTTGAAAGAAAATAGCAATACCACTGACTTGATATCTTTATTAGAGATTATGGATGTTTTAAGTCAGCTGTTGTACTTAAAGAATGCTATAAGTTCTTGTTCTTCGTATATAGATTTAACAGTACTGTAAGTTATCTTTCATTCATTTTAACAATCTGTTATGCTGCTGGTTATATATTACTACTCCTAATTTATGAAAGCTATTACATAACAAAAACTGACCGGCTTGAAACCGCTGAGATATATAGTGGTACAAAAATCAAGATTCTGACATAATATAACAAACCCAAATATACTGTCTGTCGTCTTGTCCGAACACATGGATGAACCTAGATTAATCGGGCATCTCCGAATTGATAAACCAACAATAATACATAAAATCTTATCCTATATATTACTTTACATTATCTACTTCCGGCATATACAGAGGCTGTTCGCACATTTTTTTGACGATTTTGGTAAGCGGTAATAAAAAATCGTTTGCTGCAAAAGAAATAATTGCAATTGTACTATGTTTTTAAAAGTCAAAATTATCGTCTGCGGCTTGAAAGATTTGTTTTTATTCAAAATGGCGTTTTTAACAAAGCAGTGGTTCGAAGGCTACATTTATGCTCTTTCCGAAGAGAAATATGTATACTCCGTTATCCAAAAACGATATGAGAGTCATGGTTTTGTGATATCCAAAGCGTCGATAGATAATATCGTCAACTAGAAAGGAAAAAAAACGTCAAATTGAAGCCTCAAGTGGGACAAAAATTTCAAACAAGTATCCAAGGAAAAAACGGACATCTTCGACTATTGCAAAGGTACGTTTTTTAATGTTAAAAGAAAATCCCCCTAGTCAAAGGACAGTTGCAAAATCATTAAAATCCTCGGTGTCCACTGTAAACAAAATGATATACATTGATTTAAATCTTAAGAAAGCGAAAAACGCAATGTGCATCGTCTTCTTCCAAATCATATCGCTGAACGCAGGACACGCTGCAGAATTCTATATGAGAAACACTTATCCAAAGAAAAATGGAAAACAATTGTCACAATAGATGAATCATGGGTGTATTTAAATGATTGCAGCAAAAAAAGAGCCATTTATTATCATAAAAGGGGAGAAAAAAATTTAAGTACATGGTTCAAAGAATCGAAAGAAAGTTTTTCTAAGGGATTCATGATTGTTGCTGGTTTTTCTTATAATGACAAGTTAAAAATAAAGAGAATGGAAAAAAATGTCAAGATGAACTCCGAATACTATCAGGAACATATTTTATCGCCAATTTTTCTGAATGAAATACCATCGCTTTACCCACAGTGCCATCAATCTGTGAGACTCCATCAGGACAAAGCTAGCAGTCACACATCAAAATCCACTGTAAATTTCCTAAAAGAAATGGACAAAAAAACTGGTATCAAGGCCATACCCTTCACTGATATCCGTACTAAATCTCCCTATGTATCACCTATGGATTTTTGTGCTTTCGGACTTTTAAAATCTGCATTATCCAAACGTCGTCCCAAAACCCTTACAGGACTCTGGAAAGCTGTTCAGGAGGAATGGGATAGAATACCTCTTCTGACACTTCAAATGACATTATTATCCTGGAAATTGCGGTGTCGAAAGATAGTTCAGAATAAGGGATGTCAAATAGAACATTTAAAACACAAGAATTTTATGTAATTTAGTTTTGTGAATACAATATACATCGTCTAAAAAATGTGTGAACAGCCTCTGTAGATCTAACTCGTGATCTTCAACATGCCGATAATGCTTTCAACAACATTAATGATACTGGAAATTCCCTAACAAAAACACTACTTCTCCCTTTAAGGTTCAAGTTTAATTATCAAAAATATGCTTTTAAATACATCATTTTTTCCAAATTTTAAATAAAACTAAAGTTTTGTTTCAATTCTTGCTTGACGATATCGGTATTTTGCATTATTTTGCTCCCTATTATCCTTTCCAGAAAACAAGGGTGCATTGAAAAGAAAAAAAAAATTCTGCAATATATTACAGTCAGTATTCATCTTTCGTTGAAAAAGTGGAAACCGCGATTTTTATTTCGGAAAGGAGATACAGTCGATCCCCGTTATAACGAACTTCAAGGGACAAAAGGTTTTGTTCGCTTTATCCGGTGGTTCGCTATATCCGAACCGTTAAGAAACATGCTAAAGTTTACAAAATGTAAAACTCATTAATTGTAATGTGTATTCAATAATGATGCATTAAAAAAAATTATAAAATCTATGAAAAATGATCATTAATGAATTAAATCGACTAAAATCGATTACATTAAACTATCATAATACCATTTAAATTACTTACAATAGGGAAACGGCAGGACCAAAATTTTCGTTCGTTATATCCGTGAGTTCGTTACATACCGGGTGCGCTATAACGGGGTTCGAATGTACTGCTTTCAACAGCATTAATAATACTGGAAATTCATTAATAATATACTACTCCCTTTAAGGTTCCAGTTTAATTATCAAAAATATGTTTTTTAATGTATAATTTTTTCCTGATTTTAAATGAAGTTTTTTTTTTAAATTCTTGCTTGACGATATCGGTATTTTGCATTAATTTGATTCCTATTATGCTTTCCAGAACACAGGGGTGAAAAATGAGCTTAGTGTGTGCACCCCAATTTTCGGGACACGGATTTTTATGCTCCTAGCTCTTTATGCAGAAACGTCACAAGGTTTTGCATGGCCGCCAGCCATGTAAAAACTAGTGATGACTCTGTTTCAGCGGCATTGAGATTGTTTTCCTGTGATACTTTTAGGCTCAAGTTGCAGTTATTTAAAACTAAGTCATTCATAAATAAATCATCGCATTACTTGAGAATGGAATAGCTTAGAGTATATCATTTATCAGCCCCAAGAAGAAGAATTTTTTTTTAGTTTTCTCCCAGACAAATCATAAACGATCACCATAAGTATGAATTATTCCGCCTTCCCTCTAACAATACCTTTTCCGCTCTATCTCCCCCCACTTTCATACATCGAAATTTACTTCCAACACCGTTCTGGTACATGGATATAAGAATCCCAGACGTCCAATCATAAGCGAATCATATAACCGAGAATACATTTATCATACTTAACAATCTGCGTTTAAACCCACGGGACTTTCCTTGGCCTTGATAACTTGGTAATAGTTAAGGAGAAAGATTTTCTCCCATTGTGCTCAGAGGAGCCTCTTTGAGAATAAATTAATCACGCTGCTTTCATTTAAAAATCTTTCGTTACTTGTGAAACTTCTGACAATGTTGGAACCAATTGTTATCATTCTTAACTTGTTCAGCATTAAGATTACACAAGCGCTAATTAAAACAGAACTTGCGGAAAGTTTGGGAGGCAAAATTTAAGTAAGCGTATACTTAGTAAATAAATTAGATTGTGATTAAAAATACAGTAAAGTACAGAAACTTTTTTTAACGACGATTTTCGCCTACGTTTGGCCTTATATCGATTAATAACGTAATAGTGCGTAATACTATCATGTCAGTGTTTGTTGGAAGAATTCAAAAGGCATGGATGATACCGTTCGATCTTGGTATATGTTAAAAAATGAATTTATTAATTTGCTATTGTCAGTTATGTAATTGTAATTCAAGACCTATATACCTTACACTGTATACTTAAATACACACACACACACATACATATATATATATATATATATATATATATATATATATATATATATATATATATATATATATTTATATATATATATATCTCTTTGAAGCCAGGTATAAGGGACTTAAGTCAAAAACAGTGATTTAAATATACCAAGTTATTGGTTTTTATACCAATCACAGAACTACAATTTTTACTTCAGTCTTTTGTAAAAAGAAATGTAATTTTGTATACAAAATTGATGGACTTGAGCATTTCATACCAATCAAAAGATTTTTCTTTAATCAATACTAACAATTATCTAAAAGATCACTATTTTGACTTAAGACCTTTATACCGGGCTTCAAATATATATATATATATATATATATATATATATATATATATATATATATATATATATATATATATATATATATATATATATATATATATGTGTGTGTGTGTGTGTGTGTGTGTGTACGTGTGTGTGTATGTGTGTGTGTATGTTTGTATGTATGTATGTATATGTGTAAGTTTGTGCGCACAAATTTGTTTGCTAAAATATAAATTATTCTAGTATATAATATTGATTGTTCTAAAAATTCTCCTAAAGCTAGCAGTTCGAAGCTAAAAAAGGTGCATTTTACCTACATCTAAATTGATTCAGTTAGTATTACTCTACACGAGCTCAACAACTTAAAGACATATAACTTTTTATACACTTTGATGAAATGGAATCACGTGAAAGGAATCTGGTGTGTTTGATTATTTTAGAATACTCCAGGATTCCAGTGTTAGTGTACAGTAGCATAGTCCTACAACTATGTAATAATCGTTAGATTTACAACAAGCTTAGTTACGCAGTTCGTTGTCTTTCAGAATGTGTTTGTTAGTTAGCATCGATAATCATTGCTCAACAGAGCCTTTGAGGAATGGAGTCTATGATGAATAGAGCCAATTAATCTCATTCAAGTCCTAGTATATTCATCGGATCATTTATCGAGGCATCTTCTCCGTATACTGAAATGAAAGCAACCGTAACAGCTGTCCAAATTAAGCTACGCTTCTAAATACGCTCCAGGATGTCAGTTTCCTGAGCACCTTAGACATCCTATATACTCTCTTGCGTCCGATTTTGAATATTGGAAACACTCGATCGAAGGTTAACAATTCGGAGTTTTGATGTTCTAGGGCTATTTTGTTATAAACTGGGATTTTTTTTTTTTTTTTGTCCTTGAACCCACATTTATTTAGACGCGTTTAATAGGGTGATATAATGATATCCAGAATGAAACCTTAGCGTCTATGAATTCAGTGGAAATAATAATTCACTGAAATCTTCAAACAAATATACAGGAGTAAATTTTCCAGAAATCTTCAGTTGCAGTTTTCTTTGTGTTTATTTAATCAGTGATCGGGAAATCATTTAGCAAGGAAGAAAGCAAGAGCTTTCCTGTCAGTAAAAGTTAGTGGAAGGAAACTTCAGACGTTTTGGATCATTCCTGATGACTTTTTTTTTTCATTAAATATCAGGGATTGCAATGGGAATAGTTACCATCGCTAAAGACATTATTAGACCTTTGTTTAGGTTACTGTAAAGGATCTGCATAATTTGAAAAGAAATAGATGGGATTTACAGTCCAGATAGCCCAATCTTTTAATATTGGAAGAGTAAGCCCTACAGTATTTACTTTAAACTGACGGGTTTTACTTTAATATTTTGCTTTTTGAGAGTATTACCCAATTTTCTATTATGAATACGTTGTTGTCTATATTCATCCAAATATGAGATATATGCCTGTATGTGTGTAATATCAAAACATGCATACATATGACGCGGTGAAAGACAAAGTAGAGTAAGACACATTTTCAACCTACATTTAGGTTACTGTAAAGGATATGCATACTTTGAAAAGAAATGCATGGGATTTACTGTCCAGATAGCCTTATCTTTCAGTATTGGAAAAGTAAGCCCGAAAGAATTTACTTTAAAATTACAGGTTTTAATTTAATATTTTTTTTTGTGAGCATTGCCCAATTTTATATTATGAATGAGTTGTTGTCTATATTCATCCAAATATGAGATATATGCTTGTATGTATGTAATATCAAAACATGCATACGTATGAGGCGGTGAAAGTCAAAGAAGTGGTGTAAGTCACATTTTCAACTTTTTTTAGGTCAGGGCAAAAATGTAATATCCATGTTCAATTTATAGTGGAATTGTAAATAATTATTATTTATAATATTATAATAACTATATAGAGAATAGCTTACTTCTACCCACACTTGGGTGTATATAATTTGAAGTGGCACTCTAAATGAATTTGATACAAACACAGTTTATTCATGAAACAATGTTTATTGAATTCGTTGCACATATAGAATTTGCTTTTACAGCAATAAGCATACGTACTACTTGTACGGAATATGTATTAGCATTCAATAAAAATACACATTGCAATACTCACAACCTAGAGAGTCAAACCAGCAGTTCTGCCACGTAAACTTTTGGGCCCCATAAGCACTAGCGCCGGTTAACACCTGGAGCTGCTTACCTCGTAGCTCCCTCTCGCTTATCTATCAACCTTAACAACCTTTTAACTTAATCAAGCTGCTTGGTATTTATACCAAGCGCGTATGCCGAAATTAGCATATCTCAAGCAGCTTCTTTAATTCATTCACTCAAAAGTTCGATTCTTGTGAATCGAATCTTATGTATACCTTGCAACTATTATTAATTATAATTTGTTCAATTTATAATGGAATTTTTTGTAGTTTTGCAGTAAAACGCTATGTTTCTCAAAATGACTCTAACTTGACTTACACCACTTTGCCTTTCACTGCCTCATATATAAAGTCACGTAGATTAAATAAGTATAAAGTGATTTTGAAGTGTTTATGCATAATGAAAACGTAGAAATGGGGCTCAGTAACTCTTTTACAGATTATAGTTTTTACATAAAATCATAACTATGTAAGCCCTTGAATTATGCATTTATTAAAGACCTGTTTATTTTGAAATCTGGCATTAAAAAAAATTAAACATGGAGAAATGTTTTGACTTTGATAACATTCTTTAAAATTCAACGATATTTTATTACGTTTTAATTTGGTAGTGTGGCATTTAGAGTGAGGTTTCAAGTCTCCAAGAGATTAATTTAAATAAAATATTTATCTCTTCAATAAAAAAATATTTATCGTTATAAAATAACAGAAATTATCATTTTATCGATTGAAAAAGTAAAGGTATTAGGAAAACTATTTCTTATGTAACTTTCTTTCAAAACTGGCGAAATATTTTTGAGGGCGTTTTGTAAAATTATGTTGGAAGAAAATATAACAGCTTACTCGTGCATGCATATGCAATGTCATCTTTAAAATTTTAAAGAATGCATTGATCATTTCGGTAAATTCATATTTTGAAGTCCCGAATGGGCTTAATTTGTACCCTTCGATTTCTACGTAAGTTTTATAGATATCTCTCTTGGCTGAAACTTGAGCTGTCGAAGTTGTATGCCAAAGTACCAATTTAAGATAATAGCATTTCACAATTGGGGAAGAGGCAAGATTTGTAACGAGTTACAGGAGTGGATAATTATCGCCTGTCACAAGAGAATACATTTCGCGAAAGCCCACCAATCTAAATGTAGGTCACAAACGGGTATTTATTTCGCAAATTATAAACAGAGAAGTATTGTAGCCTACGTTCTCGAGTTAAATAAAAGCGGGGCAAAATTAATTGGATTTCAGGCTAAATAACGGTGTGAATGGTCTATTGCAGTATCGGGAAAAAAACAAGTTGTATAAATTTAAATGAGTGTGTATGGCATATATACATTATATAAGAATGAGAATGACATTTAAGAATGAATAAATTAATAAGTTTATATATATATATATATATATATATATATATATATATATGTGTGTGTGTGTGTGTATATATATATATATTAAAAAAACAGCTAGAAAATAGTGATTTATTTCAGCCAATAAAAGATACTACCTGTATTATCATTAAAAAAATCATAGCCAAATGTAAACTACTGGGTTTAAAAGCAGATAACTATCACTTTCCCTATATAACTCTAGTTCCTAAATTTCATAAAAAACCTATTGCTTTTAGAGCAGTAACCTGTGGTCACAATACTTATGCTACTAAAGCAAGAGTTATATTATTAAATTACCTCAAATTAATTTATAAAATAATAACCGCTTGTGCTTGTGATATCATAGACAATAGCTTTAGTCTTATTAGAAATCTAAAATTAATAACTAATTGTAAATCAATAGTTACTTTTGATTTTAAAGATTTATTTAATAATATCAATATAAATGATTGAAATAGTGTCATTATTAAGTTAGTAAAGAACAATATTAATTATTTAAGCAATGATTTTAATCTTAGTCATTTTATTAAGCTTTTAGATTTTATTACTAATGTGACGATATGAACACTTCTCCCAGGTAGCTGGACATAGATTAATTCAAGATACGGAGTTTAGGTTTTAAAATTATGTATTTAATTATATACAATATGTACACTTCAGTTACACCAAAATTTTACTGTCAAAATCGCCCTAAGGCACCGGGGAGTTAAACTTCTTCCCCAAACAGTCAGAGTTCACTGACTATATGAAACGGCACTAAGCCCGGGATTCAAAGTTCCCAAAAATGTAATCTGGCGCAAGGCCGCAGGTATCAGTCACCTTCTGAGAGTAGATCTCAAGTCTCTCTGCCTCTTTTTCGGTCCGAGGTTCTCCAAGAAAACTCTAAGCACCTCCCTGGAACATATTTCGTCCTATCATGCGTTGGTTTTTGTGTTTCGACGTTGATTTGCTGAAATCAGTGACATCAGCTATTTCCAACATTCGAGAATTTCTCACGCCGAGGGCTTAGCGTAACGAACCGCCCTTTTGTGCATGAAGAATGTCGGACTCTCCGTGTGTGGCCTTTGTCGCCAGCTGACACCCTCTTGCCAGTAGACAAGCAGAGGAAATACCGCCCTCAGTCCGGCGATGACCATCAGTCAGTTAGCTTGACACCAGGGTTCAACCCAGTTCGCGCCCCCCTTTGTTGCCAAGGACAGGGGTGACAAAGACACATCCAATATTCACACGACTGACTGCTTGAAGAATTTCCTATTCTTCACACTAAACATAATTATATCATACACAATAATAAAATATGCATACAGACTAAAGGTGTACCACAAGGTGGAAATGCCTCTAGTGTGCTTGCCAATTTATACTTACATTATTTTGAAGTTGACAATATTGATAATAGCAATTACAAAGTATATAGATATATAGATGATATAATAGTTATTAATAAAAGAAGTAATAATATAGCCTTAAATTTTTATCCTCATATTCTGGAACTAATACAAAGTATCCATAATAATATTAATGTAAACTTTTTAGATATTAACATCAAAGTTAATTCCAATAGTAATTTTACATTTGACCTATATGATAAAAAATCAGATTATGAATTTGATACTGTTAAATTTCAAAATTACCGAACCTGTTTACATAAATCTGTTTTTAATAACATTTTCTTACCACCTTTAAAATTTTCTATAAGTTCTATATTCTGTTTAACTAAAACCTTAACATATTAAAGTACCAAACAAGTCAGGGAGGGGATGGGTCAATGTCCACATGACAC
Organism: Dolomedes plantarius; assembly: GCA_907164885.2. NCBI lineage: Eukaryota > Metazoa > Arthropoda > Arachnida > Araneae > Dolomedidae > Dolomedes > Dolomedes plantarius. Next base: position 104,097,864 of record OU015496.1, read on the forward strand.
ATGACACATTAGTAAAAAATTATATATGTATATATTATATATAGATATATATTTATATATATATTTATATATATGTATATATACAGTGAAATCTCGATCTATCGTTTTTCAAGGGACCGATTGAAATGAACGATAAATGCGGGAAGACGATAGATGAGGAAACATAACAAAGCAATATGGTCGCTGGGACTGTATAAAATGAGCGATACATACGGAAAAACGATGGATCCGAAAACGATCAATCGAGATTCCACTGTATATATATATATATATATATATATATATATATATATATATATATATATATATATATATATTAATTAGTTGATAGTGAAAATCCATAAGACATATTACACTAGCGTGAAACAAAAACATGAAAAGAAAAGAATTTAAAAGGTATTAGACAGCATCTCTTCATCAGCGGTGTCGATACTGTCTAAAAACCAATGGATTGTTTCTGATAAGTATGATCTAACCAATAAAAATACTTAGATACCGAACAATTCATAAAAAATAGAAGAAATGAAAAAAAAGTAGCTAACAAAACCAATAACACCAAGCCTGGCGCTAGACCAGCGGTTCTCAACCTGGGGGGCGTAGAAGAATTTCAAGGGAGGCTTGAGTTAAAAAAAATAAATAAATAAAAAGTAAAACTAACTGTAATTTAGTGTACTCAATTTTGTGGTCACAATGTAACCGTAACGTATTTTCGACATTCAACTGTCTGAACATGAAGCTACAATGTCAGAAAAAAATTCTGAAGACTTATGATGCAGTTAAGGGTTTCACAAAGAAGATAGCTCTTTGGCAACGCCGTCTTCAGAGTTCAGAGCCAAACTTTTCATCCTCTCCAAGATTGAACGACCTCCTCGAACGTCTGTAAAGTTGGCCCCCCGACATTGAGATATTTAAATTTTGAAAACGGCATTCGTTTGAGCGTCGTTTGAGCGTGTTTGAGCGCCAAAAATTTTCGTTTGAGTGCCATTTTTAAAAGAGTTATGAGCATTTCATTTTTTGGCGGGAAAAACACCTAGCCCCCCCCCCCCCCCGACATTGAGATATTCAGAGAACGGAAAAATGGCGTTTTCAAAAATTGGATATCTCAATGTCGGGGGGCCAACTTCACAGACGTCCTCCTCGATGATAAAAAAAAAAATCCCCCATTGCAACAGATAAATGTATTGAAGGACCTTATATCATTATGCATTTGGTAGGTAGCATTGCAAAATGAAATTGCAGACTATTTTCCAGATATTAGTTCACAGAATCGGGAGTTTAAGTTAACAAGAGATCCTTTTAAAATTGACGTGGATGTACTTCCTGATAATATTCAGGAACAAGCTTTCGACCTAAAATGTGATTCTCAAGCAAACGCGGAATTCGAAAACATAGATGTTGAAAATTTTTGGTTACGCTATTTTCCTGTTTACCCAGAAGTTGCTTTGGAAGCTTTGAGGTTGTTAGTGCAGTTTTCATCCACATATCTCTGTGAATCTGGATTTTCAGCATTAGCATACATAAAGTCAAAATATCGAGCAAAGCTGGACGTTGAAAGTGACCTGAGGTGTGCTTTGTCACAGTTATAACCTAATATTCAAAAACTTGTCAATGACAAACAATGCCAGACCTCTTATTAATGTTTTGAAAGTGACTGGAATTACATTCCAAACTCACCTAGATCCTTGATTACTTCAAATATATTTGATCTGTATTTAATTCTTTGATTTCCTATGTTCTAATAACAATACTATGTTCCAAATTAAGATATGTGTAGTAATATTAAATTTTGTGTATGAAATTATCTATTCTATATTTTCATTTAATAACTAGCTTCAGTTTCAAATTTCGATTGTACTACTTGTATTGACCACATATCGCTCACTCCTCTCAACAACGTCATACCTCAAAAATCGGCGATTTTTAGTTATGCTTGTTTTCAGAATGCCCTGAAAGAGTATTAGCTACAGGTAGTAATTTTTTTCCTTGTATATTGATAAAACTATTTTGCATTTTACATCTAGCAAATTTTATCGCTCTCCGATTTGTAAGTAAAATTTTTTGGATTGCCTCACCAAATTACTGGGCAATCCTCAATGCCGAATTATTATATCATAATCTTTGAGCATATTTGTTTTTTACTTTTTTAAACTCAAACTGGAGAGGGGAGTTTGCAAAACCTCCCCCGGTAACCTACGCCTTTCAACACCGCCCCCTTTTGCGTCCAGCTGTATTATAACTTCTCTCTTCTCCCGAATTCCACTGAGCAGACACGGTATGGGTGTCCACCCCGTTTCACCGACACTAAATTTTCTCCCCCCCCCCCCATTTTCCCGTTCAAGTTTCCCTTTCGGTATGCACGGGTCTAGACATCATCACAAAAACTCACAGAAAGACATCTGGTTCAGCGGCAAAACTCTTCCCAGACGGTCAGCGACAATCAAAGTTACGATACCGCTTTGTAATGGGAGCAGATATGAGTGTTCACACTCCAATCATAAAGACAAGGGGGTGGCCCACTGGTCGCCCAAACAAAAGCAACCCCTCTCACCCCATCTGTTTAGATATCGGGGAGATGACACAAGCTTGGGCTATCCAGACAGAAATGTAAACAAACAGGAGCTATCACCAATTCTTCTACACCAGGGGTGTCAAACTCAAAGGCTAACTTGGGCCAAACAAACAAGGTTTAACTATAGGTGAGCCGCAAAAAAATCAATATTAATAGAAACGTAGGTTTATTTGCCTAATTACAGTATATTCAACATAAATATACGCATTTTGTTTAATAATAGCAAAAAAAAAGAGTATAATTAAAAAACATTTAGCGAATTCTTCCTGTCTTATTATAATTCTGCGTCGGTTATTTCATTATATATTATTGTGTACCAATATATTGGCCGGACCGCAAAAATGTTCGTCCATTGGACTTTGCATGCACGTGCTTACTTAAAAGAAGAGCTTCCACACCGATGGGTGGGGCGTACAGGTGACAGTGATTTACCCTTAATCACATGGCCACCAAGATCCCCGGACCTCACACCATGCGATTTCTTTTATGGGGTTCCTTCAAAGACACTATTTATGCACCACCGATGCCGAAAACACTGAAAGAACTTCAAGAACGCATTTGTGCAGTATTAGGAACTATTGACTACAAAATGTGTGGAATGAACTTGATTACAGATTAGATGCTTGTCGTGTAACAAAAGGGTCACACATCGAACATTTGTAACTGAAAATAAAACTTGGTATATTTTTCTTTAATTTCGTGTATCACTTATTGTAATATGTGTAATAGTTTCGAAAATATAAAATAGTTAAAATCTGGTCATTCATTTGTGCTAACTCTGTATATATGGTTAAATTACAAATAAAAAAATTAAGTTTTTTAAATGATATGGAGTGCGCATGGAGTATTTTTGAAAAAAATTTGATACATATAGGTATTATTCTGCAAAAAAATCTTTGTTTTGAGTTCTCTCCTGAAAAATCTTGTTTTTCGAGATTGACGTTGATTCTTGTTTTGACGTTGTTGAAAGGAGTAAGCGATATGGTGATGGTGGGGGGGGGAGAGGCTTGACCTCACATCAGTGTTCAAAGGGGGGCACAAAGCCTGAAAGGTTGAGAACCCCTGCGCTAGACAAAGTTAAAGTTAAGTGTAATAAACGGCAAGGAAACTCACGTCGCAAACCTTGCAATCATGGAGTTAATGGAAACTCATATGCAGACTTACAAAGGAGACTATGTTATAGGACATATCAATCAATATTGATAACATATTATTATTATTATAACTTAAGAGTAAAAATATTATTATCAATTATTATTGCTTAAGAATAATAATATTATACATTATTATTATTTAAGAATAAAATAATTTGACTACTTTACCTTATTTGATTTTACTTATTATTTTTTATTACTTAATTAAGTACAACAAATTAAGCTAATCATTAAATCTAAAACAACCAATTATGTGCTTGGAAAGACTATCGGAGTAAAGATTATGTTTTAGCACAACTAACAATTCTTTAATATGTTTATTCCTATTGTCCTTAGAACAAAGCCTATTTATACGTACTAGCTGAATTACTATAATGTTATTAAAAACAGATTTATGTAAACAGGTTTCGTAATTTTCAAATATATATATATATATATATATATATATATATATAACAGTTGTAATATTATTATTATTTGGGCTATCTTTAAATTGTATACTTGTACAGCGTGAGATTAAAACACTATCAGTGGTTACAAAATTTATCACTTGCATTAAATGATCCATTCGAAGGTACTTCGAACAGAAACGAACACTTAAATAGTTTCAACCGACAAATTTATTTGAAACTTTAAAAAAATGTTAAATACCAAATCATACCAAATTTTGTTGCAAACCGTCTGAGCATTCGTTTTTTATTGTTAAGCGATTCAGTTTCACAAATTGATATTGAAATAACACAGAATAACAGCTTATACATCTAGCGAAAGCATTTATTTTCATTTCAGTTGGAAAAAATCATATCTCTTCCGCTTCCGGAATCCGTTATCAGACACTTTTTATTTCAACATCATTAATTCTGTTCCAAATAAAAGTGGATTTCCTTTCAAAGTACATGTAACTTTACCTTTGAAAATAAAAGTTTAATTCTTTAGGAAGTTCTTTTTTTCATGTAAGAATTATTTCGTTGTTATGTAGAAATAAAAACGCTAATTATCCAGAAATCAAACTAAAATTCGATACATATAAAAACGCATCCATGTCAAAGGACCTTACAAAATTTTAACACGAAATGCACTTGTAATGTTGAACGAACACTTCTTGAGAAAATATGCAATAAAATGACTGTACTTTCTCTTCACTAAACTCTTAAATTAAGAGAGAACGATAAACTTGAAGATAATGACAGGCCCTGATTTTCCATTAGGCCCAGTAGGCCCGGGCCTAGGGGGCCCCCAACATTTTTATTTTAAAAGGAAAAAAAAAAAGAACAAATTCCCAATTCAATTTTTTTTTACTTTTATAACAACAATTTTTTTTTAAATATCCTTTCAAATTTGATTGATTGGTTCATCATATGTATAGTTATATGCAGGGCTAGATTTGAGGCGTAACGCGACGAAACGACGTACTCTCTTTAGGTACCTCTCTTTATCAATAATTTTGAATATCCCCCCACACATCCCCGGAAGGTTACCGCTCCGATACCTCTATTTCTAGAAATCTAGCATTGGTTATATGTATAGTTCATATGTATGTTATAGTGTATATAAGGGATTAATAAATTTTTCTGGTTGCATTGTATTGATGTTTCAATGATGAAGTTAATATGTTGTATTGCTTCTTGTTATTTGATTATGTTCTAGGCTTCTACGCTTCAAATAGCCAATTCTTGGTAAAATGGTACTTTCACAATGATTCATGATTATTTTTTTGTGTGTCAATTTAGGAAATTTTACGCCCACATCAGTGTTAGGGGGCCCTAATCACGAGTTGTGCCTATAGTCAAGAATTTTCTAAATCGGGCCCTGGATAACGATATCAAGTTTGCATTACCTACTTCGGCAAATTGTTGACGTTCAGTCTTTTTCTTCTTTTAAATACAAAAGGAAAGTTTATACATGATGAATGGGAAAGGATTTGAATAGGGAAGGGGGATTACACGTTATTATCTTCCACCACCGTCTGCACAGGATGGGGTGTCCCCCCCCCCCTCCCAAAACCTGTTTTAAGATAACGACCAAAGTCCTTAACGCCTGTACTAGTATCCATGGTTTCAAATAACGTAGGGTTATAATACAAACTATCCCCGTTCCCAACTCCCTAAATTGTTCCATATGCTACTCTGTCAATCATCTCTACATAATACAATCCCTTTTTGTGAAGAATGAGGGGTGATTTATCAAGGCCACAATATAATACCACAGTAGAAAGTGTATTGAGAAGTTCCTGGGCTAGGTTTAGCCTCTTATCCTTAAAGTTGAATGGATTGGAGCTTGCCTAACACCAGTAAAAGTGAGCTTGTTAGAACAAGTAATATAAAAAAAAAATTTAAATCAATTCCTACTTAGGTCAACAAAGAAAAATGTGAGTGTGAACTAATAGTAGGAATTGAATATAGGGAGAGTGGGAACTAATAGTTGGAATTGAAAAAAAGGATTGCCTGCCAGAACCTTGCCTACTGTGCGAGATTAGGAAGGGGGGGGGGGGAAGAGAGAGAAAAAGTTTATCAGTTTGGGGATTCGATCCCGCAACCTACAGGACGGGAGGGGCCCGCGCAACCGAAGTGCTACCGTTTTCACTAAAAGAAGAGGGAAATTACCATTCAAGAGCAAGAGACGCTCTAGGTCTCTTCCTATTGAAAAGGCACCCATAAAAAACTAAAATTGATTAGTTCAATTTAATTAATGAATTAATATTTGAAAAAACTGTATTAACATCAAGTGTCATCCACTAAAGTTTAAAAAAATGTATTTGAACTTGAGTAGATGAATAAAAGGTATTTTATTAACGATTGAAAATTTGAACAAGATATTGTAGCGAACTGAGGTTCGTAGTGTCAACCAGAAGATGATTTAAACACACCAGGTATACATCACTTATTACATAAACAAAACAAATGCAATTTATTAATCAAATTGATGATGATGAGATATGTACACTGCACAGATGTAAGATGAACTTCGTAACGTAGGTAATCACACTCGATTTTATCGGCGTGGGGCGGAGTAAGAACACAGAAGTCCGCTAGGCTAGCAGAACTGGCTCTGCTTCAATGATGAAGAAACGGCACTTCTCCTGACGGGAAAGGGCTCCCCAATAATATCAACGGCGGTGATCACTGCACGCACCCGGTAGCGATGAAATTATTAAATTAAGGAGAAAGGACTCCTCACTGGAAAATAAGGTAGCAAAGGCTCCTTCCACGAAGACTGGTCTCCGACAAATTAGTGGAGTATGTTTACTCCTGCAGGAACTAGATCGTCGCTGCAAAACAGTCACAAGGGACTCTGAACCGATAAGGGCGGCAAACCCGGCTGCTCTTAGAACTGGATCCGCTACGTGTCAGGAACTAAAAAGACGCAAGCCTCGACTGAGGGGTCCATTCTCTTTTTATAGAAGACCTCCACCGGATATTGCATCACTCTCCAGAAAGTCGAACGATCTAGAACAAGTGAGCAACGGAAATGGGTTTCCTGGGGCGATAATGAAATATTTTCCCCGGGTCTAAAGCGGCCGCCTTTTTAGTTTGTCCTCCAAGCCACTTCAAAGAGTCTCAAAAGGGCCGCTTCGGTAAAATGCGAAAGGCACGAGTCCTTTTGTTTAGGCACGCGACGCCTCCAGGATGCTGCTTAACAATTGATAGTTCATGAATGAAAGCACCTGGGGGGTCTCCTGTCATTTATAATAAATACCAGCGGCGTCACCCGGTGGCGATGACTAAATCAAGAAAAATGACCACGTCCCCTAAGGTCCTGTGGAACAAGTCTATCGGATGAACAAAAGGAAAATTGCTGTCAGCATATTGCCACCCAAGCCGTCGGAAATCTTTTGAAGTGTCTCAGGCCGAGATAGAAGAATTTCTTTTGTTAACGGAGAGGTTGAAATGCAATACTCTACAATATATATATATATATATATATATATATATATATATATATATATATATATATATATATATATATATATATATATATATATATATATATAAATAGGGAAAGTGTGAACTAATAGTAGGAATTGAAAAAAAGATTTAAAAGGGATAGATTTAAAAAGTTTAGAATAAAGTTTAAAATTGGTAATAAAAATAGACGGTTGAGGTGACTTGCTGGTTTCGATTTGACTACCCACAGCTTCACTGGTTGGTTAGCTGAATCACTGGGCTATCACTGCTCGTATTTTTCAAGTCGACATAGCACATGATTTCATCGAAAAGAGAGGTGTGGATTTTAAAATATGTGTGGGGGAGTGGGAGGGAAATTACTCAGCTCTCTATTAAGTACATAACTGCAGTGTAAACCATGAAAAAATTCACGTGTCGGTTTATGAGATTTTGAAGTATCTCATGACGAATTACAATAATTTCCCTGTAAACAAGCAAATTAATATCAATATGAGCATATCACTGGAATTTTGAAAATATCCATGGGTGAAAATCTGCGAATTTGTTTTTGCTTCCCTATCTGCCGAGTCAAGAAACCTTCCTCTAGGACAGCTGACGTCAAGCGGGGCGCAACCGCTAGATATATGCCTGGATTAAGAAAGTGATTGAGAGCATAAAAACATTCTAAACGAAAATAAGTATGTTTATTATTACCACTCCAACTTATTCCCAAGACCGAATTCTGTTTATTTTTCAGTTGCACCAAAGATGTAATTATTTACATGTCATGCAAGTAGTTTGAGGCTGTTGTGTACTAACCCTATTGGATTTGCTCACCTCAATGTTAACCTATGAAGAAAATTTGCCCAAGGATTGCCGAATTGGATTTAGAGATTTTTTTGTTAATTGTACTCCGTAATAGAGAAAGCAATTTTACACCTTGGAGCATTTTTCGGTTTAAAAAAAAGGCAAATAATATTTTAAAATTTAAATTATTTGGGGAAAAATTATGGTATAGTGTGTTTAAAACTCCCATAAATTCCTTTGGTGGATGAAATTTATAAAATAAATCTTGTTGCAAGGTGCAGAAAAGTTCAGGTAATCTAAAAAGTCCATTTTTATTGGATTATCCACATTTATGTAGCTGTAAATAGTAGACAAATTTTCTCCTTGGGTTAACATTGAGGTGAGTGAATCCAGTAAAGCAGCCTTAAAGTACACACTGCTAAAAATAATAATTCCAAAAAACAGATGCAATAAATTAGTGTCTATTTCATTGTAAGCTCCTTCTAGGCAGGCTATTGAAAGGCATACGATTAATTCAATTTCAACACAGTATGGATCAATAGATTCCTACCAAAAGATATTTTATTATTTTAATACGCTTCAGTGCCTGTTAAATGAAACTTAATGGATAGCGAATTGGAAACAAGGAATGATTTTTACTCATATCAGTTCTGCTGAAATCTTATAAATAAAGATTTACGCTTTTATGAATACAAATTTATGAAATATAGTTGGAGGATAGATATGAAACTCTCGATATTCCTCGAGCTTCAAAGATATAAATCGCCACCAAAAATAAAACTTATAAAATATTTTCGTTACATGTTTTTCTCATTCAAGTTTATTTCTACATACTTTTCGTACTATTTATGAGATAAAAATATAGAAATGGTGTTTTGGTTAGGGCATTTAACACAAAAATACCATTAACTCACTTAAAAAGCAAGCCCGAGGGAAAAGGGAATAATTTAGGTGTTTCTAACGAACAGCACCCTTAAACAGAATGTTTATACTACTGATTTTTCTTAAATTTTGTTTTATATAGTGTATTATTTTGTTAGAAATGCAAACTATAATATCCTTTTAAGTTTCGCATGGTATAAAGAATGATATATCTATTCAGAAATGAATATATTTTTTACCATGTTTTTATTAACTCGCTTTCTTGTTTGTGTGTTTGTCCAGTACAAATCTTGCAATCGATTTTTAACTAACTTCCCGACTAGCTAGACATTTGAAACTTTTAGAATAGCTTAGAAAACGATGACAATGTATCCTTTTAATACTTTTAGCCATCTTTAAGCAGAATTGAATTCATTTGCAGTTAATTTTGTTGTTTGAAAATTTCTTATAATTGCTCCCTTTATTACGCATTTGATCATTTTCTTTCAAGTTGTTGGGATAATTCATCAAAAAAATTTTAAAAAAAGTATTTATTAATACCTAGAATTGTCAAGTTTATATGATTCAACAGAAAATTTAAAAACGTGGTATATAAAAAGTTATTTTTATCTTGTAATTATTCTTTTAGTGTATCTGAAAGTCCAAAGTATGTAGAACAATACCTGTTTTTTCTCGGGTTCTCTCTGTACTGCGTACAAAGAAACTACGAAAGTGGATTTCTGTGTAAGCGAGCAACGGAATTGAGATATAGAGGGTGTCTCAAAAAACCTTGACACATTTTAAAAATCTATTTAAAAAAAAGTATACAAGGTAGGAACTGGAAATTCACAGATGTGTTACCGCATATATTAAGAGTTTTTTTCTGTGTCAAAAAAAGTTCAACAGAATTGAAGTCCAAAGTATGTAGGTCCAAAGTATGTAGGTGTATCTGAAGCCTACAGAAGTCCAAAGTATGTAGGTATATCTGAAAGTCCAAAGTATGTAGAACAATACATGTTCATTCTCGGGTTCTCTCTGTACTGCGTACAAAGGAACTATGAAGGTGGATTTCTGTGTAAGCGAGCAACGGAATTGAGATATACAGGGTGTCTCAAAAAACCTTGACACATTTTAAAAATTTATTTAAAAAAAGTATACAAGGTAGGAACTGGAAATTCACAGATGTGTTACCGCATATATTAAGAGTTTTTTTCTGTGTCAAAAAAAGTTCAACAGAATTGAAGTCCAAAGTATGTAGGTCCAAAGTATGTAGGTGTATCTGAAGCCTACAGAAGTCCAAAGTATGTAGGTATATCTGAAAGTCCAAAGTATGTAGAACAATACATGTTCATTCTCGAGTTCTCTCTGTACTGCGTACAAAGGAACTATGAAGGTGGATTTCTGTGTAAGCGAGCAACGGAATTGAGATATACAGGGTGTCTCAAAAAACCTTGACACATTTTAAAAATTTATTTAAAAAAAAGTATACAAGGTAGGAACTCGAAATTCACAGATGTGTTACCGCATATATTAAGAGTTTTTTTCTGTGTCAAAAAAAGTTCAACAGAATTGAAGTCCAAAGTATGTAGGTCCAAAGTATGTAGGTGTATCTGAAGCCTACAGAAGTCCAAAGTATGTAGGTATATCTGAAAGTCCAAAGTATGTAGAACAATACATGTTCATTCTCGGGTTCTCTCTGTACTGCGTACAAAGGAACTATGAAGGTGGATTTCTGTGTAAGCGAGCAACGGAATTGAGATATACAGGGTGTCTCAAAAAACCTTGACACATTTTAAAAATTTATTTAAAAAAAGTATACAAGGTAGGAACTGGAAATTCACAGATGTGTTACCGCATATATTAAGAGTTTTTTTCTGTGTCAAAAAAAGTTCAACAGAATTGAAGTCCAAAGTATGTAGGTCCAAAGTATGTAGGTGTATCTGAAGCCTACAGAAGTCCAAAGTATGTAGGTATATCTGAAAGTCCAAAGTATGTAGAACAATACATGTTCATTCTCGAGTTCTCTCTGTACTGCGTACAAAGGAACTATGAAGGTGGATTTCTGTGTAAGCGAGCAACGGAATTGAGATATACAGGGTGTCTCAAAAAACCTTGACACATTTTAAAAATTTATTTAAAAAAAAGTATACAAGGTAGGAACTGGAAATTCACAGATGTGTTACCGCATATATTAAGAGTTTTTTTCTGTGTCAAAAAAAGTTCAACAGAGGGCGCTAGTTGTTCCGTTAAAGCGAAAGTTGTAAAATGGCTGTAAAAGTTGTAAAATTTTTGCTGTCCCACAAATTTCTTATTTACATCCAAAAATCATTTGGCAACAAGACGGTGCACCGCCTGATTGGGGTTTGATAGAACGAGATTTTTTAAACGAGGAATTTCCGAACAAGTGGATTGGACGAGATGGTCCCATCCGGTGGCAGCCTCGATCTCCAGACATTACACCTCATGACTTTTTTCTTTGGGGATTTGTCAAAGACAAAGTTTATTCGGCAAAACTGGACAGTCTTAAAATACTAAAAAAAAAAACGGATAATTGCTGCAATCTCAGGTGTTACGGAATCCATTTTGGATCGCACATGGGCTGAAATGGATTACCGAGTGGATATTCTCCGTCCCATAAAAGGAGCACATATGGAAATTTACTGACCATACTAAAAAAAAAAAAAAAACTCTATAAGGTAACACGTATGTGAATTTCTACCATGAGTACTTTTTTTATATAAAGTTTTAAAATGTGTCAAGGTTTGTTTTAAACACCCTGTATGTTCATTTACACCCGCCAGAAACTTCGCTACCTACAAGATTTCCATATATAATTCATTAAACGGTAAAAAAAAGTATGAATTTCAAGCTACATTATCTTAGATAAGTAAAACTGATAAAACGTTCGAAATATAGAATAATGAATAACTTATTTTCTTTCAAATGAGATTTTGAAGGGATTTTATAAATATATTATGATTAAGTAGTGCGTTACATCTCAAAAAGTTTCAGTGGGTTTTTTAATTGTCATTTCAAGTAATCCTTATGAATATTCCATTTAATCACAAAAATTAAAATAATCTAAAGAAAATAAAATTTTTAAACAGGGTATTTTTTTTAACTGATATTCCTATTTAGAATATTTGATTTTTCAGTTGTGCGAGATATTGTTTGATTTTAATGCTGAAAAAAAACCGGAAAGGAAGACTATGTTTGGCAAAAAGATATTTTAACGGTGTCAAATTTATATCATACAATTATATATTCAGTTTTAAAATTAACTTTTTGACTATAAATTAAAATTATATCTCACCATAAATGAAGATTAAATCATGGAGTATAATTAAATAAATAAAAATTTAATTTTCCATTTAAACAGAAAATATTTAAATTAATCCCCATTTTTATTTAATACTGAATCTAAAACGGAGCGTTTCCATATTTCTTAGTTTTCATTTCATTTAAAGAGGGTTTTAAAAGCAAAACATATTCTTCCCTTTCAAAGATCCATTTATACCTTAATAACTTTCATTTCAATAGTTACAATGTATTAAAAGCGAAAACGTGATTAAAGGGCCTGTCTGACTTTTTTTTTTATTTTTTCAACATTTTCAATACTCTCCAATATACAACACCCGTTAAATATTTAATTATTTGACTTTAATTTCTCCAAAAGAAGTGACTACATTCAGATGAAATTGTAATTATGGAAGAAATTTTCAATAAATTGTTCCTCACCGAAATGGACAATTCACTGTCATTTGCGCGGGGGAAAAAATCGATATAAAAAAACGCAGATGGTCTCATTCTCAAAAGGAACTTCTACCTTTTATCAAATCTAAAGTAACCAGTAAAGTGGAAGGGAGAAAAATAGAAAAATTCCCCCAAAAGGCTTTTTTTTTTCATTTATCTTCGTCATATTTAAAGAACATGTTTCTGGTTAAAGTGGACCAAGTCAGAGAGGGGGAAATAGTTAAGAATGGGATATTCCCTACGAGTAAACATGTCATGTCTCTCCGAGCCCTCCGGGAAAAAAGTGTGGGGCAGATGAAAACGTATAAGTTCTTGCTTTTAAAAAGTTATAAACTCAATCAGCGTTCACGGGTGAACTTCAAATATTGGTTTCCATGATTCGCACAAGGAATATTACAGAACGAAAATTTTTGTCTACGGGCTACCTCTATTAACTGTCACTCGTTTTCATTATAATACGTATTAGTCAATCTTTTTCATTATAACTAGCCACTGCGCTACCAGCATGGTCGCTTTTAGTTTTATATTTTCTTTTGTAAAACAACTCAACTGAAAGTAACAAATGTAAGGAATGTTACCATTACCTGTCATCATAAATATACGTTGTTAACGGGTATTCTCTATAAGACTGATTCTAAAACATCGTGATTAAAAAAACGTGAATTTCGATTACTGCAGAACAGAGTTAAAGATAAGACTGAGAAACCCAACACCAATGATTTTAAAAATTACATCCCTCTCTGTATGTACTATTTTTCAAAATTAAGATATCTACACTTTATCTTTACATCAAATAAGGGTACAGATGTAGTATACGCAACGAACGCCAAGGGGCGATTTTTCGCCGAATCTGATGGTTGTTTGGTGGTTTTTATATTCTGGCAGGGAGGATTTTAAGATCGGATGGTATTTTTTTGGGATAAGCTTTGTTTTACTGACCGCTATAGCCAGCGGAAGCTTTTTTTTTATTGTACAACAGCCATCGGTATGTAGCGAAGCCAGCGGCTGGGGATTTTCTGTAATGTTTTTGGACGGATGCGTAACGGAGCGTAGCGGAGTGAAGCAAGGGTATCTGAGCGAAGCGAAGATCCCGTGTGCGCCTACGAGTTTCATAAAGCCAGCAGTAAGTTTGTTTTCCAATTTATTGTTTACATTTCGCAGTTTAAGCCTAACAGGTCTCCGAACGGGATTTTGGCGCCAAATTTTCGCCAAATTGGCGATGGCTCGTTGCGCATACTACATCTGTTCCCAAATAAGAAGTTGTTGGGGAAAAATTTTTTAACTTAAAAAATGGAGTAAAAATTCATTAAGTACAAAAATATAGTGTGGATTACACTACTCTCTGTATGTACTATTGTTCACAATTCATTTATCTATACGTATTCATATCAAATAATAAACTGTTGGGAAAATTTCTTCACTTATAAAAATGGAGTAAAATTTCATCACGTCCTGAAAAAAGTGTAAAAAATTAACTATTACTGGCTTTCGATTGCTATGCCTGCGACGGTTAAGCCTAACTTCGCGATCATTTATGCTCTCTTTCACGCCTCTCTCTTAATGAATTATTTCTTCTTCGCTTTCTTTCTTGAGACTGTTCCCGAAATTCACTTGATCGTGCAGCTCGCTTTCGAGCATAACTGATTTCAGTGCGTAAATCCATGTTGACACGCGGTTTCAAATTGCGGACGCCCGCTAATGTTTACATCTGGTAGTTGCAGCCGTTGCCATTCGGAGTGTGCAAATATCATCGATTTTTGTTCCGCATACCTACGCGTTTTATATATATAGATTAGTACAGTGGAGTCCCGATAATCCGAACTTCGGTAATCCGAAAGTCCGCTTAATCCGAAACCAAAAGTCAAAAAGAACTAAGGTTACAGTAAAACCACAGTAATACTAAGTTATACAAAGTATATTTCTGAAAATTACGAGGAAATTCGGTTAGACAGTGTACTGAACTAATTATTACTAAACATCATCCCCTCCTTTCAAGCCAAATTACGCCAACGAGTCAGAAAAATGGTGTTCATTTCAACAATCTGCTGATCGTCTGAAATCCAACTGTCGAGCACTGTGACGTATTGTTAGAACAACTTAACACTACTACACTGCACTAGGCAGCGTTCCGCTCTCTTATCACCCATTTCGTCCCGAGATTTGGTTATGTTTAGACAGACAGATCTTGTAAAATAACCTGTGTAATCACACGTGATATGTAATATTTATGTAATCACACATGATATGTAATATTTATGTAATCACACGTGATATGTACTATTTATGTAATCACGCCTTATTATGAAATTTAAGTTTATTTTAACAAAGATTTCGCTTAATCCGCGAAATTTGCTAATCCGAAAAGGGTCTGGTCCCAATCATTTCGGATTATCGCGACTCCACTGTAGTTTCACCAAACATTATGGCGCCCAATCGTCTCCAAAAATTGGGAATACTCCTTATGTCCGGCCCATTTACAGTTGTGCACAGTTTGTTTGAGTATAATAGTTCTGTTTCTTGTTTAATAAACAGCAAAATTAAAAGAAGACTGTTTCAAAACTTTTTTCGATAAGGTTGTTAAAATGGTTAAAATATGGTTAATCTTTAAGTCAATACTAGTTGATACCCGTCAAAACATGACGGCTAGATAGTAAATAAATATACTAATACACAAATTATACTCAACACATCATTGCCAAATGTTGAAAATCATAATAATGCGCAGAAACAAATTAATGTGTTTAAACGGTCTCGTTCTTAGTGACTATCTAAAGCCAGATTTAAAAATGTCACTGAGCATGCGCAGAAAGGAATTTTTTAAATTGTAAATTATCGCTAATTAAACAGAGTGAGATAAACAATTTCCATGAGGCTTAATGTTATATTTCACAAACATAATTATCATAAAAATAAAAATGGCAGAGAGATATCTAGAGAGACTCCTCGGAATAAACGTATTTATCATTAAAACATGTCACTGAGCATGCTCAGAAACAGTGAGTTTCTAAAGACAGATTTAAACATGCCACTGAGCATGTGCGGAAATCAATTTTTAGTTGTAAATTATCACTAATTAATATAAATTGCGGTTACAAAAACCTAATTTGACAAATCTACAGATTACAATCTTTCGTTTAAGACCAAAGTGAAGTAAATTGATGCAGTTGTTTTTTCTCATGGACTGCTCAAAATGTCGGCTTAGCAACTTAAATATATAGGTGCTCATCTGTTTCAACACGCTTTCATAAAATGTCAAGAACTCAGGGAAAATGGGGTAGAAATAAATCTGTTATGATTATCATGGTAGACATTTTCTAGATATACTGTTGACCAAGTTAACCTGTTAAATTAGGTTAAGCCATGTTTTCCATCGCTACGGCTTAATTTTACAATATGCCATAAGGAGAATTGCTAAAAGTTATTAATCTCCTACTGATTGCTGCATGAGGAAAGTTAAGTTTTTGTTTGGTATTGGATTATGAAGATAAAATGACTTGAATCATAAAAGATCAGCTTTTAATGTAGTATTTATATTGTGCTAATGGTACATAATTCGAACAAAGTTATTTTTTTAAAAAACGCAAAATCATTGGTATTTGGCGATCACAACGGCCTGTAGATGTTGGAATGCTTATAGAATAGATGTTAGGTCGAAATTCGCCATTCCTTGGTTTGAATATTTACGGACTTTTCATCTTTTATTAATATTATACTAGAGGGGTATTATTATAATATTAATAAAAGGTCGGGTATTATTATAATATTAATATTAATAAATAATTATAATATTAATAATATTATACTCGCCATTCCTGGGTTTGAATATTTACGGACTTTTAATCTTTTATTAATATTATACTAGCCGGGTAGTTATGCGAGTAACTATCATCACTGACAGGCTCTTTATTTTCAATAATTCCCATGGAATGAATTTATCTTTATATTTAGAAAAACTCACAATACAAATTTTTAAAATGTAATCTATTATTTTTTAACTTAAAATGGAGTATTTCTAGGAATCTACTTCGACTCGCGGTTTTGGAAAATATTGGAGTTTCGATCAGTGGATTTGTAGACCAGTGGTCATTTATTCTGAATTTATAGACCAAACTTATAATAATCACAACAGCAAAACATTTAACTTCATTTACAGTTACATCCAAACCCGTTCGAGTTTTTTACCTTTTGGAATTTTGAGCATGATACTTATTCGTTTCAAAAGCAATAAATTCAAATAAATAATCTGCGACAAACATGCTCACAGCATCTTCTACTTTTTCGATCCCATGGAACCGTCAAAAGCTTAATATTTCCTTAGTGGATCAAAATCTGACCAATCACGACCAGTATCTTCTCAGTATCAAGCTCAGTCTTTCTTCTGAATCCCTTGATAAATGAAATAGACGCGGATTTCTTCTTGCATCTATGAAGGAGTCATCTGAATCTTCCGCCCCAGAGGAATTTTCTAGCACATAAAAAATGGTCTTCTTTCCCAAAGGCACTAACTTCACTTTTAGTAGTATCCTCATAAGCGCATAAGCCACCTTCAAAAAAAAAGTTTCCTCCCTCTCGTTCCATCGTTGATGATTACAAAATGTTACAGCTAAAATTCTACGTATCACAATCCAATATTACAGGCAATACCTATCAGCAACTTATCAACATCAAAATATTTCTTTGTAACCTTGCCAAATAATTAAAAAATATAACGGTCTATTACTGAATTTCTTATGTCTAGGATTCTCAGTGCTTTAACCGTCTTAGGCGTTGTTCACAATGACGGCCTGTTCACAATGAATCCGCAGCGTTACGTAGTGTCAGAGTCAAAAATTTTAACCAGTCACAGAGCTGGATTCATTGAGCACATGAAACGTCAAACCAGTTACAGGTCATGTCAACAATATCGGAGCGAAAGTAGTAACACAACGCTCCGAATGCAATGTGAACAGACCTTGAGTCCGTCAGCGTTGTGTTGCGTCAGCGTTACTCATATCGAAATACTCTTAACCAATCACAGACCCCCCAAACAATAAACCGCAAAATTGTTAAGGACCGTGATTTGTTAAAATTATTTCGGTAGATCAACGCTGGCGGACTCAATGTAAACAAGCCCTTACGTAGATGACGTTAATATGGCGGCAGCGGCCATCAACATTCGGCGCACAAATAACATCAATGTAACGTCATCGGCCGACAACGATCGGCCCACAAGTGACGGTTGTGTGACACCATCGGATATTAAAGTGCTAACAACAAATTCTCCAAGTTTTGAAGTTTTTACATCTGTATTAAATTTATAAAGTTTAGTTTTACTATTTATTTTACCCTACAGTGTAGTTTGAGTCAACATTACTGTTTAGAAACCTATAATTATTTTATAAACTATAATAATTTTACTGCAGTCTAAACACTGTGCCTGTACTTCATAACATCCTATACGTATTGTGTTTTATATTTTTCCTCTATATCTCTTTCTTTCTGTGCCTGAATCATAATGCAAATTGAATCACGAAACAAATAATTTTTTTGCGTATAATATATGATCAAGAGAGATAAGGATTAGAGTTGAGTAATCCAAAACATTCAGGTTTTTTTTTTCTCTTTTTCTGTAGTCTTGTACCCGTATCAATCATGGATAAGGAAGAAGTACTCTAGTTGTTGAATTCAAACTAAAAAAAATTCTGCTCTAATTTTGTCTTTCTACAATTATCCGACGTGCTTTTTTTAATTACCCTTGCGATGGGATTGATTTTTCCTTCTTTTCCAACACTGGGAAGTCTAGATGTTTAGAGAAGTAAATTCAAGATATAATGGGCACATAATACCAAAAACAAATGATGCGAGAGCAATATGTTAAAAGCAGACTGATATTCATATTTTAGTCTTACAGCCAAACATTCACCTAAATGCTTATATTTTCTTCGTTTGCATCTCCTGATATACGTGTCATCGGTGCTAATGATAACACAAAGCAGTAGAGTAGCTCAGTTCATTGATGTTACAATATTTTTCTGGTGTCGAAGGAAAAGCCGAGTCAATTAACAATCATTTAGATTAGGCAAGTAAATAACGGTACAGCTAGTAAACACTTGTTAATTTACTTCCTATTGAAAACAGGTATCGGTCAGAAATGAAAACTTCGAAGCTAAAAACCTTTAAATTGAATTTCGGATAATCGAAAAGAAAGTTAAATTTAGGATAATTCAAAAGAAAGGAGCTTCACTCCAGAGGACCGCCTACAACCATCATAGGCCATTCAGAAAGCAGCACTTGAATTTACTTTCAAAAACGAAAATCTTAGTCACATCAGAGGTCCGTGGATATAAACTTATGTCATGCCTATATCAAAACAGCTTAACGAGGAATTCAGAGAGTGCGTAAGATAGTCGGATAAAAAAAGCCATCTTGGTTTGCAAGACAGCTCGAACTCCAAGGCACTGTCGAAACAATGAAAGTAATACGGCATCCAAAACCGAAGACAGGGAATACGCTTATGACAAGCTTAGACAGGAAAAAAATACTTTGCCAAGATGACCCGGTGAATTCTAGGTTATATTACTTCCGTGATACATTACTGCGTACGTCTGGGCTCATAGCACAAATCCAGGTCAAAATCCCATGGTAATAAACGGTAACCATAATAGTACACTCTCCTCTGTCCATACCCCTCCTTCAAAAAAGAAAACCTAATTTGCAAAATTTTATGATTATTAACGTTTCTCCCAGATTCAGATCGACTCGTGGCAAATGATAACAAAAGCTCAAATGCAATCAGGTTCGGCTAAAAAATAATTTCACGATACTGGTCTTAAAAACTACGTGCTCCATTTTGACTGAGCATTGAGGGTGTTGTTTGATGTTTGGAAAGTCCACATTACTGGAATTCTAACTCAGAAAAAAATTCTGTCTGACCAGCTAAAGAATTAATATCTCACAGGGAAGGGATTCACATTTAATTGAGAAATTTTTTTTTCTAACGTGGTATTTTGTCCCGAGGACTTTGACTCATCCATACTGCGAATTCGTTGGATCACACTACAGGTGGGCCAGTACTATTCCGTATGAGGAGGGAACAGCACGGGAGTGTCCAAGTCTTATCCAGGATTCGAACTTCAGCCTACACCCGGGGTCGTCAACCTTTTAATACCTACCGCCCACTTTTGTATCTTTGTTGATGGCAAAGTTTTTTTACCGCCCACCGGTGCATATCCGCAGTGACTCAATTTAGCACAAGTGCGAAGTAAATTTTAGAGGGGAGGGTTTTCAAAAATCTGTACTTAAATTTATTTTTTTATTTATACTTTATGCAAATATATACATAAATATTTACGGATGGCTAAGGAGCTAATTCGTTGCTCCCTCGTCCACGAGTATACTTCGAGAAGTGTCCGGTGAATTATTACCTGTAATCCAAGTTTAGAGATGGAATTCAAAAGTAAATTGCAAAAGCATATTTTAAAAAAGTCAAATTAGTGAATGTGTTAGCAGTGTATTCGATATATGGAGGAAAAGCAAAATTTGTAACAACGAACAAAATTTCCACCGCCCATCATGAAAGCTTGAACACCCACTAGTGGGCGTTAGGGACCATGTTTTCTTCCACGGGCCTACACCATAGAAGCCTGAGTCAATAACCACTGTACAATGTGGATGACATATAGTAACGTATGGAGATAAAATTTCTAATATAAAAAGAATGTATGCTATCGAGAATTTTATATGCGAAAATATTTTCAAGAGAGAGGGTACAAGATCTGAAAGCTCGTTCAAGCCCAATTTAAGGGCCGTTATGAAGTTAATGCATTACATAACAATGAATAAACGGCTTAGATTTTGGAGAAAAATTCAGCCCACTATGAAATCTCCACAGCATATTTTCATGATATAATATAATGCATTTTAAAAGGATTAATACATCATTTCCATACATCCGTGTAAGAGCCTTTAGTAATTGAAACTTTATTTTAAATACTTTAGGCTGTAGCTTATTACTAGATGCAACGTAATTTTACGGATGATTTTTTCATGGTAAAAAGGGTAAAAGTTGATATGAAGAAAGCGTAATGACGCAATCGCAAAGTGCATTTTAGAGTAGATGAGTTTAAGACGGAATCGTTCATTGCTAGGATTACCGTAGTTGAAGAGCACTCCGCTTAACCTGTGCACAAATTACATTACATGTTGATCTTTTATATTAATGGACTACTAAGCTGATGCGAAATATAAGCACATAAAAATTGACGAGACTTTTAAAACAGGAAGATTATACGCTGATCTAAGAGCGGAGATTTTAAAGCCAGATTAAATTAACTCAATACTTCTATCTCTAGATCCCCCCCCCTTTATCAAATATTAAGACATAAAGACACGGCGTATCTTAAATATTAAGCTAATACACTTTCTTTTTCGGCAGATTATCTGTTGCACCCTGGGCTTTTTTTTTTTAATATTATTTTTAGCATCTATTCTGGTTACACCAAAGTTACGCTTCAGTGGGCTATAAAATTTTCCCTCGTCTTAATAAAATCCATCACGTTTAACATAGACGTTAAATAATTCCGTGTCAACTTTGTTGTGCTTCGATGAAATATCAGTGCAAGCAATATTTTACTTATATTTCTGCCATATTTTTATTAACATAAATAAATACTCACTGTTGCAAATGCAGAATTAAATTTTATTTCGAGCTTAGTAATTACTTAGTTTTATTTAAAGAAAAGATAACACCGCATGTCTACATAGCTTCTTATTTATTCGAACGGCATTACAATTATTATTTGAAAGTGTGGCACTTAACAAATCGGTGGATTTGTCGAAAGATTCAGTGTATATTAATATTTGTTATCTTTCATAATTCACGAGATATTTCATCACAACAAAGGATTTAATATATATATATATATATATATATATATATATATATATATATATATATATATATATATATATATATATATATATATATATAGGTATAGGTATTCCTCGACTTACGACTTCACTTACGCCCCAAATTTTTAAATAAAAAAAAATTCTCAAAAATAATGTTCCTCGAATGCACAGTACATTCCTATAGGTATTACATAATTATTAAAAAATATGATGCAATACTCTGCAATACTGCAAAAATTTATGACTTAATAATAAAAATGTATGATGCAATAGTTTCGGTAACCACACGATAAATCAAATACACCATCGTTGGCTTCAGAAGTGGCTTCAGCTTTCCATTATATTAATAAAAAACTGCAACAATTTGAAGCAATGGATCCCAATGAAGAAAGATTCACAATTGTTAATCGTTGTATTCAAGAAAATCCGGCTTGCTACCAGACAATATGCAAGTAAAAGAAGACTCAAACTGTTCAAACTACCTTGGATAACTTCGTTAAAAAAAAAGTTCAACCTATCTTTCGTCGCAAATTCTGAACCAATGGATTGAACTAACACAATAAGTAGTGATGACGAAGATTAATCTATGTCTTCTAGGTACAATGTATTTTAAATTACGTATGAAGGTAAAAAATATATGTATGTGCATATACAACAACAAAAAAATAAAATATTGAAACTCGACTTACGACTAATGTCTCGGTCCCTATCTCGGTTGTAAGTCGAGGAATATCTGTATATATATATATATATATATATATATATATATATATATATATATATATATATATATATATATATATATATAAAATTAATAAAGATATGTTAGTGACCAAACAATAGATTAAAGGCTGAAAATCCAATACATAAATTTAAATTAAGAGAGAACATATTAGTAAAGGACATTAAAACAAATTACTTTCAAGTAAGACGCTGAATGCTGCACTTTTATTGAAAAAAAATAAATAAGACAAAGTTGAAAGTGAAAAACCAGTATGAACTCTAAAGGAGCTCTAAGGAGACTAACACAGTCTCCTTAGTAAGTCTGCTTCTGTGTTTCCATTTGCTCCATGGTTGCAAGTTCTGTGACGTCAGTCTTCTTGCGGTTTCCTATTCTTAACTTCAACTTTGTCTATCGCCAGGCTTTACGTTCTTTGAATAAGTAACTAGTTATTCAATTATTCTGTTTCTAATGGATTGTACGGTGTCTAAGTATTTTATTGTTTAGACCATACTTATCAGAAACAATCCATTGGTTTTCAGACAGTATCGGCACCGCTGATGACGAGATGCTGTCTAAAACATAATTAATACTTATGTTTTCATGTTTTTAGTTCCTGGTTGCAAGTAGCTTTAGAGCCCATACTGATTTTTCACTTTCAACTTTGTCTTATATATATATATATATATATATATATATATATATATATATATATATATATATATATATATATGTCAAGGATTTAGTGGGAAAAAATGATTATTCTAAATTTAAAGGGGGCTTAGTAATTAATTTATTGTCGTGGCGTAATTCGCCACTATTCTCATATCTTGGTTCGAAATACATCGAGAGAAATCGGGGAAATTCCCTTTGGATTGATTGACATCTGTGGCCACGCCTATGGTTCATCGCCGGTGTATGCGTCACAGAGATCATGTGGGCATGCGCGGTGGCTTTGGATGGCAGAAAAACAATAGCGTTTAATCAGACGGCGGGAAATTCTTGATTAAGACAGTCACGCGTCGCTTGGGAGCTTGATGACTCTTGGATTTAATTTATCAGATTCAATCAGGTAGCTTAAGATTTTGGAAATAAACGATGTTAGATATATTAATTGTAGTTCTTTGCCACCGGCCTTTTAATTCATTGACTGCTATAACTTTAATAATTAAGTAAAGATAGGTTAAGAAGGAGAAAAGTTTGGATGTAAGACAACGTACTGGGAAGGGTGTAAGTAGCGAGCCTCGTCATATATATATATATATATATGTATATATATATATATATATATATATGTATATATATATATATATATGTATATATATATATATATATATATATATATATATATATATATATATATATATGTGTGTATGTATATATATATATAAACAAAATGCATAAAATTCCCTAGTGAAGAGTTAACATCAACTAACATCAATGTATTTTGTTTGTTCTTCTGCTTGGCATACACTTTCAGAAACATAGACACGATTTTTACTTGTCAGAAATTAACAGAAATTCCTTAATTTCTTTATAAAAATCTCTCGGGTTTAGTAAAACAAATTCAAATAATGAAAAAGTGTCAAAAACTTTGCAGTGCTTAAAGCATAAGGCTAACAGATGCAACTACTTTGGAAGCGTAAGGACTTGTTCACATAGAATCCGTCAGCGTCATCGTTAAAGATTCCGTTGGCGCTGATTGGTTAAATGGTTCAATGATTGGTATATAATTGGTTAAAAAATTTAACACCGGCGCTGACGGATTCTATGTGAAAAGGCCCTAAGCCAGCATAGAAGATGGTCTGTGACTGAAGAGGAAATGCCTCACACCATTTAACAATTATGAAGAACTAATTCAGATATCCGAAATAGAAGAAGCGAAATGTAAGAAGAATAATTGTAACATTTCTAATAACACTAAAGTGTTCACGGTTTACGTTGGTGTAAAGTGTTTACATATAACAGAACGATGCCATACTATTTGATTCAGTATCATAAATTGAATTCATTACAAATACCAAACCTATATAATAAACTCAACCAAAGAATCAATTCAACCAAATATTCATTAGAACAATTATTGGACGAGTTCAAGCAATGTTCCCTCAATTGGACACAGCAGAAACTGTCACATCAGAGATGTTGAGTTCTTTGTGCTGACAACGGTTTCAGGAGTCAGACCTTATCGGTTACTATACCGTATATGCCGGGGGATGGATGTCATTGACATGAATAGCAGCCCAGATGACCGTGTACTTCTTTCCATAGACTTGTTAAGCATAACAAATTGTAACTTAAGTTGCACAAATGACTGACATCATTTGGAAGGTTTCAAAAATATCCTGCGTTTGCAGGGTGTATACATATATAAAATTGTTTGAGATGAGGATTTAAATGAAAAGATGTCTGCTGAACGAAACATAGACAAGGGGCGAATATACGTCTGAATTTAGCACTATTGGGTCATGGGTGTTAATTTTCGCCAAATAGAACTAAATAATTTCTTTCACTTCCCTGAGTAAGGAAAAGAACTTACGTCGGTGACACTCTCTGATATAGGTTCTATTCTGTATGAACACGATAATTCATTCTTCCGCAAAACAAGATCGCATTTCGTTCTTTTAAAGACAACGATGTGGAAGAACCTCACGTCGGCCTCAAGCCCTGACAATAACTCAACTGGATACAATTGATTTGGAGTAACAAGTGCATGTTAAACCTGTTCAGTTAACTACCTATCCCTAGCTGTTAACCTCACATAGGAGGGATTTCAGGAGACTCCAATGGACACCTACTAGGACTTAGCCTATCCCAAGGTAAAATGATTCAAACTTTCCCCAAAAGGCGACGTCTTATTAATTGAAAAGTAACAAATGGATTGCTCAAACAGTCAACATTGTGGTATCTGCTATATTGCATAAGCAGAGTTCAGTGTTAAAATAAAAAAAAATTAAAAATATTTTTTTCAATATCATAAAAATAAATAATTTTTTAAAAATATAAAAAATTCATCGATTATCAACTTGTTTTGAATAGTTTCTCCCAAAATAGGCTTTTCCCCACTAATAGTGAAATAAACCCTATATCTCTTTTACTTATCGAATGCCTCTTTGAAAATAGAATCATTTACGTTTGAAATTTTATATAGGGACATATTTTTATAATAACTGAAGTTTATTTGTTTTAAAAGCTTTGAGTTGATTTTCTTTCTCTATAACAACCTAAAACTTCCTTTTAAATGGAAATTCAAGCTGACAACAACTAAATCTAGTTCAAGAATAAAATAGGAATCTACAAAATGAATAGGCATACCACCTAATATCCTGTATTCAATTACTTTTCTTTAGATTAACATAAGCACATGGGTCTAGATCATTCTAAATTTCTATCTAGATCCTACATAAACAGATTCCAACAGATTCCAAGTCTTTGTGCATACTAAGTCAACAAAACTGAAATACGCTTAATGATAAAAACACTAAAATTATATGTAAACAGTTAGTTTTTAATAT
The DNA here is from genome assembly GCA_907164885.2 of Dolomedes plantarius. Taxonomy (NCBI): domain Eukaryota; kingdom Metazoa; phylum Arthropoda; class Arachnida; order Araneae; family Dolomedidae; genus Dolomedes; species Dolomedes plantarius. The sequence continues at coordinate 104,124,017 of OU015496.1, forward strand.
AAACAGGCCATTAGCCATGATATTTTCAATATGCTTTGGCTGAAAAAAACTTTTTTTTCAGTCAGCTGTTGGAAAAAGGGAAAGATGGGTTAAAAAAATGCAGGTGTCTTTATTCTCAAAATAAACTTCTGTCTTTCTGCTGCTGTATAAAAACACCGTAAGATAAAGTGCAGAAGAAAATTCTCCATCCTAAACGAATTTTTCTTCTTTCTTACTTTTTGTTAGTTCGATCGCTCTTGTCATTTTATATATGTATATTTACATTATTTTACATTTTCTTCATCGAATTTGTCATTTATTTTTAAAATTGCTAGGAAAACGAAAAGTCTTATAAAACTTTTCTTTGTAGGATGAATACGCATATATATACATATACACTGAAGTGTCACTGAATTAGGGATAGGAAAGCCTATGCAAATTGTGTAGCGCTGCGCATCATGTATGCGCAAGTGAGGGCGCTGTGGTAACTGCATATATAGCGCGTACTGTGGTTGTTCTGAATTAGTTGTTGGAATTGCCAGTATGGGTAAACTGCCTGATTTAGACGCCTTCGATCGTGGACAAATCGTAGGTGCGAGACGCATGGCCCATTCAATTTCCGAAATCGTCAGACAGCTAGGATTTTCAAGGTCGACAGTGTCAAGAGTATACCAAGAATACATGGATGGTGGAAAAAAAACTAGCGATCGGGCAAACTGCAAAGGACAATTAGCCTTGACAGTGCGTGGTGAGAGACGGCCCAGGCGTATTGTACGTAGCCAGCGAAGCCAAACATTAGCTCAAATTACCACCTAGTTTAATGACGGTGCCAGTCGTACAGTCAGTAAACGGACTGCGCAACGCTCGCTTCACCGTATGGGTTTCGGGAGCCTACGAGAGTACCATTGCTCTATACTCGCCATCGGGCTGCACGTCTTGCCTGGGCAAGAGAGCACAGAGACTCGACTGTAGAGGACTGGAAGCGAGTAGCATGGAGTGATGAGTCTCGATTCCGACTACTTAACGCCGACGGGAGGCTGAGAATATGGCGTCAGGCTCATGAAGCCATGGATCCTGCATGCCTGGCTGGAACTGTACAAGGGCATGGTGGCTCAATCATGGTCTGGGGAGTTTTTTCGTGGCACAGTTTGGGATCTTTGGTGCGTGTACCAACCTCCCTCAATGCAATTCGGTAAGTAGAGTTGCTGGGTGATCACCTCCATCCGTTTATGCTGTTCTGTTATCCGCACGATAATGGAGTTTTCCAGCAAGACAACTGTACCTCTCACAAGTCCCGGTTGGCTACTGGCTGGTTGAATGAGCATTCCTCTGACTTCTCTGTCATGAATTGGCCACCTAGAAGCCCAGACTTTAATCCTATTGAGCATCTTTGGGATGTTTTGGAACAAGGCGTGAAAGGTCATCACACAGCACCAAACAACCTTACTGAATTATGGACAGCTTTAGCCAATATTTGGCAAGCCATTCTCGTGGAACGTTTCCAGAAACTTGTTGAATCTATGCCTCGTCGTGTGGCAGCTGTTATCAAGGCCAGAGGAGGCCCAACTCGTTACTAGGTAGGTATCCCTAATTCAGTGGCACTTCAGTGTATATACATACATACAAATATATATATATATATTATATATGTATATATATATATACATATATATATATATACATATATATATACATATATATATATATATATATATATATATATATATATATATATATTTATACATACATATATATATATATATATATATATATATATATATATATATATATATATATATATATATATATATATATATATATATATATATATATATATATATATATATATATATATATATATATATATATATATATATGTATGTGTGTGTGTGTGTGTTGGTTCACTTTTTCGGACGTCGTGGAATAGGCATGGGAGAATTAATTATTTTATGATTAAGTAATATATATATATATTAATAATAAATTCTCAAACTTATATTTATTTCCTTTTTTTGTCATTAAAGTTACACAGGTCTGCATTAAAACCAATCTGTTTTATATTACGAATAACACATCATGTATTCCTGAAATTAATTCCATGTGTTTTTTTATAGATTTCTGCGATTGATTTTTTGCTGCAGTTTTCAACACGGAAGGTATAAAAGTCATAAAAGTAGTGAGCATAAACTAAAACGAAGTTTTGAGATGATGTAGTCTACGTATGTCATGATTTTTACTGAGGTTTATTATCACGGAGCGTATTAAATGTCCTGAAAGAAGTGAGCTTAAATAAAAAAAAATAACACAGCGTTCAACTGATGTAGCTTACATATGTCATGATTTTTAGTGAGGTATGTTATCAAGGAGAGTGTTAAAGTCATGAAAGAAGTGAGGATAAATAATAAAAAAATAAAACACAGTGTTCAACTGATGTAGCCTATATATGTCATGATTTTGAGTGAGGTTTGTTATCAAAGAGAGTATTAAAGTCGAGAATGTAGTGAACATAAATAATAAAAATCACAGCGTTCAACTGATGTAGCCTATATATGTCATGATTTTTACTGAGGTTTGTTATCACGGAGAGTATAAAAGTCATGAAAAAAGGGAGCATAGTTAAAAAAACACAGCGTTGAACTGATGTAGCCTATATATGTCATGATTTTTACTGAGGTTTGTTATCACGAAGATATTAAAGTCATGAAAGAAGTGAGCATAGTAAAAAACACAGTGTTCAACTAATGTAGTCTACATATGTCACCTATTCTAAAAATGTCAACTGTTACAAAAAGTTCATAATTTTATTTACATTTTAGTGCTATAAACACATTATTGATCGGCAATTTTATTTAAATTTATAAAAAGTCACCGGCAAAAACTGAAATTTTTGATTAAAGTACGGCATTTTTATTTTCTGAAATCTATTTCCTTTATATGAGAGTCTGAGATTCACAGTTAAAATGATAAATGTGAGGATTTGCCTGAAACTCATTTAGGTCACACTAAACGCAGTTTTCAAATAAAGCAATGTTCAGTCGATCAAAAATTTCTCCAATATGACTTTCCTTTACTCTAAATTGTCTTCAACATTTTCGTGTAAAAATATGAGTTTTCTCGTTGCAGGTCAACAATTTTTAAGAGAAAATCCTGAATCATGTTTCAAATGGATTTACTGTGCAGTTGAATATAATTTGAGATAAAAACTTTTTTATCCATTCAAAAAATAAATATGCATGAAATCAAACCCGCGTTATGGGGTTAGAAACTGAAGTCTTAAATACTTAAAAAAAATTTTTAGAGGGACGAAGAGATAAAAGAAATGAAGTTTAATGTGTGATTTATGTGCATAATATAATAGAACAATGAAAAAATATTTTAATCTCATTTCTTATTCGGAAATTTTTTTAAACATTAATTTACAGTTTCTTAAAAAAATAAAAATAATTGACTTGTTGCAATAATTAGCATTGCGCTCATGAAATAGATCGTTGATTAAACAGTAAATTCCAGTTTATTGAATATATAAAAATTATATTAATTTTATTAAAAGTTTCCTATTTGTATTAGAGATTTACCAAACTAAAAATTTAAAAAAATAAGCACCGTTTATAGGAATACGTTTATGAAATAGATCGTTATGAACCGACCAGTAACTCTAAACTGAATATCTTTGTCAATAACTAGCTGCATAAGTAACGAATCGTTATCGATATATGCTTAAACTATTTAACCGAATTCTTCCAGAATTCCAAATAATTGTACACTCTCAATGCTAAAGGAAGTGTTGGTTGTAGGTAGTCTACGTACCCCCAACTAATATATATATATATATATATATATATATATATATATATATATATACGAGTATATAACGATTTTGATAATTAAGTTTTATGTAAAAATGCCACATTTTTGCGGCAATTTGACAATAGCCCTAGCTCAAATTTTCCATGAAAGTAAACTTTTCCTTAGTACTGCCATGTCAATTTTACCCCATTCCTCTTGGAACGTTTTCCAAAGTCCGTTCAGTGTTCTTGGATGCTGTTTTCATAAGGCTCGTTTTAATAAACCGAAAGCGTAAAAGTCCATTGGAGAAGCGTCAGGCGATTTGACTAGTATTTCATTAAATGGGTTACACTTTATTCCCGTTTCTGATTCTTTCTTAGCTAAATAAGCGACAGTTGATTTAGAAGTGTGACTAGAGGCTTTGTCCATATGAAACTCAACTTTATCAATGTCCTTTCCATATAAGGCTGGAATTCTCTTTCAAAAATTGGTTCTAAAATATTCTGTTGATGGTATAGTGAATTATTTTGGCTTTACTTGAGACTTTTTGATTTTTAATATGCCGTTGTAACAAAATCCTGCAACTATCATGAATCCTTTTGTGAACTTTTCTGTACACTGACGAAGCCATTTCGTACTGTCATTCCCGTCAGTTGAGAAATAGAAAATTGATCTTTTTTTATTTCAGTCACTTAAATACACCCATGCCTCATCGAGTGTTACCACAAATTTTCATTTTTCAGCAGCTAAGAGTTTTTCATATAATTTTCTACAATTTGTTTTTCTTCAATATGCTTTGGCAAACGCAGATGAACTTTAGGTTTAAACATCATTTTTAATTTCAAATCTTTATGAATGATTTTACTTACATTGTCAGAAGACATTCCTAATTTCGATGCAATGGATCTTTGAGTCGGCGGATATTATTTTTCATTTGTTTATTTTTTTATGAGGCTTCACTTTCTTAATATTTACTTGCTTTCGAACAGTTTTACGATGAGGTTTCGCGGTCTTGATTTCATTTTTACTTTCAGTCAGACATTTTTTCCCTTTAAATTTTAATATATTATAAATAACTTTTTTTGAAATGCCATAACTGCGATTTTTACACCGCTTTATATTTTGTTGATACGAATATTTCTCCTCGGAAAGCTCAGTTACGTAACCTTCGAGAAATCTATGAATTGGAAGAGCCATTTTCAAAATAAATCCTTTAATCTATATTCCAATCAAAACAAAAGAGTAGAAGACGATTATTCTGAAGTTACCAAATTTTTATGTCAAAATGCAAAAAGAAAAATAAATTACAAAATCTTTTCCATAAAGGGCGAACGACATTCTCTCTCTCTCTCGCTATATATATATATATATATATATATATTCGTCTCTGAGTGCGTATTGTTATTATTTTAAATCCTTAAACATTATTCGAATAATTCCATTTCCAACTGTTCAATTTACACTGGAGACCGCATTGTATAATTTCAATAGCTGCATCTGAGTCTCGAAATGCAGGAGCATCTATTGTGTAGTATAATTAATCCCACAATACTCCTCACAGCACGCGACAGAATCCTAAAAAACATACATGTGTCAAAAGGAAGAAACACCTCCTTTCGCCGACATATACCATTTTGCTCCCTTTCCTGCCCGAAACCAAATCAACAAAAACATCCGAAAGAAGAAGCAAAGAAGAAGAAGAAAAAAAGAAGAGGGAAAGTTTTAAAGGATAGGCAAGCGTTTTGAGGGAAATGCCGAAGCGTGTTGACCTGGATATATGTATGAATGGGGAGAGCTGCAAGCGGCCTCCGGACTGCAGATCAATAACTAGCAAGGACCGCATCTGCAGTGGGAGTAAAAGGCTTCCGCCCCCTCACACCCCCCCCGTCCTTGCAGGGAAGATCTAAATGAAAAAGTGCAGATGAAATGTGGTTTCATCATTAAGGGAATCGATTGATGTGGGAATGGTGATTGGAAAGCTGCGAAAAGTGACGGATACTGTTGGGGAAAAGGATTTTTGAGGGTGGGATGGCAAGAAAAGGGGTTTAATATAATTTAGACCTAGGAATGTCCTGTGCTGTGTGCTCTAGAGCATTTGATCAGAGCTGGGTTTCGGTACTTAAAAGTTGAATGTAATGTTTACTAACGAATCTTATTACATTTTACCGTGATGAATAGCTCTCAACAACCATAGTTAGTAATTTTAGGTGTCATGATATTTACAGATTCTCAGCTTTCTAGTATTAATCGATAAGTGTTCATGTTTCGATGTTCGTTCCAAGAAATCATTTCAAAATTGAGTGTTTGTTTGTTTTTTTCTAATGCGGAAGCACTTGTCGTGAAACATTCGCCTTTTGTCATAATTGAGTGTTCTAATGTTTAAATGCATACCTTTTCCGAAACAGAGAACCTAGAACAGTTAAATGCCCAACTTAATTTACTTCATTTACTTTACAGTTGAAACTAATGTTTACTAACGGATCTTGGTACATTTCATCGGAATGAATAATTCTCAACAACCACAAGTAGTAATTTTAGGTGCCAGGATATCTACAGATTCACAGCTTTCCCGTATTAGTCAATATTCGATGTTTGTAACAGGAAATTATTTCATAATTGAGTGTTGTAATTTTTAAATACATACTTTTTTTCCGACACAGAAAGCCTATTGCTATAAATTCCTTAGCTGAAAAGAATGCTTCCGAACATTATATAAGGTATCCGTTATATACCATATCACTATATGAGGTACGGATAATACTTTTTGATTTACTTGCTGTTTGTCTTTGTTGCTGTTGTTGTTTGTTGAACAATTTTAACTTTCAAAAAAGCACAACTGAAGCTGTTGCATTTTAGTTTTCATAAACACGTTTAAAAAAGGAGAGCAAAATTTTCGAAAAATGAGATAAATGAAACAGAAAAAAATTAAACCATTTGTAAATTGTATACTCACTGTAAGGACTTACTATTTGTATAACATCTTGAATACAGGGAACACAGTAACTAATAGCTTCCAGATAAACAATTTGGAATATGAAATAGGAAAATACGTCCCCAATCATATCTGTGGTGTCAGCTTTATACACTGATTTTTATTTTCTTGTAGCCTTAAAGAATCTGATTTTCTTAAAGATTCTCTTAAGAAATTAATTTATTAAATCATACGAAGTGCCCATATAGCAAGTAATAAACTAAAGCATAACATCCCATTTGGGATACATGTCAGAAATGTTGGAGGCTTCTGCTTCGTTGAAGGTACCTTGATCTTTACCATTCCTTGATCTATGTCGTCACCGTTAGGAAAGGATTCATCCTGATCTACCAACTGTTCCCTTACCTATTGTACATCTTTACTATTCTTAGACCCAGGGCTATCAGTAGTTTTAATTACGTTGAACTTCTGTTTTGTTTTGTTTTTAACAACAAGAATATTAGTTTTAGTTTAAATTGTAATGACAGTGTGTTTTTTATCAATATATATATATATATATATATATTATATTAGACCTTTGTTATACAATGTATAATGTAGCAAAATAAATTTTTATGTTTGGTAAACTGAGAATTTCGCTTTCATTTTACAAACTCTTAGTAAGCATCTTGATTATTAGGGAATAGACTCAAGAAATGAATTTTAAAACAACAAAATTTCTGAAAATTGAAGATCGGGTCATATTGACCCGAACAGTACATTCGTAAAGTAGATGCGAACAGAACAGTAGGGTTAAATAAAATCCCTTTAACTTAACTTCAAGCTAGAAAATGGGGTTTGTATTAACTTCTTTATATCTTTTCTTACCCTTTTTAATAATAAATATATTTTTAAAAATTCTAGTTTTTTTATTACAATCTAGGTTTACTACATTTTTTTCGCTGGGATCCCTGTGTGTAAATATGAGTAAGATTATACTACAGGGAAGAGGGGAAAAAAGGGATACGAAAAACACTACCGAGAAGCCTTATCAGGAATTCTTCTAACATTTAAAAAAGTCATAAAACAATTTCTCTTTAAGCTAAGAAACAAAACATTCAAATGGGATATGATAAATTGAAGCTTTTAGAAAAACATGTAATAAAAAACTAAACAATAATCAGTTTATTATTTCCTTAATAAGTAAATTAAAAATTATAATAGTTTTGAATGATACGGATATATTTTATATACAAACAAATTATTTCTTTTTTTTTATTTATAGACAAATATTAAACCAACTGAACAAAAAAATGTACAGATACGAGAATTCCCACTGAGTACAGTTTTTAATTTTAAGTCTGGCTTTCTTTGGAAAAGAAAATTATAACTGTAAAAGCAGGTGTTAGATAACCATGTAAAAAAAAAAATTAAACTCTGATAAAACTACCCCCAAATAATGGAAATTCAAATTCGAATTGCTGATAAACATAACTTAAAAACATTATTGTCATTACACATATTTCTACCAGCCATTTAATTTCATATAGATTTTTTACCCTCATGTTTAAACCTGGATGTTTAAAACAATTATCATAACCTAAATAGAAAGCATAACATCTTTTTAAACAAAATGCACCCAAAAAATCTCTGGATATTAGAGGCAAATTTTAAGTTAAATATCAAACAGATGTATCCCAGAATGTTTATTTTGATAGCAGAAAGGATTTTAATTCATGTTAAAATAGCTTATTAGTATTTTTTTTTCATACGTTATTATGTTTAAACTGTTATTTCTGGTATCTATAGGGCAATAGTTGCAAGGATGATTTACTAACAGTTTGTTGAGATCATTAGAATTTTTAAAATTTCTACTACTGTCAAATTTTATTGGCTCATTATGTGCTTGAGGTATTTAATTGCATTCTTATTCTGCAGATGTAACTGAATTCTTTAAGGTTTGCGGGGTTTTTTTCTAAAAAAAATATTTTTTAAGGGCAGACTTACATGACCAAGACATTCTGGATTAAGAAGATTAAATTGATATTATAATAAAAATTAATGTACTGTATGTTATGCTCTTAGGCTTGATAATTTGTTTTCTACATGCCTCAGATTAAGTATTTATTTTTTCTAGAACTGTACACTTCTAATGTAAGAAAAAATTCAGATTTTTTAAAATTTCGAAATTTCTTCTTCTCCAAGAATAATATTTTAAAATTTACAGTCAGCATCTATAAACGCATTTACTCTTTTTTCTTCGACAGATAATCTGACTCTCTTTCTATTTATAAAACTTCTATGATTTCTGTACTGTAAACTATATAAGGAGATTTAACCTTCTATTGAAGCATATAAATTACATTAATTTTTTATTCCAATCAGATAGAAAAATGCCCTTTTTCGTATCATTTTCATAGCCTTGATAATTTTTCAGTTCTTCTAACTATTAAATTTTTTGACAAACTTAAACACTGATTACTTTTTAATTTAAATGGAAATATACTTACTTATTAAAAAGTACAATGTCTGGCTTCCAAACTTTGTCTGGCGGTAACCTTAATACTGCAATTCCTCCATAGTCTGCTTCGTCCCATGTGAGTTGGTAGTCCTCCCAAACCTGAAAATATAATAAATCAAACACTTAAAAATTATCTTAATTATCTCATAAAATACCATATTTTGTTCATTGCATTAATTATTTTCAAAACCTTCTTATGAAAATAACTTTAGTACATTTATGAAATACGTTGTGAGATTATGGAACTTTACGTTCATGGAAGAAGAGTATTACTGCACATGCCTTCACCTTTTCCTTACGGGGATGGATAACATGTATCTCAAGAATTCGGGCAAGAATGAAAATGTATATATATATATATATATATATATATATATATATATATATATATATATATATATATATATATATATGTATATATATATATATATATATATATATGTATATATATATATATATATATTTATATATATATATATATATATATATATATATATATATATATATATATATATATATATATATATATATATATATATATATATATATATATATATATACAGTCGATTCCGGTTAATCGAACCAGCCGTTTATTCGGACAAAATCATTCGGACCGAATCCCGTCTTGTAACATAAGGCATGTTCGTTTCTTCGGACCAAAATCGCGTTCCGATGTGGTCCAATTAACCGGAAAAATCCACTGTATATATATATATATATATATATATATATATATATATATATATATATATATATATATATATATATATATATATATATATATATATATATATATTCATACATATATATAATATATATATATATATATTCATACATATATATAATATACATATATATATATATACATACATATATATATATACATATACATATACATATACATAAATACATATATATATATATATATATATATATATATATATATATATATATATATATATATATATATATATATATATATATATATATATATATATATATATATAACCCCCTTAATGGCCGTTCTTAGAAAGAGGGTATGAAATTTCCCATTCTAAGAGGAAATCGGCCCATCAAGCTAAAGGTTAACATACCACATGGACATCAACCCGCCTGTTTTCCAAAAACTGTCCTTTTACAGGAAAGTCTTCTGAGATTATTTTTACTGAAGTCTCCATCGGGAACTTTCTGATAAGCAAACGACTCCTTACGATGTTTCAATTCACTGGTTTCAAATCTTTGAAAGCTAAACGTGCCTTTAAAAAAACTAATATATTGGCCTATCCCCCATTTGCAGCGTATGGTTTATGTCAGCAATTAATAAATGACAACAATAATCAACAACGAATCACCTTCAGAAATATTAATACAGATTGCTTTCGATTGTTCGGGTTAAAGGAGTATAGGAGTAGCACGGAAAACTGAATAACAACCGAATGATAATCCGATTTCAATTAAATTTTCTTGTATTTTCAAAATATAATACTACATTTGCTTTTCTACTTTATTAATTTAAGGGAGTCTAGGACACATTTAAGAAAAAATGATTTACTGAGTTAAAATTTTGAATTTTTTTGGGATGGTTAGCCGTAAAATTTGTAAACAAAATGCCATCATAAAACGTCTCATAAAGTTTTTAAAAAAATAGTAAATTTAAAATTTTAAAAAAAGTTGGGTAATTTAAAATCGTTATATTTCGAATCGTTATTTGTCGAATTTCAAAATTTATTCATTTAATTAAACAGAAAAATAAAAGTTTAAATTTTGATTTAGCATTTTTTTTAAATATTAATTTAAATTTTTTTAAATATTTAGAGTAAAAATTTCAAAAAAATTATGTAACTTATTTTTAAAAAACCATATCTTCAAAAGTAAATTTTTTTTTTTCAAATCTGCTGAATCAAAATTAATGCAAAATAATGAAAAAAGACATATTCCAAGTTTGAACTATATATCTTTAACTGTTTTTGACTTATAACAATTTAAAGATGAGAAATGGTGAAAAAAACCCTCTCTTGCAAATAAACGCATTTAAAGGTTTAAACAAAGATTGGCTGCTACAAGAAGTTGCAAAAGGAAAAATTAATATCTTCTATTCTAATTAAGATAGAAACAAAATTCAAACATCATTTTAAGCGGAAAAGAACAGAAAAATTTTAATGCAATGAAAAATTTTCGAAAATTTGAGGAATTTTGTTTCCTCGACCCCCTTAATTTATGTATGTAATCCTTATTAATTTAATATATTTTTTTTGTTTTACCGAATATTTTACATGTTTTTTGATATATCTACGAATTCTTTTTCCTCGCAGCTATCATATCACTGCATTGATAACATCACTTCATAATTCCATTGAGTCAAATATTCTAGGAAAATGTCGACATACGGAAGCTGTGTTATGTTTGGTCAGATCACCAGGCACTTCTTCACTCTCTTCATCTTCAACTTCTTCCTGACGTTGGGTCAGAACAGCATTTATGATATCGAGGTCTCTCATGTGTTCAAACCGTGGTAACTCCCTTTCTAACCCCACTAGAATATTTTCTACATCAGCCTCCTTTAAATCCTTTTGAATTTGTCATTAAATTAATTCGATCAAAGAAGTGTAATTTTTGTACATTATCGCATCTTTTTCTAATAAAGATGATATATATATATATATATATATATATATATATATATATATATATATATATATATAAAATATATATACATATATATATATATAATATATATTTTTATATTAACCAATGTGGAAGCATTTGTCATGAAGACATTCGCCTATAATACACTGCAGTTTTGCTGGTCATTTTATTATGGGGGCACCATATAGGCGGATCAGCATTGCTCCCTATGAAGGGACGACACAAACGGAGGGATTTTAGTGGCGCTTCGCCAGGCATTCGATTCGAGCACACTCAGTACCGAAAACCAACGCGCTGTATGTACTACAAGGTCGCCACGGGCCCTATATCTGTTATTTTAAAATTATCGTTTATTATACATGTATATCGGAAGAAATGTGCATTTAATTAAGCAGCTATTATTTTGGATACAGATTTCAGATTTTTTTTTCTGCACAGATAATCAGCAAGCGGATAATCGACAGTACACTGCACGTTAAAAAATTTTGTCTTGTTTTCATTCTAAACAGAATAATTTAATTCTACGAAAGTCTGCCATTAAAACGAATAGCTACGAGGCACTTGAAAGCATAAATACGGTCCATAACTTTGATTTCACTGTTATAGATGTGGAAACATTATGCTCAAGGACAATTAATACATCGGCTCAAAAAATACGGGGAAAATCTAACAAAGGTGCATTAAAATTCAAAACTGGAAACGTTGGAAAGCTAAGAACAACAGGAAATATAAGGAAAGTGAAAATAATCCAAAGAAATGGCTGAATTTAAAAATTAAAATTGCTAAAAAGGCTGTTTGAGTTTGAAAAAATAAACAATAAACTGAACGGTGAAGTCCCACAAGATAAAAAAAATTAGGGCTTTTGTTCATGGGTCGTATCTTTATTTCTGTATTGGACTAGTTTCACGCTTGTGGGCAGTCATGGCAAAGTTCAAATTTTACATTTTCTTGCAATTGTTAATTTAGGATTTGATAGAAATTAAAATAAACCTCTTTAACCATGCTGTTCGTCTCTACCTTCCTAAATGTTAGGATGGAAGCTATCCGAAGTAGTCACAGCTTAAATTTGAAACATTGGTACACCCTTAATACCAAAGGTGTTTTGAACCTCTATTTAGATTCAGAAGGCTTTTATTATGGCGCCAATGATAGCTCTACTTTTTTTTTTGGGGGGGGGGCTGTAAATTGAGGGGTGGGGGGAGTGATAGGGTATATGAGATGTGTGCCCTATAAATTGAAGTTTAAATAAAGCTAGAGCAGTTTTTATAATACCTTTATCTTAACAGGCAGACTCTTACACATTTTAATGACACCTAATCAAACAATTCCCCAGTACTTTCCGAAACTAGTTTTATCAGACTGTTTCTATTGTCGTGAAAATTGCATTGAGCACAACGAAAGAGAAAAAAAATCCTGGGGCGCCTTTTCCTGTCTAGGTGCTAGCCAAACTAAAAGATAGGTAGAAAAGTATTCAGAATAAAAGGAAACACGGGAAAATTTTAAAAAGAAGAATATAAAAACATTGTGTGGACAATACGAAGCTAAATATTACGGCAAAAGCGGTGTATTTCTGATCATAATTTTCTAAAATAAAGGAGGTAGTGATGTTTAAGTCAGCAAAAAAAATATGTTATTATGACCTTCAGTAATTTATTTCGGTTTATTCACCGTGTATAACCTTTCTTCAAAAAAAATTTGGAAGATTCAACTGAGTATTTTGCATAAAAGCTACACTATTATGAACTGTTGGGATAGGGTGTTACTTACAACTACTCTGTACTAAACCTGTTGGATTAGGTCACCTAAAAGTTAACCAATGGAGAAAATTTGATTTATATTTACAGCTACATAAATGCTGATAATTTCATATAAATGGATTTTTCAGATAGCATAAACTTTTCTGCATCTTGCAAAACACTTCACTTTATAAATTTTGTCGACAAGACGAATTTAAAAGTGTTTAAAACACACTATACCAGATATTTTCCTCGAATAACCTAAATTTTAAAATATTATTTGCATTTTTTCAAAAAGCGAAAAATGTCCCAAGGTTTAAAATTTCTTTATTTATTACGGAGTACAATTTAAAAAAATCTTTAAATCCAAGTCGGCAATCTTTGAACACATTTTTTTCCATAGGTTGATAAATAGAGGAACGAATCCAATGGGGTTAGTACACAGCAGAGTTAAAGTTTTATTGTAACATTTCACAGTAACTGTTCTCAGTAAGAGACATATTCAAAGGTACAGGATTAGTAAATTTACTATTATTAAAATCTTAAAACGTGTTTCAGATTCAACTTCTGAATTTTTCCTATCAGTCTCATAGTTTATTAAATGTTTATTATCAGATCCCACTGTCTGATCACGATTTAAAATAACTCAATTAAATGTCACTGATTTGGTGAACACTCAATAAAAATTGTTGAACTCGAATAGCTGCATCCATTTATTTTATCGAATTCTTGACGACACTAATAGCTATATACATATGTACGACGAAAAAATGCAATCTCAACACAAAGAAATATTTTTTTGTCTGCGGAAGAGTAGCATGTCTTTCCTTCAAGCATATATAAAATAGTTATTTAAACTTTCAAACTACCAGGGACTAGTAATTTTTAATTGCTTAGATTTCACCATAGTAGATGTCTCCCGGCATTTCATTGGATTAGAGGCGTGGTATCTACGTATTCTGATGCTCACATGATACTATGTCGATATGATTCTATATGTTTTATAAATATTAGTTTAGTATTAACAAGCATGGAGGTTTTCATGACTATATATGGCAATCTTAATTTAAAACGCGTATTCTTCGGGGTCGTTTAGTGTTCGGTAAGGGAGAAACACGTGGCGAAAGAGCTCATATAGATCTTAAAATAAGTTGTTCACAGATGCGTTAAAGGAAATAGGGTAGTTCTTTTTTGGAAAAGGGAATTTTGGAATAATCATTGAATAAAATTTTGGAGCTAGCATGATATATATATATATGTGTGTGTGTGTGTGTGTGTGTGTGTGCGTGTGTGTGTGCGCGTGCGTGTGTGCGTGTGTGTGTGCATGTGTGCGTGTGTGTGTGTGTGTGCGTGTGTGTGTGTGTGTAATACTAGAATGTTAACCTTAATTAACTATATAAATTTGGGTTAAAATTAGGCAAATTTGAGTTAAAAGGTAATTAACTATTATGTAGATTTTAGTGTTTTCCAATTCCGGAAGTAAGTTGTTTTTGGCAGCGAAGAGTTCACAAGACCGAGGTCATCAATGATTAATTGCCTAGCCCGTGTTTGGCCTGCCGCAATCATCGAATGTTCGAAATCACGCTAGTCTAACTCACGATGCTTCGCCCGCGTAATTGCAGCGCGCGCAAAAAAAAAAAAAAAAAAAAACACATTAGATTAGGGATTATATTCGCAGAGGCAGGTCGCATGTCCCGGGGATTGAGACGATGATGAAAAATGGCGATTTAGCTGGGTTGATTAGATTTTTTAAGCAATGTTCAGAAATAAAGTCCTTAAATGCTTTAAGTGGTAGTTCTTTGCCACAGGCCTACTTTGATGACTGCTTTTTAAATTAATTAATTAGATAATGGGTACGCGGTATAAGCACCGTGTCATATATATATATATATATATATATATATATATATATATATATATATATATATATATATATATATATATATATATATATATATAATATTTGAAGTGCGGTAATGAAACATATTAATTTGAAAAGAATAATTTCCTTCCTCAAAAGCAAATGACAAAATGACAGGTGGAAGATTAAATGCTTTGAACCAATCGGAACCTAGCGTTTGATATTAGTTACGTTTTCACTTGTATACTTAAATTTTAGGAGAGGATTCTAACGAAAGTACTTGTTAGTAAAGTACCAGCAGATTAAATCAGTGAAAACAGAAGATCAATTGGATTTCTGCTTTCATACTGATTAATCAACTAGTTTTACACCTAGTAAGCATTTATCCACTAAAATTTACTAAAACAAAATATATTTTAGAATTTTTTTTAAAAACTGCGTTAATTTTGATGCAAGTTGTTGAACATACAAAATTTTTGTACATTTTTGAAAAAAAATGTAAAATACAATTTGGATATCATTTAATGCTTTTCCGATTTTTCACGTGATATATTAAGTTATAAGAAATGCAATGCAAATTGCAATTCCGGAATATAATTAGCGTTTATCGGAAGAATTTAGAATGAGTCATTCATATGAATACATAATTGTGCCGCTAGCTTATCTTGAAGCGTAGATGGTTATTGTTCCCAGTATCGTAGCAGAAAAACGACTGCATTTTCCATTTACTGTCTTAAACTTGTTCAATTAGATTACTAGAGTGGATATATTCGACTGATAAAATAACAATTTAAAATCATACTAATCTTTAATTCATTAAAAAAAAGAAACGTTATAGAATTATTTATCTAACTTTCCATAAGTAATTAAAACTTATAACTTAATTAAATAAGGAAATTTGCATTTTAGTTTTACCGAGCAAATATTTTATTTTCAACGGATTAAAATTATTGGAATGCATTTCATTTCCGCCTTTTTTTCCTTTCTCTGTTTAATAACTTTATTTTTTTATTGATTTTATATACGTATAAATCCCTGTCGTATTAATAAGATAATAGTATAGCAATTTTAAATACTTTACAATAAAAATTTCGCTACAATTAACGACAGGTAAATTTTTCATTTAACATTTTTCGTTCTAGATTATCAAACACATTTGCGTTCACTAAACGCATTTAAAAAAAAAAAATATTCTATACTTCGTTATAACCATTTATTAATAATTACTTTAGTCTTAGTTAAGACATTTTTCGATTTAGAATTTAGTAAGTTTTCAAATTTTCAGCCTGTTGACATTTAGTGAACATTACTTTATAATTTTCTGCAAACTACTAATTTCATATTTTGCTCTTATTAATATTTATCTTAAAACTGCGCTTTTTAGTTTACATTAAAGAAAAAATGCCCTAAAAAGGAATTTTCAGTTTAATAATTTTTATATTATATAAATATTATTTCGTACTTTAGTACAGTGACATTAATTTTATATCTCAACACACACTGTGCTTCTCGCGAGCGTTAACGAAATACCCGTGAATTTTTTAAAATTTGGTACTGCATATTTTTAAGTATTCAAACTTTGTTCAATGCTCTTTATATCATATTAACCAAATGCGCTTTATTCTGACAGTTTGCATTTCAAATTTGCATCATTATAAAATAATTTTTTCTTTCTCTTATTAGTTAAATTAACGTTTTAATTCCAAATTTTCAAAATATTAAATTTCATTTCATTACATCATATCTTCTCTCAGTGCTTTAATAGAGAACCTACAGGCTGTACCATCTACCAAGTGCTCATATCTTACTCGATAGTTAGCATAATTTTTACTCATTAAGCATATACGTCATCTTTAAGACCTGACCTAACAACTTTGGCCTTTCCTAAATTCTATCATTTATTCTTTCATGAATAAGTAGAAACACGCTAAATGCGTTTTAAATATTTAAACTGCTACATAATATTCCTCGCGGTTATCACAAATTGTATGTACATTTGGTTTTGGGCATTATATATATATATATATATATATCCAATACTTAGTAACGCCTTGTTAATCTTTAATTAATTCTTACTTTTCTGTAGAAAAATTTATAAAATATTTGTCATAAATTTGGAATAATTTTTGGATTTACCAAATAGTTTCCTAAACAGCTCAACCAAACTTTATATTTCATCAGATTCTAACTGCAGACAGCACAGAATTTAATACTACCTTTTTTGTGTATGATTTAACGAATTAAAACCTTAAACTCTTTATATACACATTTTTTGTATCACGATATTTTTATTGCTGAAATTTACCATTATTTTTCAGGCTCTAAAGAATCAAATATGTTTTAAAAAATAAGGGTAGTTGCATACGGGTAAACTTCCTGTTTAAAAGACACATTTTACCATTCATACTTTTTTGTTATTTTATATTAACCATGCACATGTTCTGACGTTTAATTTTAGTTACGTTTTATTAAACATCAGGTTGTTTACTCAAAAATTTTCAAATTTGAGTATGTTCAACATTTTTTTATTACCAATCTATAAGATTTTTGTTTATTCCTAGAAAATATTATAATTTTTTTTTACTAGAAAGCCCGTAAATAGCAGAATTTTAATTTAATCGAATATTTAAAATAAAAGTAGCAATCCATTTCATATCCATGTTTTCACTGGTCTAACATACTGGTACTTTACCGTAGAATGATTGCAATACAACTCCCGTTCCTTCGTAAGTCAAAACAGGAACTATTTACAAATGCTGGAATTTGATTGGTTCGAAGCATATGTTAATTCACCTGTTCGCGGATGTAGTAAAAGATGAGGTGAGGATAACGGCGATTCAACTTGGCTGAAAAAGATGACACTAAACAATATCATTTTAGTTACTTGACATTAAGTCATTTTACAGAGATGAGCTGGTGGATAATAAGTATTTTCGCAAAAGGTTATATAAGATCTTTGATACATTCATTACTTGATGTTATTGAAGGATATTGTAAATTATTAATATTAATTCATATATGGTAAATTAATACCATTCTCATAGTCTATTACCTATTTTAAGATTTTCATAACACATAGCAATTTCACTTATGTTAAGATATATGAAAACTTTTCAAGCACTAATATAAAGTTTTACTTTTGGATTTTGAATTTATGAATATATTTTTAGATTATATAAGATTTCCTGTAATTCCTTCCTCATAACTAATGTAAATTTTCCCATTCACATAGAGTGCAAATATAGATATGCATTATTTAAATGCCTTTTCATTAACTCCCTGAAAGTAAGTCGAAAAGTCTCAGATGCCGTGTTTTAAATGCCACTTTTCAGTTTCATGAAATAATTAAAATTTCTTAGACGTCCAAATTCTTAATCCACCTTTAACTTTCAACACTTTTCAGTCTTTTATCCTCTACGTTAATCCTTTCCGCAGTAGCTTGCGGGAACAACATAACACGTGATCTTCGCTCTGTAATAATTATACCCCCACTCATTTAAAGTAAAAATTTTTAATTATGCCATCATTTAAGGTCTTTTGTCATATAGATAGCAATCTGAAATCTCTAAAGCCCTACGTCAGAAAATTTACCTTTGTGTTGGGTAAATTCATATTTGATTTCAAAGGGAAACTATTTTTGAAGAGGATTAAAAATTAATTAAAATTCTAAGTTTAATGAAGCTTCGTACCTAGGATCTTCATAAAGTAATACTAAATTCGTAGATTTATAGCTAATCCTTTCGTGTATATGAAAATAGGCATACAAGACATATCGCAGTAAGCGTAAATATGCACTGAAACCGCGATAGGGTTATCAATTTGGATGCTTAAATATAATATATAATATACATACATTAAAGTATAATCTATATAAAAACCAGTTCCGTAACAGACTGACTCACTGTCTGACTGATTTACTGACTGACATACAACGCCAAACGACTGACATACAGACCAAACCGCTGGACCTAAAGGGCTGAAATTTTGCATTACGATTTTTCTTATAGTATAGGGGTGCACTATGAAAGATTTTTGAAAAATTACTCTTAGATTTTTAAAAATAAAATTTTTAATCTGTTTTAGTATATTTTTTTACGTTTGCACTTAAAATAATAATTTCAGGGTTATAAAATTTATATCACAAGAAAGATCATACAAATTACTTTAAAATGAGATCTTTTTCGAATTTTTACCTCCATTTTCTGATTTTCGGTGAAATTTTAAAGATTAATTTTTAGAATTTAATTTATTAAATGCTGATTACGTGATTTCTTTTTCTGGTACTTTAAATAAATTTGTGGTCGCGTGCATAACATCTAAATAGACAAAAAAAATTTTTTTTCTTGCTAATGTGGCAGACGATTGGACATTATCTAAAAAAATATTAATACACAATAAAAGATATTATGTTCCTCGAACTGTACTCTATTAACTGTACTATATTCTTTAGTATGTCCTATTACATTTAATTTATTTTCTTCTACATTATTTCGTCTATAAAAAATGCCTTACGATTTTTTTTATAGATACATTTTTTTTACATCAGTTGTATACATTGATCGTCGTGTTTATTATATATATATATATATATATATATGTAATGAATAGCATCTTCTGTTGCTTAAATTAATAAAACAAAAATAAATGATTAAAGTAAGAAAATAACTACTAAAAAGTAAATAAAAACTAGAGTAATTAAAATAATATATAACTCTTAGTCATAATAAAAGTCTAAGTTAACTTAGGTTATTGATTTCAATAAAACAGTAACACAGTAAGTCTTCTAAAGTGATTCCATTGGCTCCTTGGTTGCAATGTTTGTGACGTCAGTCTACTTGCGGTCCCCTAAATTTAACTTTCACTTTGTCTGGCTCCGATTTTGGTAATCTTTGATAAAGCCACTGATTATTCCTTCTTCTGTTTCATATGGATTGTACGGTGTCTAAGTGTGTTTACTGCTCAGATCATACTTATTAGAAACAAACCATTGGTTTTTAGACAGTATTGGCACCGCTGAAGACAAGGTACTTACTAAAAATCTATTTTTCACAATTCTATTCATATTTTTCACTTATCTTTTCATGTCTCTGGTTCCTGGCTGTAGTCGTTTAGTGATTATACTGGTTTTTCACTTACAATTTGTCAACTATATATATATATATTTATTTATTTATTTATTTATTTCGGCATTAATTGCATACATTGACCGTTGCATTTAATTTGAATGTACTCCGTAGCGAAGAGCGGGTGTTCAGCTAGTATTATACATTTATAAAGACAAATGTATATGTATTCCACCCCTTATGGCGGTCCATCGGCAACCCCACAGCTGCCGTCTCGACGTTATACGACCAAGATGCTATGCACTATACGCTATATTATTTGTCACTTATAATCGATGCTAATAATCGATATACCCTGGGGATTTTTAGATACTGCAGCTGTAAAAAATAATAAAACTTCTTACCTCAAAGCTTTTTATTAGGAGGCCTGTTAATTCGAAGTTATAACAGGTAGCAGTGAAATGGGATTTCCCTAAATTCTAGTTCCATCTATTTATTATAGATGCCCGTGACTGATTACAGCTGAGGCTGATGTGACTTCCAATTCATCAGAACCCATATTTCGGTCATAGGGAATTTTATTAGTTTAGGTGTACTGTACAGTCGCTGCCGTCTCTGAGGTTACATTATGTTCTATGTTCTCATTCTATAACTTCAAGTCAGCGAGAATCTGGAAAAATGGAAGGGTGGACTTACTTGAACTTTTCACACCTCGATTTCAGAAAGTAGAAATTATGTCTAGTATAATGGTCCCAACAGATGTACTTCTCAATCCATGGGTTTATATTTCAAAGAATTTTTTTTACAGAATATCTAGCATAGTAAAAACTGCTCACATAAATATATTCATGAAATCACATTTCACATAAAGGCCGCAAATAGTATATACAATACATGCATCAATATATAGATGAACTGGGCTTGTGGCGGTCCTGTAATACAGCGCGCTGGTTTACGGTGTTGAGGATGTTCGGATCGAATCCCGGCGTCGCGCCACGAAAAATGCCTCCGTTTGTGTCGTTCCTTCTAGTCCGGTCGCTTAATGAAATTACCGTGACCTGGCGGATAAAAGCGCCAAATTTGGTATGAAGGTACCTCAGGGTATACTAATAAATAATAGCCTAGGAGCCCTCTGGAATTTCTAAAAATTTTCATGTATGGCACTAAAATCCAAAATGGCGACAAATACGACAAAATATCACTTTTGATAAATCTATTTTACTGTTAATTTTCCATTACAGCTTTAATCGAACTACAAACCAAACTTAGGGTAGTCTGCATATTAAATAAAATACAATAAAATATATCCATATAATTTATTACAGTAATTCATGAGTACAAATATAACGCTAACAAGTGTTCCCAAAACAAAACAAAATATTTATAGCTATTCATTCAATAGAATTCAGTATGAAACACTTATAATAAATTACACTTGTAAATTTCACTTGCACTTGCAAAGTGGTGAGCAGTCCAGATTGTCTTTCCCACATTTGCAGCTGTTGCAGTCTCCTTTGCAGGAAAGTTTAATCAATTCCCTGCATGATCGGGAAATCTCTAGAATTGTCATCCAAACTGGTACCCATGACTCTAAAACCTTATTCCAAGCAAAATCCTGGCGCAGCTTGTCCTCTCTGGACTTTGCGCCATTAAACCCCAACCAACCAACCAAGCAAAATCCTACGGAGAAGGAATCACTTGCTGTGTTTGTGTGCTGGTCGTCCAAATACCTGCTTGATAAACTGCCCTTCGGATATGTTGTAGAAGAGCATCCTCAGTCGGTGGAAATTTGTCCATTGCTTGATTCTTGTGACAGAAAAGCTCCTTTCTTAACTGGTTGATACTGCTGAGAGGGGTGGTTTTATCATATGAACAACAGTCAGTCGTTCCATCTTCTTGAAGTGTTCTTGGAGTAGGCTTTCGGCAGTGGGAATGGATGAGTGGACAAGTACACAGATGTATTAGTAATGTCTTGAAATGCTTGCTATGCGTCCCAAAGGAAATTCTTACTCTTACTTTGAAGGCGAAAGTTGTGTCGGAACCAGAGTATGAGTGAAACACAGGTAGTGCTCGTGATTTTGGCTCCCCCAAGCTTGTACAGATGGAGTTGATGTGGTAAAACCTGTAATTCTTGTCCATGCCAAAGGCCACCCAGATATCGGCCAATGGTTGATTCACTATTAGTTCATAGAATGCGCAGAAATGATGACAATCATATCTGTGTCTACAGCACGCACAAGGATACTCTTTGCCCTTTGCTGTAGCGTATGGAGTGCATGAACAGGAAGCCTCGTGTCTGCCTCTTCATGACTGCAGTTTTCCATGGCTGTGTTCTAACCGATTTGTGCAACTGCATTCCCTCTTGTGACATATACATCTTTGCCTGGTGGCCAGTTGAACTCTACAACTTTGGAAGTCAAAAAATTGAACAGTTCCTTCTTGTTCATTGAATCACGGAGAAAGTCCATCCAATTTCGTAGCGGTTTGGTGTTGCAGATGCTTTCCTTCGAATCTCTTCACCTCTTTTCCCGCGTATACACCTTAAATTGTCTGGAATGTAGGTGTCCCAAACAAAATCTAGCCTTTCGGCATGCTGCAGCTGCTTATGAGAAGGTAAGGTAGAAATACCTTATCGGCATACTGATTAAAGGTGTCTACACGAGTAGTGGGCAGGCAGTGAACGATGACAACACCGTCCAGAAATTTGGAGTCATAGGTTGAAGGGGGATCCGATTGCCCTGGATGCTCAAGACACTGCAGTATCCCAGCCTTGTTGGTTGGCAAATGAAGCTTACTAAAGTCTGAAATGGAAGGAGGGAATAGCAACATAAAGACTTCCCTGTGAGATCTAAAGAAAATTAATGTAAGGGCTTCATACTCCATGATCAAGTCTCAATACATGAAAGTTGGACTCCTTTCTGCATGCCGTTTCTGCAGTCTATTTCAGACACTTCATCTTTGGGGTACTCAGAGAGTAGGAAAGCTTCATAGTGGAGATTGTTCAGGGCCATTAGAGTGATTTGATGAGCATGCCTAGTTCGAGTTAAGTGTACTGCCTTTAAGTAAGATTCAGCCTTGCCAAAGGATGCCACTTCTGCATCTGCAAGGGCAGTGGTCCAGCCAGATCCTTCCAAGACATCTCCCAATGTATTCCAGAGGGCCATTTCAATGTGCAGTCCATCTACAGTATAATAACCACTTGAAGTCACTGACCATGAGCGTTCGGCCATTTCTACTGTACAAACTTAGGGCAAACAGAGGTTGATTAATTAATGACTGGTACTGGTCCTGGATTAAGGAATTGAATAGTTTGTCTAATGACATCCATGCCCTGTTTAATCAATGTGTTGCGATTGTCAAATTCTGCAACACAACATCACAAATCTCATTTTTTATGGTTTTTGCAGTAGTGGTGTCTCGAAAAGAAAGATTCACATGTCATATTTGGTCGTAGTGGGGCATTTTGGATTTTAGTGCTGTACATGAAAATTTTTAGAAATTCCAGAGGGCTCCTAGGCTAACTTTTATTAGTATATTCTAAGGTACCTTCATACCAAATTTGGTGCTCTTATCCGCCAGGTAACGGTAATCTTAAAATACAGCTCTAAGCTACCAGACTATTCATGGGGCGATGCTAATCCACCTGTGTGGTGCCCCCATAATAAAGAGCCCAGCAAAACCGCGGTGATAATAGGCGAATGTTTAAAAGGACAAAGACTCCGCATTGGATATATATATATAATATATATATATATATATATATATATATATATATGTATATCCAATGCGGAGGCTTTGTCCTTTTAAACATTCGCCTATTATCACCGCGGTTTTACTGGGCTCTTTATTATGGGGGCACCACACAGGTGGATCAGTATCGCCCCCATGAATAGTCCGGTAGCTTAGAGCTGTATTTTAAGATTACCGTTACCTGGCGGATAAAAGCACCAAATTTGGTATGAAGGTACCTTAGAGAGAGAGAGAGAGATGGAGAGAGAGATGAACTTCTATGATAATGTGCCTTTATATCCTTTATGACAAGGAATGAGATCTAGTGTTATGGTACCAATATTTCTACTTTTCTATCCGTTGGTATATTTTTCATAAAAACATTGTTTTCATGTCTTGCGGAATTAAACTCGCTCTTATAAGCATATTCCAATGCACTAGGTAGGTCCCGATATAGCAACTAAAGCGTTCCAGGATTGAATAGGCTGCCGTGATAACTTAAACCGAGTAACCCCCAGGCGCGACATCTGGGTGGGGGCTCGAACCTTTTCCCACCCTCTCGGATTTCATAGAAATATTTTATCATCTACAGATTGAATGTGCTCATATCCGGCGTACACACGAAGGTATGTAATGACGTCGTCGGGATTCGAACCAATCATTTCCAGTCCAAAACCAACGCGCTACCACTGGGCTACCTTAGGATCTTATAAATATGTTTATGAATGCACATATCACATAAAGGTCGCAAATATATAATTCATGCATCAATATATAGATGAACTTCCTATGTTCTCTTTATTTCCTCTATTAAAGGGAATGAGGTATAAAATTTTTGAAAAATCGAATTTCGGGAAAATTACCTGATCGATAGTACAAATTGTAAAAAAAAAAAGTGAATATTAACCCCATAAATTTCATTTTCTTTCTATCTGTATCTGGACCGCGAAACAGAAATTATGTTTAATGTCCTGAAATTTCTTCCAAATATTACATCAGTGCACACGTTACTTGCGTCCCGTGAGGAATTTTTTGTTTCCTCCTCCTTCATAAGCGTCAAAATGCGTGTCCAAACCAATCAAGTGCTCAAAACTAACAGCTGTAAATGGTGTAACAATCGCAGTTTGTGTCATAAAGAAGCTCTTGCGCCTTTTATCTTTCGCGAGAAAAAAAGGAAAGGGTGGCTACACTTCTGCGCTAATAGATGTCTCAGATGTGTTAGGATAGCTCAAAGACAGAGAGAAAGTAACGGTACTTAATAAAAGATATGCGTCGGGTGGGCTGCGCTTGCTGGAATAAATGATTATAAAATGGATAAATTTCTAGCAAATTTCTTTTACAAATATCAAGAAACAGTGTATCATGAAAAGAAAATGATTTAAAAATTGTTGTCATCGATAATTTAGCACTAAAATATTTCGGTCTAAATTCATAGATATAGATCATACCATCGTAAATTCGCAGAAAATCAGTTAACAGAAATTCTCTATTAGTATATTTTGGAGAACAGTTGAACTGTCATTCCTTTTCGTCATATATAAAAAATTGCGTTTAAGTTTTCCATAAAATGTAAGAAAGCACGAACACAACATGTCAGATTGCAAAAGCATGTTAGAACCCATTACATAAACTGCCTTAAGAAATCATGTGAACGTTCTTTCGCAGAATCAAACCAATACACCAATTTCGACCAATACACGAGTACAACACGCGCGCCTCTTGGCATTGATTCAATAGCATGTCGCAGATCGGACACAGCTAAATCTAATATATTTGAGGGATTTACTAAATGTTAGTTAATATGACTCCGATTTGAGTGAGAGATGTCAGATATACAATATAAGCTGGAATGGAGAAATTTTGGGTATTTCTGAGAAAGTGTTTAAAACGACCTGCAATTGCGATATACGTATTTTAACAAAAGTTAAAACCAGTCATTTTGACTGGCTTCATAATTATGACAAATGTCCTGCTCAGATCCACTTCATTGTTGTGGAACATTTGGTCCTTTCATCCAAGAAGATCCAATCCCTTGCTGGATAAATTCCTACACTGCTGGATTCCAAGAAGCGATATTCAAATAATCTCTGAACGATATTTTACATCAAAAAGGTCAAATAGTTAAATTTGAGTATTATATACCCTACTGGATAATTCTAACACCACTTTCTTTACCTACACAGGTTCAAATCTAAGTAAAATGGAAGATTAGGCTTCATCGCATTCTTCCAGTAATCCAACGTCCATTTGCGATGTTTTGTGAGCCAAACGAAATTAAAAATTTTATCTAATTGATATTCTTACAGTGCTATAAAGCGTATAATGAAAAATACGCTGAGAGAGGAGTTCAAAAAGAGTCTCCCCGTTAGAACTTCTCAAAAGTCTTGGAGAGAAAAATTATTTGGCTTCTCTAAATGGCCCAACATAAAATGGTGGCCGAGTTTAGACTAGCCACTGGTCATAACTGTCTCCTGGAACATTTGCACCGCTTCAACATTGTTTCTAGTCCTTTCTGCAGACTCTGTGACTTGGGGTCATGAATTGTGGACATTTGTTTTATTGCCCTGCATCGACTAAATGTTCTCTTCTGGACCATTACTGGGAGGCCAGAGGACTTCTGGATTCATAGATTATTGGCTGCAGCTTTTTTCCGTTATTTTTTTGTGTTTCTCGTGTTCTGCTTTTACTGGCTGTAGTTGTATTTTAATCTGTACCACTGGAAATAAAATATCTAATTTATAGTTAACACTAAGGCATGTGCTTTCCCAAATCAATGATGGTAATGTTTAGTGTGAAGTACTATAAGGATCGCCTATAGTAATTACTAACTATTTCTGTGAAACTCCTATTTGAGGAAACACTCTTTCGGGACGGTATGTTGCTTCCAATTTGTAGAGCCAGAATTCACTTTCGCCGCCCAGAGGGGATTAGCGTCACGAGATTCCATGGAGTGCATTCGTGTTGAATCGTTCTTGTGCTGTCCCCTCATAGGGATTGGTGTTGGTTCATTTAAAGAGTGTTATTAAATGATGTTTGTTCACTTAAATGATGGTCTCATAAATCAGCCAAAAATTCACTGAGGGGAATATGCTAATGTTAAAATGACAAATGCTTGCCTCGTAAAGAAAAGGAAAGAAAGAAAATAGTGTAGTTAGAAAAAACTTGCCAGCGGCTCTAGTCATAATAAAATATATTTTCCAATTTCATTACATTTTCCCAGCATTTCACTAAACATTTATGGTTTTCTTTTTATGAGATCAAATTTCCGATTTATTTATGTAATGGATAGCTTCTATATTGCAGGGGCTTCCAATTATCAGTTATGGTAACGAAATCTGCATAGTACAAATGCAAAGTGATCTGGATTCATATTTATACCCTGAAAAAGTTATTAATGGATGTAGGCGTCCCTATTGTTATTACTTACTTATCCAAAGAAATTCTTTAATTGAGCAAACACTCCATAGGATATGTTTGTTGATCATCATCCGAGATACCATAGTTAACTTTAAATTCATTAAAATCGATGAAAACGAAGCTTTTGGGAAACCAGTCAACTGCATTGTTCAATCTTATGCCATCCAAATTTTATCACTAATCAGCTGTTGTAACTCAGAGATACCATATAGCATTTGCACAACCAGCAGAACAAAATGTATTGAAAGAAATGGAAAATACTTAAATAATTCAACAAATATAAGCAATCAATTAAATCATTAGCTGTTCTGATAATATTCTTGGCAATTACGTTTAAGGTTTTGATAGTTATTTTTAGAACCATGTGGCCGAGAAGCATGTTTGCGAAGTAGCTGTTTGCGGTTACGATGAAAGTATCATAACAAATTTACTTGATTATTATTAGTGGATTCAAACTTTATAGGCATTTAACCCTTCAGCGGGCGTACCAATTTTTGGAACACCAGCAGGCGCGTGTGGCACAAAGTGCAACGTTTATTTCGACCTTGATTATTCCTTTTCTAATAAATTTTTTTTTCAAAATTGTAAATAATAAATCTGAGTTTTGCGACAAGATATAAAATGTTCATAATGTTGAGATATATTCATAATTAAAGACCAAAGAATGTAGATACAATCACCTTATTTCGAAGCTGTCCGGTTTATTGGATCAAAGGACAACCTCCGAATTGATTGCTATTATGTCCAAAAATCTAGAAAAATAATGAGACTGTCTATCTTTGTGATATGCGGGATACCGTGCAATAGCTGCATATTTGATAGACTACATCACTCCTGATTTTGTTGTCTTGTAATCCAGTAATATCGCTGGTTTACCTCAGATAAATCACGACTAACAATGAATGGAAAGGAATACAAGTGTCAAAAAAATCAGACCTGCTTTAGAAATGGTGTATCTATAAAAAGAAACTGCTTAGAACAGTCAAACCTTACATGTAAAAACAAACCATTCAAATTATGAAAATGTTTCACTTTGTACACGGGCGCGCCTGCTGAAGGGCTGACATTGCTTTTCAGATTTCTCCAGTTATTAAACAATAAATTAAGGTGACTGCCTATGTTCGGAGCGAATTTTTTTTTTAAATCCTATTTTAAAGGATTTTTTGGTCTTTTATGGTAAAATAGCATTTAAAAATTAAAAAATCATCGAATGCCTGTAAATATCATACTTTTTTATACATTGGTCAATTTGAAGTACTTTTTAATGAAATTTAGCTAAAACGCCTATCACTCTGCACAAAATTCGAATGCTACTATTTTAATTTCCTTTATAAAATTGTCTGTATTATTTTTGCATTTTAAAATTTCTCTTAGATTATAGGTCATTTTGAAGATAACTGTCATATGTATCATATGTAAATATGATACATATGACAGTTATCTTCAAAATGACCTATAATATAAGAGAAATTTTAAAATGAAAAAATAATACAGACAATTTTATGATCTAATATGAAAATTTTCCCCGATTCGTCATTCCTTTCCTTATAAAAACAACCCTAAATAAAAAACCTGTATAGTACACATAAATTATTGTACGTCATATCATTAACAATAACATCTAAATCATTTCCTGAAAATTTTATAAAATTATATGCATTATTATGTGAGATATCATGATAAAGGTAGAGATTTGTACTAAAAAACATAATTCTGATAAAAACGCATTTAAAGTTGTTTGCCACTTCAATTTTGTAGCAGACGATGCTTTTTTAAATAGCTATAACTCTGCTTCTAATTGATGTAGAATGAAAATCAAAACAGTTTTGAAAAGAGAAAAAAATTAATTACACGATTCTTTCAAAAAATAAAATTGACCAAAATAGTCAAAAAAGTGACATTTTCAACGTAGGCAGTCACCTTAAACCAATCAAATAAATAAAAAGTTATATTTAAAAACGTACTCAGTGAATCTCATTATTTCTCGAATTAGCAAGAATGGGCGAAAATAAACATAATGGTGCATTTTTCAAAATTACTGGGACGAACCAGGCATAAGAAGATGAGAAAACACGAGATTGCGAGTGATATGTCACAAAAAATTACTAAACAAATGCCTTATTTTTGTTTAAAATGTTCACTGATGAAATTCAGTTGCATCAATTCACGGTAGAACTGTTCAAAAATCAAAGCTTTATTAATTACCCTGCACTTTCCTAAAGGTATTTTAACAAGGATGTTCATGTCTTATTAAATCACCATTAAAGTATAGCTTTGAAGGGGAACGAACATATCGTGGGAATTTATGCATCACAGTTGATGGAGAAATTATTCATTTAATCTTCGTAATTTTATTTAACTTCTCCGATTTAATTTATCTCTATATATAAATTTATTCAACGTTTCATTTTGAAGTATTCACTTATCACTCGTCATGGTAAAACTCCTTACAAGCATTTAGTGTCTTATCTCTTTGCATGATTATATAAATGTATTTTCATTTAACACTAAAACAGGTTCTATTTAAACTAAAATGCAGTCAATTTCAACGGAAACTCAGTAAGCAGTAATAGTTTGTATATTACTCATAAAAGCAGTTTTAAAATACCTCGCACTTATCTCTTTCAATATCTTTTAACGTTCCGAAGGAATAAAAAAGGCTCTACATTTCCATATCATCACGCCACTTTAATAACGAATTTGAAATTGCTGATAGTAATTTTACTTTATAAATATTTATTTTAAATATGTTAAAGAAAAGGTAACAAGATTTGTACGATAATTTCCCCGTTAAAGGGGAAATTAGAAGATTTATTGGTCATAGACGCAGTTTATCCTTTTGAAAATTATATCTAAGCACTAAGGTAATTTTATTTTATCATTTTTATATTATATTTACCCTTTATAGCTTCAGTAAAGGACGTGAGTAGCAAGTCTCTGGCAGACTATTTACACATCTCTTATGCGTGATCGTGTTTTGAATAGCAGAGTATTAAAAACACGTAGACAAAGAATTAAAAAGTACAGAGTATGAAAAAGTAAGCATTTTAAATAAAATCGTAATTATTATTTTAAACATACCATTCCTTATATCTTCAAAATTCTATTAATATTTTTTTCCTCGCTGTCAAAATAGATTGGTTTAAATTTTGTTTCAGGCGCTTGTGGCGGCCCTGTGATACAGCGCGCTGGTTTTCGGTCCTAAGGGTGCTCGGATCGAATCCCGGCGACGCGCCAAGAAAAATACCTCCGTTTGTATCGTCCCTTCATAGGGGGTAAGGCTGTCCACCTATATGGTGCCCCCATAATAAAATGGACAGTAAACAGCGGCGTAGTACAGGCAAATATTTGACTATAAGTGCCTCCACTTAAAAAAAAAATATTTAAACTGTTTCATAGAATTGTATTCAATTAAAAATTAATGATCCATTGCCTAGATTTGATAGCGAAGTACTCAACGAAAGAATATTAGCCAAAGTACTACAACGACTTCTTTCAATCTATTTTATGTAAGTTTTCAAGTATGGTGTGGGAAAAATAATTTTCAAAAGGGGAAACAGAAAAAAAGAAACACTTTCCTCATCGAACAACAAGATTAACAGGATTATGAGAGGTAAATAAGGAACCTAGAGCACGCTTTTCAATGCAGGTTTATCGATTCCGTCTTGTATAAAGTGATGATTTGGCGAAATCTGATTGGATTGAAAAATGAGGTAGTTTGTGCAAGAATTCCGATAGCTATTTTATGTAATTTTCATAACAAGAATTAATTTCTTATAATAGTAGATCTGATGACCGCTAAAGCCAACGACTACAACAAGAAATCGCCTGCCGTAATGAATTCCGTTCTGCCTGCCGTAAAATCACTCGTTCTTTTTAAAGATTTGAATTTTCGTATTAATTTTGAAATTAAACATGCAAAGTAAAAACAAAAAATATATAACTTTTATATTATATTATATTATATATATATATATATATATATATATATATATATATATATATATATATATATATATATATATATATATATATATATATATATATATATATATATATTACTTTGCATTATTTTGCAGACATCTTCTTCCAGTGTCCCTTACAGTACTGTAAAGCGTATAATCAAAAATACGGTGAGAGAGAAGTTCAAAAAGAGTCTCGCCGTTAGAACTTCTCAAAAGCCTTGGAGAGATGGCCCAGACATAAAATGGACACCGAGTTTAGACTAGCTACTGGCCATGACTGTCTCCTGGAACATTTACAACTCTTTGACATTGTTTCTTGCTCTTTCTGCAGACTCTGGATGACAGTGCATGACTCTGCAGACATGGGACGGGTCATGAACTGTGAACAATTGTTCCACTGCCCTCCATTGAATAAACGTTCTCTTGTGGACCGTTATGGGAAGCCAGGGAACTTTTGAATTCATAGATTATTTCCTGCAGCCTTTTTCGTTTTTTGTGTTTCTTGTGTTGTGCTTTTTTCTTGCTGTAGTTGTCTTTTAGTCTGTGCCATTGGAAATAAATAAAAAAAAACTTTGCATTTTTAATTCCAAAATAAATAAGAAAATGCAAATATTTAAAAAGAACCAGTGACTCATGGCCTATTTCTATACGCAAGGTCTGGAGTATTATATTTGACAGCATAATTGAGTATTACCTAAGGAATTTAGGGATTAAAATATTTAGTTTCTAAATTTTCAAGAAAAATATAAATAGTGGGAAGCCTTAATTTCGTGTCAATTTCTTCATTTTTCTCATGTACCTTGTTGCAGTAAGATTTGACAAATTCTGCACCATAGCTAATATCCTAATACGAGAATCTTTTGAGTACGGACTTTCTGGCTCTGCGTCCGATGTAATGGCCGTAAAAAACATAAGTAAATGTGCTACTTGATAATATTGTACATATTTGCTATTTAAAGCACTTAAGGGGTAGTTTTACCTTCTATTAGCTCGAAATCTGTTCCTAATCTGTGTTTTGTTACGTTTCCAAGTAATATTTTTGTCTAGATTTATTCCTTGGTGTTTGCAGGTACCAGAATAGGGAAGTGCTGCGTATCCCATCTAAAGGGGACTCACTACCCTTAAATCTTTAAAAAATTCGATTCTTGAAAAAAATATATGTTAAAACATGGTCATTTCTGAACAAAATAAAGTAAACCGCATGAAAATATTTCGCTTAGTTCCGGAGATATTGATATTCTAAATATTTAATTACTGATCAAGTTTAGACTCATTTTTCTTAAAATGCAATTTTGCATCATTCCTCAACTTATATCTCAAAAACTATGAAACATAATTCCATGAACTTTTTATCACAGCATAATCATGTTATTGTATTGCGTCTGAACAAGAGTTATTGCAATCACTGCACATTTTGTCATTTTTTCAGGGGTAAATTAATGCAAAAATTTAAGGAAATTTTAAGAATATTTTGAGCAGTTTTAAAAACTTGAAAAAATATTTTAATGTTGAATGTTTTATGTTAATTTGTATTTAGAATTATTTATTTTAAATATAAAACAGGAATTATACATTGAAGTGTAAAATTAATTTTATAGTTCTGTGCACGAGCCAGCATACAGTAAAAATACTTAAAACACAAGGTATAGTTAAAGAATTTTAAAAATAAATATTTAAAATTATTTTGAGAGGTGAAAATTCGTTTATTAAAATAAATATATGAATTTATCATATACATAAAATTTGGAAAAATTGGGAGTAAATTGAAATAGTTACAAAGAGTCAAAAAGTATGAAAATATGTCTTATTTCCTCGACTTAAAGGTCGTGAGTCCCCTTAATATTGTGGTTGTTGTATGCGCCTTTCCATTTGTGTGTAAGCATAGCAGTAATGAATATATCTGCATTAATTTTGATTCTCCATTTGTCGAGTCAATTTAGAATAAGGGAGCTGAATTGAAACCTCTCTATATAATACACAAAAGGGGTCAGACATTGGCATCTAAGCAGAGTCTTTGTCACATTCTGCAGGGTATTCTTTTACACCTGATTCAGACCGACTTATACATAAATGATACTCTTAGGCTAGTCTTTGTCTGCAATACATACCCGACAATTAATACCCTAAAAAGTACTTATATTCTACAGTACATACCCTACAATGGCAATTTCTGAAAGTATCTTCAACAGATACTCCCTTATTCGCCTAAACAAAGGACATTATTAGTGAAGTATCAAAATTTTCATTTCGTTTATTCACATATTAGCTAAATACCCGTGCTTCACTGCGGAATACATGAGTAACATTAATTAATTAATGTGGTTCATTTAATTTGAATTTGCTCTAGCAGTAAAGTTTTTCCATTCCTCAGACGAGTTCACCCTTTCATTAAACGACCGTGATCCGACATTGAATACGGGCTTTAGATTTTTTTTCTCATTTGGAGGCTTAACACCTTAAAGGTTGGCTTTTTAATGAAGCTTTCTTAGTGAGGACCCACCATGCAAAATTTTAGCTCCCTAGGCTTTATGGTCCCAGAGATTCAGGGATCCGTCAGTGTTTTATTTTGGGGATTCAAGACATTTTTAACCCCCTTTAAGTTTGGATTTTTTAAAAGGATTTCTTACGGAGAACATAGAGCTTAAGAGAAACCACTATACAAAATTCTAGCTTCCCAGGACTTATGGTTCGAGAGATACAGTGATCAGTCAGGGAATGGTATTCGACTTTTATATTTATAGATAATGCTTTTCATAAAAAAAAATAATGTTTTCAAATTCAGAATCATCTAGTCTATGACATACCATATTTCATATCCTATCCGAAGTAAAAGTCTCAAATTTTAGTCTAGAATCTGCCAAACATATACATAACAAAGTGCGTTACCTTGCGTCAGTGCGTTGGTACTGTTTAAACCCCAAAACGCGTGATCTTTTTTACAGTAAGTTACTTTTATAATTATCGGATGGTAATTTTTTAATAACCATATGTTAGTATCATTCCGACAGGATAACAAAAATTCGCAAAGGCAGAACAGCAACAGCATTTGTATCACAAACATACCTTCATGAAAGAAACTGTTGTTTGCAAATGTTGGGATTGGTCGTAGGTCTGGAGGGGAGCCGGGAGTGTGCGACCAATTTGCCGCATGCGTTGCACCGGGCACACCACAGGGTGTGGGTCCACGCTGCAACCGTTTGATAGTCCGCGAATTTTGAACCGAGTCAAGTGGCGGGACCAGACCACCTGACCCAGTAAGCCCAGAGGTAATTCGAGAACTTGGAGGACATTGCAGCCACGACAGATTTTACGTGCACCGTCCATCATTAGCGAACACGCCGATGGATTTGCAGCGACAGGCATAGAACCAGAGACGTTCAGATCACTGTCCCGCTGCCCTTGCCAACTGGGCCATCACGCCCGTGTCATGAAGGAACTTGTGAACATCATTTTACTTTATAAACCCGTCACAGGAGAAAGCATAAAAAATATTTTCAATCCAAGAATAATTTTGACTAAAAATAATTTCATAATTATAAATAAGAAATGTCTTGCTTTAGATTAAGTGCACTATTAAAGGCCTCGTAATGTTTAACTTTATTTAAATAAATTTAATTACATGCCTGGCATTTCTAAACTTCCGAGTACTCCGTTGGCTTCTAAAACTATAGAACTTAGCGAAAAACGGAAAACTTGAACAATGCCAATAAACTGATAAAAAAAATTAAACCCTCAATCACAAAAATATATCAATGCGCATAATACTTCAAAACATCTACAAGCACACACACAAAAAAAAAGAATCTTGAATTCACTTCAATAACTCTTCCCAGCACGATTAGTTTTTTTAAGGAACGAAAACCGATTACGATTCACGAGCTTCTTCTCTTTCCACCGATTTGATGATATTTAAATGAAAGAAAGGTTCTTCATTTTTTTCCCCCTGTACCGGGAAGCTCTGTTAAAATGATCATAGCAAATAGTTTCCCTAAAAGTGCTACGGCTCGTTTTCCCACCGCGGCCCTGGAGGGAACCCCAATTTGGTCAAGTAAAATTAAATCTGCAGTAAGAAAAGGAAGAAGAAGAAAAAGAAAGAAAGAAAAAAAAATTCCGTTCCCAAGGAAAAAAAAGAGGGGGTTCCTGAGAGCGCAATTAATGACAGGATTCAGTTAAAGAAAGTGGAACCTCTTCCAAACGTAGTTATCCCCCGGATTGTTACAGCGAGTTTCATCGCTTTAATTGGGACGAAACGAGGCTTAGAGATATGAAGAACAAGGAAAAGGAAATTCGGAACAAAGGGATGCTTGTTGGACGATTTCGCCGAAGAATTCTTGAATTGGTGTTGTTTGCTATTACAATAGTTATGAAAATAGAGGAAGAAAAAAATTTGAAAATATGAGTTTGTTTTTATTTTTGTTGTGAAAAGTTGCAAAGAATTACTTTGAAAGCGTCAAGTTTGTTATCGTTGTTAACTTTAGTGATAAAAGGCGAGGAAAAAAAATCGAATAGAAATACAATCATGCATGATTTCTTTAATTATAAGAAATTAGTAGGACGTATTTTAAAGGTTAGCTTTGGTATAATTATTATTATTATTTTCATTGTTAGTTTTAGAAAACAAAGAGAGGAAAAAATCAAATTGAAAAACTAACATCCGTGATTTCTATAATTATTATAAGAAACTGAGAGAAAGTTCTTGATATGTTAATTTTGTTATTATTATTATTATTATTATTATTATTATTATTATTATTATTATTATCATTATTATTATCATTATTGTAATTATAATTATTATAATAGTAATTATTATTATTATCGTTATCATTAGCATAATAATAATAATAATAATAATAATAATAATAATAATAATAATAATAATGATTATTATTATGATTATTATCATTATTACCATAATTGTTTATTTTAGAAAAAATAGAGAGGAAAACCTAAATAAAAAACAATCCTCCATTATTTCTATCATTATTATAAGTGTCAGAGGAAATTCCTGAGGGGTTAATTTTAAAACTATTATTGTTGTTATCATTATCATTATTATTAATATTATTATTGTATTCGTCAAAATTAAAAACTTGGAATTGATCAGATAGCAAACATATTCTAAAATACTAACTTTCAATTTTAAATATACTCATTAATATTATCACAATCATTTGGTTTCTTTATTACTGGGGTTATATAATTACCTTTATGGATAATATTAAGTAAAACAAAGTCCCTCTGTTGATTTTGAAGGTATTATTTACTATAAAAACCTTTTATCTTTCAATATGAATATTCTTCCTTCTATTAGAAAATCATGCATAAAAAATAAAACGGATTCCAAATATTATTCATTTTAGAATATAATTTCATGTTTGTACATTTTCTTTAAATTGTTCTTTAAAGTTTGAAAATATTGGGTTGGCAAGAAAGTAATTTTGGTTTGCCCAAATAGATGGCGTGATGTTTGTCTTGTTATTCTTCTGTCAACGTTATATTTAAAAAAAATTTTTTGAGATTTGGTTGTTGACACTTTTAGGTTACTATAGAAACACATTCCGTGTAATTTTGTTTAGAACTGTTCGTTTACGGTCAATTTTAACATGGAGTGCAAAGATAATTGTTTTCAACATATTTCACTTTTTTGTTTTCATAAAGGCAAGAAAGCAACTGAGGTTTACAAAGAGATACGTGAAGTTTATGGTGTTGATTGCTTAACAGAACGCACGTGTCAGAAATGGTTTGAAAAATTTCGTTCTGGAGATTTTTCTCTTAAAGATGACCAACGTTCTGATCGAACTTCTGAAGTTGAAGGTGACAAAATGAAAGCCATAATTGAATCGAATTGTCATATAACTGTGGAAGAGATTGCAAAAAGGCTACATGTATTACACACAGCAATTGAAAATCACATAAGATGTCTTGGACTTCTTTAAGGAGGTCGATATTTGGGTCCCGCATGAATTGAAAGAAGTTCTCTTAACACAATGATATCAATATTTGTGATACACAATTCAAACGTAATGCAATCGACTCTTTTTTGAAACGAATTATCACTGGTGATGAAAAATGAATCGTCTACAATAACATGAATCGAAAAAGATCATGGTCCAAGCGTGGGATGAACCAGCACAAACCATATCGAAATCTGAATGGTACCAGAAAAAGATTATGCTGTCAATTTGGCAGGATTACAAAGATGTTGTGTATTTTGAGCTGCTTCAAAGCAACCAAACGATTATCTCAGATGTTTACAACCAACAACTTAGGAAATAGGAGGGATCAATCAAAGAGAAAAAAGGCCAGATTTGATAAATTGCAAAAGAATCGTGTTCTACCACGACGATGCGAAGCCTCATACATCTTCAGCAACATGTACGAAATTATTGGATCTTAGTTGGGAATTGATGTTACATCCCCGATAACCCCCCACCCACCCACCCCACCCCACCCCTCCCCTCCCGAACTTGCTTCATCGGATTGTCATTTATTTCAAAGTGTAAAAAAAATTTTATATGTAAAAAATTTAAGTAATAACGATAACCTTAAGTCGTACTTGCTTGAGTTTTTTTGCTGACAAGAACCAGAAATTCTATGAGCGCGGAATCATGAAGTTATCAGAAAGATGTCAAAGGGTCATCGAACAGAATGACAGATATTTGACTGATTAAAATTCATTTTTTTCATAGAAAAAAAATTAGTTTTATTTCACACTAAAAAACCGAAATTACTTCCTTGCCAACCCAATAATTTAAGATAGAACTTAATTCCTATCATGGATAATACTCATTATTTTTATTTGTATCCTAATTTTAAAAAAATAATTCTTTTAAAACTTATGTCATTGCTCTAATTGATAGAAGACTTTTGACGTTCGTATTGAAAATTTTCTCGTGAGAAACTCTTCTCGTCTTCGACAGTGTACTGAAGAGTTAAGGCAAATATAAATCAACTCCTTTGAAATATGTCCGATATTCCAATAAGCAAGAATTCTTTCGCAGTCTGGGCATAATTTAACAGTGGGAGTTGAATGTAAACTTATTTTCCCGTAAAATCATAATCACTAATGATTAACGTAAATTTAAATGTATAACTGACAACAGTGATAAAGATAAATTTGAAGTAATTAAAAAATAGCTTGCTGACGAAAAGCATGTTGTGCGTTTGTTACTGCACTGATGTAAACAGATCTCCTAAAAGCGAGGACTTTAGTTTTGCCAACCTGATTTGGAACTCTCAGTAGGATGCTGGAGTTTTTACATAATTCAGATACGAGCAAATGTACTTTCATATTTGTGATGACGTAGATATCAAAATTGTTCCAGAACAGATGCCATTCAGGAAAATTTGAATTTGATTCATATCACAAGCATCCGCGGTTACTAGTTTAATGACAATGTGACATTCAGAAGCAACGGATGGAGAGAGCGGAGCAAATGGATGGAGAGAGATGAGGCGGTGAAAGGCAAAGTGGTGTAAGTCCCATTTTCAACTTTTTTTATTTGAGGGCAAAAATGTAATCTCCATGTTCAGTTTATAGTGGAATTGCAAATAATTATTATTTGCAATATTATAATAATTATTATGAATTATAATTTGTTCATTTTATAGTGGAATTATTGTAGTTTTTGCAGTAAAACGCTTTTGACTGACACCACTTGACTTACTGACTTACACCACTTTGCCTTTCACCGCCTGAGATATCCGGGAGTGTCAGGAAAGTTCGGGAAAGACCTCGCGGTGTTACTTTTTTTACTATACTTTCAGGTTACGTTATGTTGAAATATTTACAAAACATGATTTACGGGAATATTCTGTCACTGGACTCACTTCTGTGTATATCAATAAACTACATAAAATCATAGTAGTCGAAAAGGTTGTTCCGTTTGCGGGGTCCTTTTAAAGAATAATAACAAAGGAAAGAAAGGTTTTGTTAATCTACTTTCCGAAGAAAGATTTGTTTTGCGTACATGCATACTATAACTAAACTTTGTCTTGTCCGAGTATTTCAATAGATTCTAGCATCACTTCTGCAAAGATTCAAAGTTATTGCCATATACTTTATTGGGCATTGGTAATTTTAAATTTATTCCTTCAACAACTAAAACCTTCTTTTAGACATACTATTAGCCTTAATAAACGTAATTTTAATTTACAACATTATGATTTTCTTCTAAAAGATAATTTCAGAAATTTATTTTGCTAATTTATTTCTCATACTGCAATGCTTTGAAGTTTACATTCATTAATTTTCGGTATTTATTCATATGGTAAAATAACTTTTATGACTGTAGTTAAATATTTATTTTTCATAAGTTTTATAATGACCAACAAAAGAAAATACATGTAAAACTTTGATTCCAAAACTGATTTGTAAAGATTTCTATTAATATAACTCAATATCTATTGACTTAAATATATTTGCTCTCATAAAATGATTTAAAAAATTTACCCTGAAATATCATACTATTAGGTTATTTTCTAGGAATTGAATCCGGTTTTGCAATTCCGTATTACTATTCATTAATATGATGATATTTAAATAGTCCACAAAAAATGATTTTGAACTGGAAAATGCCTCTACGAAATTGCGAAAAATATAAAGGTTTTCTCGCAATACGTAGTTTGATTTCGTTCTAATTCGGTCAAGGAAAATTAAATCCTCAAAGAGAAAAGAGCATGGAAGAAGAAGGAAAAAGGTTCAGAAAAAGGTTCCAGAGGGTGCAGTTAATGAACGGATTCAGTTAGGGGAAGTGAAACGTCTTCCAAATGTAGTTATACCGGAATGAGTTAGCAAGATTCATAGCTTTAATTGACTCAGAACTAGATCAAAGAGTAAAGAATTAGGGAAGAAGTAAATCCCGTCAGAGATTTGCAGAGGATACCCAAGAAAGAGCTGAATTATCCTTTTGATTATTCAGTATTATTTAATAAAAAACGTGCTACCTTATATTATTAAAATGTTCATAAAAATCTTAACATTGTAATTCAAACGGAATGGGGATTCATATTTTTTGTTGCTGTTGTTGTTTTGAGTATTATCTTTTATAAAGAATATTTCGCATTTTTAGGTTTTTTAAGAGTATTTTTTATAGATTTGATCAAAGCAAGATACATTGAAATGATTGTAAAGTTGTCTGGGTAAATCATTTTCTATATCTTTAAATGGTATATTGACATATCGTATTCAGAAATAAAAGATATGGAACTTAAGAAAATGTACATTATTTAGAATCTAAGTACATATTTCATAACTTATTATGACTTGATGAAAGAATGTTATTGGTCATCAAACATCAAAGGATTTCTTTTAGTAAGATATTCACTTATAATTTATTATTATACATAAGATAGATGACATACATTTATTAGACAAGAGTTTTGATAAAATGTAATGTTTTGTATTAAAATATTCACCGATAGATACTTTTAAGCTTCAAACACGGAGCGACCGAAAACTCACGCTACCTGTAAATAGGGCATATCTATTGCATTATTAAATACAAGTTTACGCCGCACAAGCACCTCACTGTAAAATACAAGTTATAATCGCATATTTGCAACTAAAAGAGAAATAACATCAAAATTATAAGGCGTTGAAAGACCAAACGTGTGCTTATTTTACCAGATCTGATGTAAGCTCCACATCCCTGATGGTTGTAATTATATTAAAATGTCATGTTACAAAATTATTTTGGGGCTTGTAAATATTATGAAATTTTTCCATAAACACTTTGCCTCTAGTCCAAATTCTTCCTCAGAGTGGTCTCCATTTTCAAATATTTTGGACGTCGATACAATGACGTGACCTGCGCAGGATCTATAAACAATTGGTTCCTACTTTCTATATGCGCCTCTTAATATAGTAAATAATCAAGTAAATAATTAAATAGTTTATTTATGTACGTATATATATATATATATATGAGAATACAAATGGCGATGGTAGACCAATTGAAGTTTCATGAACTCTAGTTTGTATTACTCTGGCTTTTGTCAATTTGTGGTAAAGTTCATAAATAATCTATGTTTACAAAGCAAAACAAAAATGCGCTTCGATACTTTTGCATGCGCAATATTTCAACCATCAAGAATTTTCGATATTTTCTAATTCTTATGAATTCTGGTATTTCCTTTTTATTTCTACAACTAGAATATACTGACACAGCTGAACTAAAATCTATGATTTGGGGAAAATGTGCCCGACCATTTGCCTAACGGCATCGGGCATAACATTAATGTAAATGTAATACTCACTGTAAAAAAAATATAAAAAATATTGTAAAAACTAACATTTCAAGCATTTATTTTATTTAGACGGAATATTACGGTTTGTCATAGTCCTTAGATTTTAATTTTAGTTTTATTCACCATGTTGTTGTTGTTGTTTTTGTTGTTTTTTGCGAATACGGGACACTTGTCAATGAAGACTTTAACCGCGAGAATAGTTGGTTGCTTGTAATGAGCGGCACCGTATAGGCAGGGCCCTTTTTATCGCATGGGGAAATCGAGACTTTGCCCTGGGCCCCCTGATGCTAGGGGGCCCCAAAACCCCCTTGGTGCATGCACCTAGTACTTCTAATAGTATGTATAGCCCATGGATAGTTCTTATTTTTATAAATGTTCGTAAGGGGGGGCCCCCAAATAGCATCTGCCCAGGGGCCCCCAGCGTTCATAATCGGGCCCTGCGTATAGGTGAACCAACACCACCCCCTAGTTCTACCTCAATTTTGACCGAGCTATCTCAGGGACGGCATCTTGGGGGGCTCGTACCATCTCCCACCCTCTCTGACATCAACCTTATAGAAGGACTTTCCTGTCTGCGGACTTATACCGGTTAGACATGGACGTATTTAATGGCATTCGACGTGATTCGAACCGAGCACCCCCAGATCCAAGCACAAAACATTACCACAAAGCTACCTCAGATCCCGTTTTATTCATGATTATAATTGGTAAAATACGATCTGAAAAGGGATAGGATTTGTTTTACATGCAATTTTTTTTTACTTCTGATCCAAACTCTCCTTTTCGATTTCACCCTATTTTAATTAAGAAAAATATCATCAGGTGCATATTTCCAATATTAGCTCAGGTGGATACGCAGAAAAGAATATGTTCGCAATGGAAGGTTTCGACTTTCGACCTTCTGGTGGTTCCCCGATTCGGTCAAGCATAATTAAATACTCTGGGAAAAAGAAAAGGATGGAAGAGAAAAGACCCGTTCCAAAGATGGTACCGGGGGATTCAATTAATGAGGGGATTCAATTAAAGGAAGAATAACATGCTACAAACGTAGTTATATTAGCTTGGAAGAACTACTTTTATGGCTTTAATTGCGGCAGAATAAGATCAGATAAAAGGAACTGAAAACTAAATTCGTGCAGGCTATTGGTCACGATGATGCAAGGCACGGTAATTTTTTTTCCCAATCCTATTGCGTTATTAAAATTTCAAATTTAATATGATTTAAATATTTCATAGCCTGAAAACGAATATTTTTAAAACACAAGTCTTGTTATTATAATACCAAATTCTTTGTAATTGTAGATTAGTAACTATGTAAGTTTTCTTCCTGTTACAAGAAGGAACTTTAACTATTTCTCGTTAATTATCAGCAATGAACGAGTTTAATTAATATCTGATTAAACTTTGTAGATATATTTGATAAATATTTCAAATTATTTTTTATCGTTACAGGAAACAGAGAGACAAAATGTAATGAAATTATTCGAATTTTTTTTTCAAAAATTTTTTTCCTAGTTTTTTAACGAGTGATAAGATACAACACTCATCAATATTGTAGAAAGACAAAACTGAGATAATTATCAAATGCTTGTTATCATAGTCTGGACAAGTAACCTGGGCTCTTTTCAACTCCAAAGCAATCAAATTAAACTACTATGCATTGTTTAAGCACGATGAACAGTAAATTTTAAAAAATTAAGCCAGTGAAAGTAGCTTTATGAGGTCTTGTTTGTTTTCACAATTTT
This sequence comes from Dolomedes plantarius, assembly GCA_907164885.2. NCBI lineage: Eukaryota > Metazoa > Arthropoda > Arachnida > Araneae > Dolomedidae > Dolomedes > Dolomedes plantarius. Next base: position 104,167,627 of record OU015496.1, read on the forward strand.
AAAGATAATTTTCATGTTTCTGTTGTCAGAATTTTAAGGCCATAAAAACGAGTGACTGTTTTTCTCAGTTTTACTTTTGCATTTTTCCCAATAATACATTTTTGCATTCTTTGCTCCAAAATGCCAGCAATGATTCAGTTAAATTCTACTAATAGATTAGCTTACAACATGATATTAAATATAATCATTGTAAAAATGTTAAATAGTTAAAAAAGTTTTAAAATAGTTAAAAAGTTTTACTGCAGCGAGGTTACCAATTTTTTTTAAAGATTCGCTGGTCTTCTTAGTTAACAGTATAACTACCTGATTTTGCAACGAAGAATCTGCACAAAATTGGACAACCCTGGCTATCCATTTCATCTTTAAGATTTGGTATTTATGTTCTACGGCATGTTAAAGGATCTAGGGTATTTAAAAGTTCTTTTACTTATTAGCATCGTGAATATTGTAGTTTAATGATCGAGCCCTATGAAAATATATTTTTTAAAACTACTAATGATGTACATATGGCTGTCTGGGTACATAAAAATGTACACCAAATAATATTTTAACTATATTTTCCTTCCTATGAAATATGTGTTCTTGAGAGAAATCGGTTCCCGTACACGCTTACATTAAAGAGACCGACGAGGCATATGTTTTATCAGCTTAGAAGTTTAGTTCTTAATGATACTAATAATGTACTGATTATAGTTTTTAAGCAAATGTCATTTTCATGGCTTACCAGCCTGTACTATACACATTAATCAATAACGTACATCATTAGAGATATTTTACTACGATAAAGCAAAGAAAATCGTTATGTTTAACGTTATAAATTACTTCAGGAGTTTCCCCAGTACGCTTGATAGGATGTTGCTATGTTCGGATCCAGCTTGGAAGAAAATGTTCTAGTTAGATTTTTTGACTCTTGTATTTTGTAATAGTTGGGTATATGAGTTTTTTCAAGACACGAACGTCAATGATTTGTCACTTGGATATCGCTGGAAGGATATGAAATCAGGAAAATAGATGGACTTGCTTTCTAGCGTAAGAAGGGTGTTGCATATATGCTATAACAGCAACAATACATAGCATTATGCACTCTGTGTTAAAAGGCAGTACGTATCCAACTTTTACGAAAATGTTTCGTTGGTACATCATTGATACATCGTTGATAGATTGTTTGGATTTCAAAAGATCCCAAGCTCTTGTTGAGAATATGATCACAAGCATTTGATAATTATCTCAGTTTTGTCTTTCTACAATACTGATGAGTGTTCTATCTTATCACTCGTTAAAAATAACTAGGAGTACAAATTTTTGAGAAAAAAAAAATTCGAATCATTGCATTGCATTTTGTCTCTCTGTTTCCTGTATAGATATAACGATAAAAAATCATTTGAAATATTTATCAAATATATCTGTAAAGTTTAATCAGGTGTTAAGTAAACTCGTTCATTGCTGATAGTTCGCTATTAACTTTTTGATGTAGTTCTCTATACGTCCCTTGGAAGGACATTTTATCCTGTGAAGCCCTTTGGACACTTTGAGAGGGAATCACTGACACTACACTTAAAATTTTGGAGAAGTAGAGGCTATTCGCACAGTTTTTACCCAGTTGACATGCCACTCAATCGCGTTCCAAAAATGTGTGATACTCTCTTATTCTCGAGCTGCCACTGAAGCCATTGTCTCTATAGACTGCTACAAAACTTGCTAAACAACTCTATAGAATGTAAAAACTCAACTGTCAGTCCTTTATTCATATACTGTCATCACAAAACATTAAAGTCGTTTTGCAGTAGATTCCAGTACACTGTGGAATACCAGGAAATTGCTGACCTATTGGCAAAGAGAGGTGCTGCATCTATGCAGAGCCCGTGTAGGCCGATCGCATATGGTTATATAAGGGTATTTATCCGGAAGAAATTGAAGGATCTGTTTTATCAAGAATTTATAGAAATTCTAACAAGTTATGGGTTGTTAATAATGCATTCATTCCATATTTGCCAAGGTAGAATTCGGCGGCCGTGATCCGGCTTTTAACTGGTCATGACTGCTTTGTTAAACATCTGAGCTGCTTGAAAATTTCACACAATCATTTCTATACTATTTGTGATAAATCACAAGATAAGCAATGTCGGCTCGGGATGTCTGTAGCCAATATTGGGAGGCAAGAGCATTGAGCAATTAAGGGAATAATGGACCTTCAATCTCGTTCTTCTTTAATTTTCAATATTTTACTGTATATACCCCAAGAGTATAATTAATATTCTTTTCTACTACATTGAAGATAGTTAGAATTCCCAAATAAGTATTTTGTGGATAAATAAGACCTGTTTATCAAAAAAATTCTTCAAAAGTGCTAGAATTTATCAAAAGGCTCCATGCGTATTCATTTTTTTCTGATATCTTTCAAATTTCTCAGAATTGTTAACTGTGTATTGTTACAAAACTGTGCATTTGAAATCCCAAATATGTTTAAAATATATAGACCATAAAATAAAGTAAAAACATAAAAAAACAAAAAATAACAAGCAGAATAGAAAAAATTATTTAAGATTTCAGATTCATACAAAAAAAAATAAAAGTCCATTTATATTTATATACATATGATAAATTGATAATAAAAAATTTTAGAATTTTAATTAATATAGCATTGAGAATATATGTGCATAGAGCATTTTGAGAAACGGTAACATTTTAAAAAATATTTTTAAATAAAACAGGCACTATCCTGCCAAAAATTTCTTATTATGAATTCTAAGGGTTTTCAATGCGGTAAAACAGAAAATTAATTATTCTCATTTTGTATATAGAGTTAAAATTTGAAAAATAAAAAAATTCGAATTTGAAGGTCCCTTGTCCCCTTAAAACTTCCTATTCCCTTCTTCGTATTACACTTATGTTGTTTTTGTTCGTACTTTTGCTTACTGCTTGCCATTTGAAATTCCATTTTTTTAAAAACTCTTAAAATTTAACAAAACAATTGTTTAAAATATTTCCTTTCAAGTTTCCGTATCTATTACTGGCAAATGTTTAAATTACTGGCATATGTATCTATTACTGGCGAAAGTTTATTGTGAGTAGCGAGTCGTTACTCTCTGTGATCGCTGCTGAAGATTTTAAATTCATTTGCTCTGAGAAAGATCACTAGTGTAATCGCAGGAGGAAAAACTCGCCAGAATGTGACAGTATACATCCATAAAAATGTGTCGTTGATTTTCCGTAATGTATTGTTATTATTACCAAGATGGGTTCATTGGGGTTGTTTTGAAAGTGACTATATGAAAAAAATTAATGTCTACTCACCAACTGTAACCAGACATTCGATGTCATAATTTGATTCTTCTCGTTCTAAAATAAGAAAAATCAATTAGCAATTAATAAATCGGGTTAGAATCTTTGCTTAAAGAGAATATGTATTTCTATTTTAGCAAAGCTGATTACAATGATATTTAGAAACTTATAAAATTACAATTGTAAACATGAGTAAAACTCCTTACTATTTAATAAAAGTGGATTCAAATTTAAATTTCAACCACCAAGAAAGCTTTTTATCACATAATTAGAAATATATATTTAATCACGACTTAAATAATAGAAACACAAACCAATGTGGCATCTTTTTTTAAATTTTATATCCTATCTGAAGGCAACCGTCTTTCTCTTATAAGGAAGCATAGTATATACAAGCAGTGGAGAACACGACATAGTACAAATTTTCAATTCTATGTCTGTTTGTCAATAATTTTATAACTTATTTAATATCTTTTATATAAAGTATTACTGAATAACTAATCTTAAAACCAATTTTTAACTTTCTAGGCGCTTGAGATGTATTTTTCCGGCACATTGTTTCAACTTGAATAGTATTTCTACCCAAGTTTTTCATTACAAATCAAATTATTACAAACTAAATTTTTTCGGCACACTCTTCCAACTTGAATAGTTTCTCTAACAACTTATTCCGTTACAAGCTAAACTATTTAAAATCAATATTCGCAAGTATTATTTGTCGCCAATACAATGTACGTACGTCGTATGTACAAAGAGGGAAGAACACGACATAGTGCATAATATCTATTCTGTCTCTGTCAATAATTTTATAACTCTGGAGTATTTTTTTTAAAGTATTACTTAGTAATTAATACTAAAACCCATTTTTAACCTTCTAAGCGCTTGATCGGCACACTCTTTCAACTTGAATAGTTTTTCTGGCTACTTATTCCGTTACAAGCCAAACTATTTAAAATCAATACTCGCAAGTATTATTTGTCGCCAATACAATGTATGTACGTCATGTGTACAAACAGTGGAGAACACGACGTAGTGCATAATTTCCATTCTGTCTCTGTCAATAATTTTATAACTCTGGAGTATATTTTTAAATAAAGTGTTATTTAATAATTAATACTAAAACCCATTTTTAATCTTCTAAGCGCTTGAGAGGTATTTTTCCAACGCAATCTTTCAACTTGAATAGTATTTATGCCACGCTTTTGATAACCCAAACTAGAGTATGGAATAATTCACCAAGAATTCTTTTCCAAGCTGAAAGAAAGAGACAAGATTAAAGTCTCAAACTCTGAGAGGACTAATTGTTCTGACTTTAAATAAATAAAACGATTTAATTTTAACAGTGCTTGATACAGTGTTTCTCTAGTGCAAGAGATCTAACATTAAAATTTGGCTAACCCTATAATTGGTGACTAAGTATTTCAATTTAATAAATCCAGGAGGTATGCTTACAAATTAATTCATAGTTACCGTTAACATTATATAAAAATATTATACTTAATTTAGTTTAAGGTATTTGTTTTAATATACAGTTTTATTTTCTAATTGTAACTTAAATTCTTTTCTAGATTAAGAAGTATTTTAAGCCTTATCAATTTAAATAAAGTTAATGAGAGAGGAACATGTATTTCTTACCATAAATTTTAATTGGAGCGTAGCGTGGCAAATATAATTTCTCTTGTCCTCAAAGAATGCAGTTATTATCTTCAAACCGTTAAAAATACGAAAAACTAATTCTCATCTGAATGGTAAGTCTTACATTTTCTTTCATAAATTCGATAAGCAAATTAAAACATTTCTTTCGTAAGTAATGATAAATGCTTTCACAACGGGAGACCAAACGTTCCGAAAGAATTTCCATATCCTCACGAAAATCTAAATTCGGAACATTATGATAAAATATGCATATTTCGCTAAATCTTTAGTCATTTATGGCAGCCCATAAAATTATATTGCCTCGTGGGAGATTTCAACAAACTATTAACAGTACAGTTTACATACGAATTATTGTCCTTCGCAATTCCTAATTTGTTAACAAATCCCGGAGTGTAACCAAAGAAGGTATTAAAAATTAAATTTTATGGTGCTAAGGAATTCTATATCATTTAAAATTTTATATTTCAGTAAAATATTCCAAAGAATTAAAACGGGAAAAAAAAGAGATAACGATGCATTTATTGCCAAAATTTCGTTTAAGATGATTTCTTAACTAGAAGATTATAATTGTGTACATTCGTGAATTGTTTTATCCAAGAGATAATAAAGGTAAAAAATAAAGTATTGCTCAATGTCCAGTAAGCCTTAATTATAAATACAGTAAAAAGAAAATTTCTTGGTGAAACATTCGAATTTCCCATTCCTGGAATCAAATTATCTGATTGATAAGGTAACATGGTTAGAAGCTTTTAACAGAGAAAAGCAACATTTTGTCATTTTAGGGTACGGTGAACGTTAAAATTTATTTATTTTTTAACTTTTTATCATAGAAATACGAAATTTTATGCATATATACATTTCACCATAAGTATATAGAATACCTTAAAAGAAATTTCCAATCTTATTATAATTTTAAGATCTTTGAAAAAATTTAAAATTTATAAACGAAATTTTAAAATGTTCCTAGCGACTCAGTTTTTGAGATATTTCCTCGATTTTGCATTTTAATCACTTAAAACTGTATTGCAAATAAATCTGTGTATCGATTATTTAATACCTTGAACAGTTAATTTTTTGAGAATTTTTCCTTAATTCCATCCCGATTTTCATCAAAAATTTGTCTTTTAATAAGTTATAAATGAAATTTAATTCCCTTAATGAAGTCGAATTGTAAAATGCATGCCCAGTTTCTTTCTAAACAGTATCAGGATTCTTCTTTATCAATTTCATGATTTTGAACAAAAATTGAGTCGCATGGAAACATTTAAAAAATCTAAAAACCTTGAAAAATCTGTTTTGAGAATAACATATTTAAAGTTTATCACTACGCTTACCTTAATTACTTACTTCATAGAAGTTTCATAAATGATTTTTTACTTGAAAAAACTATTTTGGCTCTATTATCCTACAGAAATATATATATATATATTACAACAACACAATCAATATTACAATAAAAAGGATTTGCTCAAATAAAGGTCCACGGTCCCCTTAGAAAGCTCTACGACCGTTTTAACTGTTCTCAACTTAACTGTTCATTTTAACTGTTCTCAACTTCACTTATATTATTACTTTTTCACATATGTTCATTAGATTGCTGCAAGTACCAGTGCTGAAAGGAATAAAACGTTTGCTCTAAATCAGGGCTGCACAACTCGATATGTGATGAAGGCCGTATTACTTTATGACCTTCATCACATGGAAAAGCTTCTGCGGGCCGCAAGAAAATAGGATAGATGGAAAAGCAAAAAATATTTTATCTAATAAAAAATAAATTACTGATTATTTAAATGATTAAATAAATATTAATATTCAATGCATATAAATTCCTTTCACGATATTCAAAATCTTACAAATAAATCTTAAAATAGTATTCCAAAATCTATATACTATTTAAGTTGATAAGCCGATTATTTGGGCTGTCTGGGAGAGAAAACTACTGCATTAATCTACTTCATTTTGGTTTTAAGCGAAAGATTTTATTCTATAAATGTGTCAAATTTGGTTTTTGTAACCACAATTTCTATTAATTAGCGATAATTTACAATTAAAAATTGCTTTCTGGCCACGCTCAGTGACATGTTTAAATCTGGCTTTAGATAATTACTAAGCACGAAGCCACATAAACACGTTAAGAGTCCGAGGAATCTCTCTAGCTCTCACTCTCTGCTATTTTTATTTTTAATGATGTTTGTGAGATATAGAATTATACCTGATGGAAATTGTTTATTTCGAGTTGTTGAGTAACCATATTTTTTTTTATTTGGTTTAATAGTAAAATTTTAAAGTGTATTTCTCTATTCTTTTTTTTTTCCAATGGCTGGGAGCTGAGCGATACTGTTTCTCCGGAGAAGCCAGAAGTGTGTGACCACTTCACCACATGCATTGCAGGCGTTGCCCCCCGGGTGCACCACAGGGGGTGGGTCCATGCTACACCCGTTTGGTCTCGTAATTTTGAACCGAGTCAAGTCACGAGACCGGAACACTTGACCCAGCATCTCCAGAGGTAATGTTTTAAAACTTGGAGGACATTTTAGCTACGATAGATTTTTTTCCGTTCACCGCCTGCCATTTGTGTACACGTCGGCGGTTTTCTCAGCGTCGGGTACCGAACCAGCAACTTGCAGATCGCTGGCTCGATGTCTTTGCTGACCGGGCCACCACGATCACTATTTCTTTATTCTTAATATAATGATTTTAAATATTTGGCAATGACGCATTGAGTATAACTTTTGCATTAGTACGTTTATTTACTATCCAGCTGTCATGTTTTGGCGGGTACCAACTAGTTTTATATTTATAATGTCTTCACATAAGGATTCGCGGGCTGTTGGCGGGCCGCATGTGGCCCGCGGGCCGTGTATTATGCGGGCTTGCTCTAGATAACCTACCTAGGGGTTTAATAACCATTTTTGGATGGGTCCTACGAGCAATTATTTGATCAACCTTGAAGAATACTTAGGAAATAATACTTGTAGAATACTTGAGTATTGACTTGTTAATAAAAAAAATTTGTAAACAAGTACCTGTATTGAATATTGCAAGCAGATTAGAAAAGATACTAGGGAAATGAGAAATCTACTCTAACATTATCGATCGAAACTAAAAATTTTATTTTAAATTCACTCCTCTTCTGCAACTTAATTATTCAGTGCGAATAAAGTGAAACAACTTTTAATAGAATTAAACATTTTTCCTCGAAAAATTAAGCGAAATGCAACCTTAATTATTAATATTTAAAATATATTTAAAATATCTGTAACTGATTAATTTCATTTCAAATTCACGATCATAAAAGAAAGGTATTGTGGGTTTTTTTTTCAAATATATCGCTTTAATTACAGTTTCTTAACTTTGAAACTGGTTTTAATTTACTTTTATGATTCTAAAATGAAATACTTTTTTATAAACTAAATTTTCTTTATTTCATAATAATGATAAGTCTTTTCTATCATTAGTTTTTTTAATGATTTAAATATTCTTATAATGACAATTGATTTCGAAAAACTGAAATGAAAATAATTACACTTCGATAAAATTGAAATTATTTCTATCTTTATTTTTTCACAGTTTTCTTATTTATATTTTTCCCGATTTAAGGAGAAATTGTGAGTTCTCAGCAGTATATTTATGTCTTAATTATTTCTTAAATATGCATCAATTCTCGGCTTATTTCTCTTCCGCAACTTTTTGTCCTTTCTAATTTCAGTTGTTAAAAAAATTTAATGCAACTAAACGAAAGAAATTATTTATGGGTGCGCAGATATAAAATTTTGATTGCATAGATTTTATAATGATTTTCTACCTCAGAAATGTGTTTTTTTAAAAAGGATAAATTTACGCATAAAAAAGTACTAAACAATTATAAAAAAATTTAAAAATAATTTTTATGTTGAATTTAAAATATGATTTTTGATTTTTATGCTGATCTATTTTTTCAGTAACCGTTTTTTTAAATATTTTGTAGCTATTTCATTTTTTTTCTTCAGTGGTTATAAAACCATCATTAACAATACTTTTATGATTTAAGGATTTTAATGATTGTAAAGCACAAAAAGTTCCACTAATTACAATTATTGATCTGTGGTAATAATACTTTCAATAATATCATCAAATTCCGATCTCTTATAATAATTGAATAAAAATCAAATAGAGAAACCCTGTACACTGTTTCATTCAAATATGCTGCAGAAAATTTAAATATATCCTTTTACAAATAACAAAATATGTATATTTCATTCCGAGAAGCATGGACTTGAAGTACAAATGAAGCGGTGAAAGGCAAAGTGGTGTAGGTCACATTTTCAACTTTTTTTATTTGAGGGCAAAAATGTTATCTACGTGTTCAATTTATAGTGGAATTGGAAATAATTATTATTTGCAATATTATAATTATTATGAATTATAATTTGTTCAATTTATAGTGCAATATTTTGTAGATTTTGCAGTAAAACGCTTTGGACTTAACCACTTGACTTACTGACTTACACCACTTTGCCTTTCATCGCCTCAAATGTACAGCATGGGAAGCATAGAATATAATTACGCAAACAGATAAAGCATAACAAATGTTGAATGTGTTGATGCAAAATTAATGCCATTTGCTTTATTTTACTATAAACACTCTTTAGAATGTTTTAAGCCAGGTAAGAAAAAAAATTTATTATTTTGACCACTGCGTCGTAGGTCCTATTAATGAGTAAGTAAAGAGTTTACTCAACTTGTAATTCACGTTGTAAGGAAATAGCGGGGAAATAATATGCATTATTCAGTATAAGTAATTTCTGGAAGTAAGAAAAGTTATCTCCGAATCATCATTTTTAAACTAAACGAAATATGCAGAGAAGAATTCCAAATTGCAAATACGTTACCATGCATGCTTAAAGACATTCCAAAGATGCCTTGCTGCCAAAGATCAAGTTTTACCCCCTAGCTGCTATCCCCTCTGTTTATATAGGAATCTAGCGTTGTGTCAATGAGGAAAATACAAGAAATTTTGTGTTTTTATAGGTGTAAAAACAAAGATATCGATATAGCTTAGGCCTGACAGTTTTAAGTATAATCCACGCAGTCTTCCAATAGACAGGAAGTACGTACTCTTTTGTTAGGATTTGAGTTTAAAATTTCATATTATTACAGAAAATAAAACAAGAAAGACTAAATGATTTATTTAGAATACTAGCTGTATACCCGTACTTCTCTACGGAGTATATTTTAGGATATTTAGAATCAAAAATAATGAAATTGCTTTTTATTTCTTATAAACAATATTTTTCGTTTCTTTATAGGGCGGAACTAATATTACTAGGCTCGTCCGCGAACTTAAGCGTGAGCAAGCTACGTAAAAATAACCGTGGGAGAAACAATTTTCTCTTAAATCTACGCCAGAGTATTTTCCTTGAGACTTATTTATCGTCATTGCGAAGTATACTTTGAGGGGGAAATTGCATGGAACTGTTTTATATATAGGTTTAATTTAATATCCATAAAACATACTAATTTGAATTAATTTCTTAAAAAACTTCCATCTCTATTAATCTAGTGGTTAAATTTTATCTTTTACTGAATTTTAATATTTTTTGTCAATTTATTTAGTTGTTATGCACGTGACGCAAAATTAATTTAAGGTATCACAAAAAGAAAAGAAATCTCGTGATCAGCATTAAATAAATTAAATTCTAAAAATTAATATTTACAACTTCATCAAAAAACAGAAAATGGAAGTAACGATTCGAAAAACAATTATAACTTTAATGAGCTTCCAACTCGGACTTCTACAAAAGTCCTACTAGACGAAAAATCAACCTACTCGAACGCTCTCCGGCGTTCTAATGCCCCCACATTCAAAACAATCTCTGCTCTCTTCGCTTCCAATGTTAAAAGGCTGGGAGGGGGTTGGTTACATAACAAACACCTTGAACCTTTTTTTTGTAACCGCGTATACCATCTTAGAATTTCCTTCAGTTACGAAAAAAAAGGATTCTAATATAAGTTTCTCGCATAAGCGGCATGGTGTGAAACTAATATATGTATCTATCTTTGAAATCCACATTCTTTTAAATGTTGATAAAATCATATTCACTCTGACTGTCGCCTACCATTTAATAATTTTCAATAACATGTTTTATTAAAATAAAATATTGTAAAGATTATTATGACATTTACAACTTATATATATTACTAACTTTTCTATAATTTGAAAACGCAGCCTCGGAATATACAGAAAACAAATTCAACGGATTTCATACCGCAGAAACATTCTCCACATACAAATCAAAAGATTTCTGTGTCCTTTAGATCATTACGCCCAAAATTAGCTCTGTTGACCACTAATCAAAGACCAGAAGTCTACCGAAAGTTGAAAAGGGTAGGGATATCGCGAGGGAGGGGTGTGGATCTTAATTTCTGACTCGAGCTACTTAATGACATTGGAAGTCTAACGTCGTTAACGTCGGTGCTTCGACGACTTACCTAGTAATTGATTAAACTGCTCAATTGCGGCCAGCAAGAATGATTTGGTTGCCCCTAGTTACGGCTAGCTTCAGAAATCCGGAATGAGTTAGTTTCGTATTTCTTGTCCGTGAACTGGAAATCCCTTTCCTGAGAGTCAATCTTTTCTGCGGAAAATTGTTCGTTGGGTTTTTTTTTTCCTTACACTTGTAAAAGAAATACAGATATTTGTCTATTTATCTTTGAGTAGGAAGAAAAATATAGTCCTAGGTGTTTACTTCTGAAAATAATTTCGAGATGGAATGTTTACTCGGGAAAGACTTCTAATTGATTGGTTTGGTAATGTTTTGAAATATTAGTCGAAATGTTTGTGTGAATAAATATATGAACTATTTGGAGGATTGGAAATTAGATTTAGTTTTCAAATTTTCTCAAAAGTTATTTATGACAAAAATAAGTCACAAAGACATACGTAAATTTATATATTAACTTGAATATAAAATTTACATTTTTTCCCTCTAGCTAAAATTTAAAGTAATTAAAACATAAAACATATTTTTTCTAACTTAATATCACACACACACACACGTATATATATATATATATATATATATATATATATATATATATATATATATATATATATATATATATATATATATATATATATATATATATATACATATATATATATATATATATATATATATATGTATATATATATACACTGCTCAAAAAATTAGGGGAGCAAGCAAAGAAGTTAAGAAAAACCGTGCGAGACAGCCACGTATTGGCATAAAGTGGATAGTA
>OU015496.1:104184824-104302570 GCA_907164885.2 Dolomedes plantarius
CGATAAATTTGACTTTTAAAAATATAGTACAATTGCAATTATTTCTTTTGCAGCAAACGATTTTTTTTACCGCTTACCAAAATCGTCTAAAAATGTGCGAACAGCCCCTGTATTTTGAAGGTGATTATATAGGAATTTATTTGAAGGTGAGTAATATTTTTCTTATTTATAAAAAAAATTGTCCGGTTACTTTATGGGCACACCTTTCATATATATATATATATATATATATATATATATAAACTGTTGCCACCTAACGCGCCGCCTAACCCCTATCACTCCCTCAGAAATCTGGGACTCCCTTCTGTCGTACCCTGTACAAGTAGATAATAATACTCAATTTATAATATTAGAACGTAGATGTAGAGTAATAGTACAATAAAAATAAGTTATATATTTAGGTAAATTTATATAAAATAGAAACTCTCGATACAAGCTATCATGAACGTTAAAAAAAAATATATTTATAGCTGGATATAAAATCTTATAAAAATCAGAAAAATACAGGAATTTGAACGGTTTATCAAATATAACTTTAATAACATTTTTTTTTCAAATTTTAGTAAAGAAATTAAGATACCTAAATTTGGATCGTTAAGCAAAATATTTATATAAGCATAGTAACGTTCTCTGCTATAACTAGGTTTATGGCTGTTCAATGCTCTAAAGCTTTTATCCGAAATCATTTTCTTGCTATTCTTTTCAGCATCAAGGAAAAACACAGCCTTGAAAGGAAAAACACTGTCTTGAAAAGCGAACAAGTTTTTCTAAGAAATGACAAAAGCTAAAGAGAGCAAAATGAACCCAGCAGGTATCACGTGGTATGTGCTCACATGGCGAGGAGAGACATTCGACAGATTTTTTTCTATTGTTCAGTCTTTTCTGTTTGATAGTCTTGCGGTATAATGAGCGAGAGGAAAATATTTGATAATAATTTCTTCGGCCTTGTGCATCCTGATTCTGTGTTTTAAATATTGATATCCATTTAGCTATTCGCAAATCCGAGATTAGGTTAAATGCAACACTGTTAATTTTTTCAGTTTTATCCCGAGGCTTTTAGAAATTAATTAAATCTGTTAATACCTTTATTGAATACCTGAAATATTGTCACTTCAGATTTGCATCCTGATTCCGTATTTTAAATATTAATATCCATCTAGCCATTTGTAAAATCCGAGATCAGTTTAATATGCAACACTGTTAATTTTTTCAGTTTTAGTCCGAGTCTTTTAGATATTAAACCTATTAATACCTTTAGTGAATACCTAAATAGTGTCACTTCATATTTGCATCCTGATTTCGAATTTTAAATATTAATATCCATTTAGCCATTTGTAAAATCCGAGATCAGTTTAATAAGCAACATTGTTAATTTTTTCAGTTTTAGTCCGAGTCTTTTCGATACTAAATCTGTTAATACGTTTAGTGAATACCTTAAATAGTGTCACTTCATATTTGCATCCTGATTCCGTATTTTAAATATTAATATCCATTTAGCCATTCGTAAAATCCGAGATCAGTTTAATAAGCAACATTGTTTATTTTTTCAGTTTTAGTCCGAGTCTTTTCGATATTAAATCTTTTAATACGTTTAGTGAATACCTTAAATAGTGTCACTTCATATTTGCATCCTGATTCCGTATTTTAAATATTAATATCCATTTAGCCATTCGTAAAATCCGAGATCAGTTTAATAAGCAACATTGTTTATTTTTTCAGTTTTAGTCCGAGTCTTTTCGATATTAAATCTGATAATACGTTTAGTGAATACCTTAAATAGTGTCACTTCATATTTGCATCCTGATTCCGTATTTTAAATATTAATATCCATTTAGCCATTCGTAAAATCCGAGATCAGTTTAATAAGCAACATTGTTTATTTTTTCAGTTTTAGTCCGAGTCTTTTCGATATTAAATCTGTTAATACGTTTAGTGAATACCTTAAATAGTGTCACTTCATATTTGCATCCTGATTCCGTATTTTAAATATTAATATCCATTTAGCCATTCGTAAAATCCGAGATCAGTTTAATAAGCAACATTGTTTATTTTTTCAGTTTTAGTCCGAGTCTTTTCGATATTAAATGTGTTAATACTTTTAGTGAATACCTTAAATAGTGTCACTTCATATTTGCATCCTGATTCCGTATTTTAAATATTAATATCCATTTAGCCATTCGTAAAATCTGAGATCAGTTTAATAAGTAACATTGTTTATTTTTTCAGTTTTAGTCCAAGTCTTTTCGATATTAAATCTGTTAATACCCTTAAATAGTGAATACCTTAAATATTGTCACTTCATATTTGCATTGGCTAAAGAGCAGTCTTCTTTTGGGGAGGGGGGGGGGGTCTTGAAACACGTAATACATAATATTAAAAAATAAAATTAGATGGTTTTAAAAATATAATTATTATTTTTTAGCTTATAAATTTTGATTACATCAGAATATTTCAGATCGTATTTCAAAGTTATAACTACAGACTATCGCTATTTAGGCACTATTTCCAATGTACGAGACAGAGTCCGATAAAACAACTACGGCCTTATGGGGTTGAATCCATGCCGGTGAATATGCTGCTCCCACAATTTTAATCGATACCCCTCAGGAGTGAAATATAGAGGGCATGTACTCTTATCTAACACCATCGAACCCTATAAAGAGATCTTTCAGATTACACATTTAACGCGAGAATACCCGGCGTAGACACGAGGGCATTTAGTGGCACTTGTCGGGACCCGAACTGAACACCCTTAGTGCCGTCTTCTGGAGCACTTACCGCTAAACTGCTACGGGCCGAATTACGCATTACTTTGAATTATTAATTGCTTCTTGGAAACATTATTATTTTATTTTATTTTGTTGTAATTTGAAATCATTTTAGCTCCATTGAAATATCCAGTCCGTCAATCGATTTTGAGTGTCCTACATTTAGTCTAACCCCTATTTTGAGTTCCCTACCCTATTAGACGACCGTATGTTTCTAAATCACGTAATCTTCCATAAACAATCTAACATATAGTCATACATAGAAATTCTCCTCTTGGCATTTGAACCAATGTTTGTATTTTCTAAAAATAGTAAACTTTACAAGCTTTATAAAGCTAAAATTATTTTAATGTAGCACTAAGAAAATACTCTAGAAGCACTCCCTTCAATATTAAATTTACTGTCTATTAACCATTTAAATAAAAGAGATTGAATAAAGTTTACTTTTTTTCTCCTTTTTTGGTATTAAGTATCACTAAATATCTATCGTAAAGAAATAAACCCTTTTCCTCACTCTATTTGCTAAAGGTACAGCGAAATCGCATTTACTAGAATATATTTTAGTCCTGCTTCATTTTATAGCATTTTTAACCCAGATTCGAATAAATTTAATTAGGCCAATAGAAGCTCCTCTAATGATATTAGGAACTGAGCTTTCACAGTTGTTCCGTTAGAAGTATTTTTATCAGTTTTACCAGGAGATGCTCATCGAACGTTAAATAGCATTAGACATCTGATGTCATTAAGGCCTTCGATTTCCGAAGCTATGGTTAAGGCAAAAGTTTAGGTTTAACTGACTTTAGATGGAAATCAATCTTTTTGAATCAGAGCGTAAAGGGAAATAATCATATATTTTATCTTATGAAAGGTGTTTATTTTGTCTGCGTTTCAATGTTCATAAAAAGTGGGTTTAAAAGATATATTTCCTTCAGCTTCTTATTTAATGTTGAGAAATATAAAATATTTTCTAGAGCCATTATTTTCTTTAGAGATACCTCCCTCCCTGGGCATTCCATGTATATATATATATATATATATATATATACAGTATATATATATATATATATATATATATACAGTGGAACCTCGCATAACGAGCATAATTCGTTCTAGAGTCTTACTCGTAATGCGAAACACTCGTGAAGCGAAACAACTTTTCCCATATAAATTAATGTTCAATACGATAATGCGTTCCCTGACAAAAAATACTCAAAAGTTTTTAGATGTAACGTTTATTATTGTAAGAAAATTACTTATACATAAATTCTTAAGGAGCAAAATCATCTATATGTAGTTTATTATTTACGAATTTATGACACATATCTAATTTTTTTACTAGAAAGCTATCTAGCGACATTTGTTTTTCTCAGCGCTTCAAAATTTGTTGAAAATGTGTCACCGCATTGTCATTGAATAAATTTATAGCACGCATAGGCACCGTCTTATCAGGGTGATGCTTTGTAACTTACGATGCAACAGTTTCCCATGCTTTCATCATTTCTTTTATTGCGCTAGAAGATTGCTTCTTTGCTGTTTTTTCGTCCTTCTCCACTGACAAACTCTCCTCTACAACTGCTTTCTGTGAAAGACACTGCAATTCTATTAGCTGTTCGGTGGTCAGCTCTTGGTTGTGCTCTTCCACAAGCTCCTCAATATCATTGTTATCCTCAAGTCCCATGATATTTGCTTCTCGAACCATCCATGACTACCCTGAAATACTTATTTTTCGGCCGTTGATGATCCTGGTGACGTGAAGATCCGAGTGACGTGAAGAGGGGACTTTCTTCGACGTCACTCGTTATGCAAAATGTTTCTCGTTAAGCAAGCCATTTTTTACGATTTATTTTGCTCGTTATGCGAAATACTCGTTATGCGAGGTGCTAGTTAAGCGAGGTTCCACTGTATATATATATATATATATATATATATATATATATATAACTTCTTCGCAATGCATGATAAAGTGGCATTTAATATCTTAGTACCTGTGATATTTACAATAGTTCTGCGCTTAGGATGTTGACATTCAATGAAACTTTAATGTTTTCCTTTTCTACAATTTTTTTGAAAAAACAGATTAGCAAATAAGTATACTTACATTGTTCCACTGACTTGTGGATATAACAGCTAAAAAATATCCTTTTTAAAATTCACAATGCACCAAAAGCTTTTATTGAATGATTTGTAAAAAGGAGCAAAACCTCTGGGATAGTTATAGAAGACAAGCCGCAAACGTCTTAAAATATGTTTGCCAACGTGGGACATTTGTCAGTTATGATATTCGCAACTTACTGCGAGGAGCGTTGGTTATTTTCAACAGGGACATCGTATAGGTGAAACAATTCAAGCCCCAGGTATCACATCAATTTCGAATGACTACCCCCGGGGAGATATCTGGGGAATGGGGAGGTCGTACCTTCTCCCACACTTTTACGTCATAGAAGGATTTTCCGATCTACATATTTAACGTGTCCATATCCAGCACGAATACATTTAATAGTTGTGTGCATCTGTATAATGTAGAGAATACCTTTTGATTCCAAAATTCATATGAATATGTAAAAAATAGACCTTTTTTTCCTCAGATTTTCCTAAGAGTACTTTGCATTACATGAATCATTTTTCATTTTTTATAGCGTCTCGAACTATGCCTTGCATTCTCGCTTTTGTTCTTCCTTTCTGTTGGAAATCAGCAAGGAAAATCAAACTCTGATATCCTGCTAATCAGAGAGTTGTTGACCGATGTGTGATGGAGCAGGATGGAATGTAAATTTCTAAAGAGTTCTGTCCCTTGAAATAAAATCAATTTTATTTTTCCAAATTTTCGTTAATTATTTTAGATATCTTCATGGTGGATCCATCTTCACAACATATGATGAAGAGAAATTAAACACTGTATACGTTCAACTCACGAGAAATTTATGGAAATATAAAGCTGGATAAAACGACTTCTTACGGACTACAATATGTGTCTTCTGTGAAAAGGGTGTTAAGACCAAAATAGGCTAAAATGAGTTATCAAACCATGGCATGTTTGAAAAATCAAGGGCTACTGCAGGGTACAGAAAGCTAAGTCCAATTCCACGAATAAATATTCCTATTCTTCAGTGGAAATTTGGAATGTTAAGTCCAAAATGGGCAAAAATGAGTTATCAAACCAGGGATGTTTGAAAAATTAGGGCTAGTGCAGGGTACAGAAAGCCAATTCCAATTCCACTCCTAAATACACTGCTGGCCACTGTAAATGCAACATCCTGAAGGAAACATGCAAATAACATGAAATTTACAACATGCATTAGCAGAGGTGAGATATGCAAATGATTAGAATCTCAGCGCAGACGCACATCACGCGCGCCTGTGGAGCCACTTCAAAGCGCTATTTAAGACTTGGAGATTTCGACGATTTCAAGTTCGGCAATTGTGTTTTTCTTGTGGTTTTTTAAAAAAAAACGATCAATTAAGCCTCGTCGAAAACAGCGATCATCTTTTGATCAAGTATCCGAGTTCGACAGAGGAAGGATAGTGGCCTACCGAGATTGTGGATTATCTTTCAGGGAAATCGGTAGTCGTGTTGGACGAAACCAAACACCTGTAAAGCGGATATGTGATCGTTGGATGCAGGAGGGTACGACGGACCGGCGTGTTTGATCGCATCCAACTCAGCGCACCAATTCACGTGATGACAGGCAAATTGTGAGCATGGCAGTCACGGATCGTTCAGTCACATCACGAACCATAGCACAGAACATGCAGTCTATAACGCATCATCCAGTGTCTGCGCCTACCATTCGACGCCGTTTACAGCAGAGTGGTCTGTCCGCAAGACGTCCATTGCTTTGTCTACCCTTGACGCAGAACTACAGACGTCTCCGCCGCCAATGGTGCGATGACAGAAGGATGTGGACGGCAGAATGGAATGAAATTGTCCTTACTGACGAGTCACGCTTCTGTCTGCAACACCACGATGGTCGCATTCGAGTCTGGAGACACCGTGAAGAGAGGATGCTGAACAGCTGCGTTATGCACCGCCACACTGGTCCTGCACCGGGTATTATGGTATGGGGCGGTATTGGATATCACTCTCGCACACCTCTAGTACGCATTGCCGGTACTTTAAACAGCCAGCGCTACATCTCCGAGGTGTTGGAGCCAGTTGTCCTTCCTTACCTTCAGGGCTTGCCCACAGCCATATTTCAACAGGATAATGCGCGACCACATGTGGCACGCATTGTCCAACGGTTCTTCGTCAATCGCCAGATTGAATTGCTTCCCTGGCCGCCTCGCTCTCCGGATCTTTCGCCGATAGAAAACATGTGGTCCATGGTTGCTCTACGATTGACCCAGATTCCATCCCCAGCTGCCACAGCAGATCAACTTTGGCAACGTGTGGAATCTGCTTGGTCTGCTGTACCCCAAGAACTCATCCAAAGTCTCTTTGAATCAATGCCGAGGCGTGTGGCAGCGGCATTCTCTAACAATGGCGGCTACTCTGGCTACTGATTTTGGCAGGAACCACACTTCACAGAAGTCTATAAATTTAATCATTTGATACTTGGTCAACATGTTATCTACAAAATAAATTTTGTTGTGATATCTCTTGTCTTTCTTGGTGTTGCAATTTGGGTGGCTAGCAGTGTATTTTTATTCATCAGTGAAAATTTTGGATATGTGAAACAAAACACAAACAAGTTAGTTTTCAATCTCGTTTTTCTCAAAACTTCGATTTTGGACTCGACACCCTTTACGCAGCAAACACAGATATAATAAAAGGTGGAGATGATTTTAACTAACAAATAGTTCATCATCAGGCCAAGGAGAATTAGGCGTGATTGTCAACCTCGCATTTGTGAATTTTTCATAGTGACAATCCCAGCTAATGTTTTTCTGTCCGGTATTGAGCTATTACTTAGTACGACATATGTAACCATCCTTTTTATTATATTGCGGTCATTAAGAAGTCACTTATTCCTACTTTATGCGTCAGCAACTATAGTAAGGTTTTTTTAATTACGAGTCTTAAGGGTAACGCATTTTTGATAGAATATTTGTTAGTCAGCCCGATTTGAAAAAGAAAATTGCGTGTGACCTCACTAATTCAATTTAATTTCTGTTTGATAACAGAATATACAGAAATATTGTCTGTAAACGCTTGAGTACGAAAAAAATAGACAAAAAATGTGTACCAATATATGCGCACTCAAGTACAGTATGTATTCGAAAATAATCCATATCCAGTATTGATGAAAACACTTTTAAATAATCATCACATTTGCAAAGCCAAAGGAGAAACAGAAATAGAATAAAAATAATTCGCTTTCTAGATTTATTTAATTGAGATTTAGATTTTAGTGAGATTCTCAGCATTACTTACGCGGTCCATTTTTCCGATTCCCTCTTTAGAACGGAAAATTTCGTACCTCCTACCTCCTTTGTAAGACCGACCATATATATATATATATATATATATATATATATATATATACACATTCTTGGGTCCGTATTCTTGGGATACATGCTATCTCGTCCCGTGAGGAAAAGTTTAGTACAAGAAGAAATCGCACGCTATTAATAGTAACACCACAGATATTTACTAAAAATGTCATCTTTTCCTGTCGTCAGTGTAGTTGTTGTTAAAATTATTTTCTATCTAAAGTGATTGGTACCAATTGAGATATTATGAAGTTTTAATTCGTGCTATCTCAGTTTGTGATACATGATCTAATTGTCACTTCGTGTTTTTAAAGAAAGAAAAATTATTCTATAAAAATAAATAAAAACACATAAAAATTAAACTCCAACTCTCCATTCTAAAAACATTCCATGGAAATAAAAGGATTTAGCGCAGAAAAGTTCAAATCCAACAATAATTTGATACACAAAGAATAAGTTTTATTATTATGCAATTATTTTACACGCCAGTACTAATGATGATCATCCATGATACTTCAAATCCTTAAACAGTATTGAATTTTGCGTGAGGAATTGATTTAAATTCCTTTTTGATCTCTGAAAAGCCCGTGGCTATTAAATTGTGGATAGAAAGCTCTCGGTTTGACAAGGAGCACAAGTTTTCATACAAAAGGAGCCATGGGGCATAAAATTCGCATTTACTTTAGATAAAATAAAGAACTGTATAACTCAAAAATGAGTTGCTCATTTCAAATGCTGTTACAGAACTGCTATTTAAAATACATTTTCAGTTATCGTCTCAGGGCTCTCGAATGCCTCTCAAATCGATGCGCTGATGTTTATTAACTCTTGCATGGTAGGAAGTTTTGTTTTCTTTGTGAATCTCTAGCACTTGAAATATTTACCAGAGCTTTTCATAATTATTTAATGCCAAATAGGAAATCTTTATTTTTACCCACATGATCCATTTTTAGATAGGAATTATGTACCCGTTCACTGCACAAGTATATATTTCAATTAACCCTTATACGTCCACATATTTTGTTGATATTTCTTTTCATTTCGTTCGTCTCCAGTAAATCCTGTTGCAATTGAAAATCGCATTTTTACGTATGAAATAGAAACATTCCTGCTATATCTGAGATATGTTGGTCCATAAGCCATATTAAACATTCAAGCCTATTTTTCCAAGCGTTTTTCAATTAACCCTTATACGTCCACATAGTTTAATGATATTTCTTTTCATTTCGTTCGCCTCCCGTAAATCCTTTTCCAATTGAAAATCGCATTTTTACGTATGATATAGAAACATTCCTGCTATATCTGACATATGTTGGTCCATAAGCCATGTTAAACATTTAAGCTTATTTTTCCAAGCGTGTGCGTTTATATCTGAAAATGTTTAGAGAGTAGTTTTAGTGACATCTATGAGGAGAATTATCACTTATTATTACATAACGAGAGAGATGATCTGATTACCTATTATAAACCAAAATTTTTGCGTAGGATTACGTTCCTACTTTACGGTCCTCCGGAAAGCAAAATTTCAAACGCTAAATCCGTCCGTCGTCGCGAGTTATAATTTTGGCTGCGCGCGAAACCCAGTCTGTATCGTTTGCGGAAGCAGTAAACAGTTAAACAGAAAAGTACTAAATTGCGTCAAAATTTTGACATACATACATACATATCTATCTCTCTCTCTCTCTCTCTCTCTGTATATATATAAATATATATATATATATATATATATATATATATATATATATATATATATATATAGAGAGAGAGAGAGAGAGAGAGATAGATAGATTGATAGATATATAACTAAATATATAGATACATACATATATACATACAAAAGAGGTAAGGAACGATAAGTAATCTTACGTTATTAACTCGCGGTAGTTTCGTTAGAAGAGACCACCTGATTTTTTTTTTTAATTAATACAATTTTATCAATATAAATCCGATTATGAAGACTTTGGCAGAACAAGTAATCATCTATAAACTACAATATTTCTCCGATATATTGTAGTTGACGACTGTCCCTTTTACGATTGTGACCGATATATTAAGGCTGCTGTGTACTAATCCTATTTGATTCGCTCTCTTCAATATTAAACTGTGGAGAAATTTTGTCCAAGGATTGCCGACTTGGATTTAAAGATTCTTTTAAAATTGTACTCCGTAATAGAGAAAGATATTTTACACGTTGGGGCATTTTTCGTTTTAAAAAAATGCGCAAATAGTATTTGTAAGGTATACATAAGATTCGATTCACAAGAATCGAACTTTTGAGTGAATAAATTAAAGAAGCTGCTTGAGATATGCTAATTTCGGCATACGCGCTTTGTATGAATACCATGCAGCTTGATTAAGTTAGAGGGGTTGTTAAAGTTGATAGATAAGAGAGTTAAGGGAGCTACGAGGTAAGCAGCTCCAGGTGTTAACTGGCGCTTGTGTTTAGGGGGCCCAAAGTTTACGTGGCAGAACTGCTGGTTTGACTCTCTCATGGTTTGGGAGTATTGCAAACTGTATTTTTATTGAATGCTAATATATATTCCGTACAAGTAGTACGTATGCTTATCGCTGTAAAAGCAAATTCTATATGTGCAACGAATTCAATAAACATTGTTTCCTGCATAAACTGTGTTTGTATCAATTCAAATAGAGTGCCCCTTAGTATAATACTCTATATATTTTAAAATTTAAATTATTCGGGGGGAAATCTGGTATGATGTGTTTTGAACGCTCCTAAAATTGCTTTGGTGGATGAAATTTATAAAATGAATCCTGTTGCAAGGTGCAGAAAAGTTCAGGCTATCTGAAAATACCATTTTTATCGGATTATCAGCATTTATGTAGCTGTAAATAGTGCGCAAATTTTTCTTCCAAGTAGGAAATCCTTGGACAATTTTTCTTAATACAGTAAAACCTCGTTTATCCGGATCTTCGGATAATCCGGATCATATTTGTAGACATTCTTTTTATTTAATGTTCACACTGGATAATAATTTTTAACTATGATAGCAAGAACGTAACTGCAAGTACGCCAAATAATCGTTTTTTAGTTTGATTCAATGTACAGTTCCTGCATAGATTGTACAATAAATTATGGTAATAAAATGCTTTTTCTTGAGTTAAAGAAAGTTTTACTAGACTTACCAACCAATTATTTGTTAAGAAATAATGTGAAATGCTATTTTTATATTTTTTAATGTCTCGTAAACAATACTATGTAATTTTATTACAAAACATAGTTTTTTATCGTAATAAACGGTTTGTCTGGCATTTTGTTTTGCTTATTACCCATATAACCCAGATTATCCGGATTTTCGATAATCCGGTTTGCCTATGGTCCCAGTTAGTCCGGATAAACGAGGTATTACTGCAGGTTTACCTTGAGGTTAGCGAATCCAATAGGGTTAGTACACAGCAGCCTTAAAGGATGATGGTAAGGGAGAGGGATATTGGGTAATTGTTGACTCTTTTAAAATGGAGTTGTCCTATGTTTTTGTTATACTTTACAAACGCTAAAATAGATATTCATTATGAATAACATGTTATTTAAAAGATGATGCTTTAACGGATACGTTTTCGTCTTATGCAACTATTACATTACTTCCAATAACTGAATGATCAAGTAATAATGTTTAATGAATGCTTTCCGCACTTTGGTTTTAGATCAATTCTCCCGGAATAAAGCGAATGATGAGAGAAATCCATCCTTACTGTGTCTTACTGTAGTGGATTTTCAAACAAGCGCAGTGGTATTCTAGTAGGTCGACACGATTCTAAAGAGATATCCGTGAAATGTAGAAAATACTAGCAGTCGCAAAATGATACTCAAGAGTGTAATTATTATATATGTATTACTACGTCGTGGAGGAGATGCGTAAGAATTTAAAACTCATATCATTTCTTCCTCCACGACCATTTTAATGCAATCAATATATATATATATATATATATATATATATATATGTCAGATCCATCGTTTTTCCGTATGTGTTGTTCATTTTATCCAGTCCCAACGATCATATTGCTTTGTTATGTTTCCGCATCTATCGTTCATTTCTATCGGTCCCTTGAAAAACGATGGATTGAGATTCCACTGTATATATATATATCAGTTTGTTAAACATTTAGCCGTTGAAAAAACAAATTCAAGAATTTGCAATCAGTTAAAGACATAATATGTTTCAAGTATTACTTTTTTTTTTATTTGTGGGTTTTAACAACCTCCAAAACTGCATTAAACATATTATTAATGCATTATTTAATTGTAATAAATTTTAAATTTTCCATATTAAATATACACATTTAATTAAAATTACGGATTATTGAGTACCTTCTTAATCGTTTTATTGATAATAGTTAACAATTTAAACTCACTAATTCTCAAAAAGGAGATACAGCACGGAAAATAATAAATCACACTAAGGATTAGGTCAAAATATTCGATATAAATAATGTTCCTCATCTATATATATAAAACAGTTCCGTAACTGACTCATTCATTCATTCATTCATTCATTCACTGACTGACTGACATACAACGCACAGACCAAACCGCTGGACCTAAAGGGCTGAAATTTTGCATGGCGATTCTTCTAATAGTGTAGGGGTGCACTAAGAAAGATTTTTCAAAAATTATTCTTAGATTTTTTTAAATTAAATTTTTAAGCTGTTTTTTAAACTTTTTTTACGTTTGCATTTAAAATAATACTTTGAGGATTATAAAATTTATATCACGAGAAAGATCATAAAATTTCCTTTAAAATGAAATCTTTTTTCGAATCTTTACCTCTATTTCCTGATTTTTGGTGAATTTTTAAAGATTAATTTTTAGAATTTAATTTATTAAATGCTGATCACGTGATTTCTTTTTCTGGTACTTTAAATAAATTTATCGTCACGTGCATAACAACTAAATAAACAAAAAATATTTTTTTTCCTTGCTAATGCGGCAGACGATTGGACATTATCCAAAAAAATATTAAAATACAGTAAAAGAAATGTTCTAAAAACTGTACTATATTAACTGTACTATATTCTTTAGTATTCTTTATATTAGATTTAATTTTAATATTTTCTTCTACATTATTTTGTCTATAAAATTATCCTTTACGATTTTCTTATAAATATATATATATATATATATATATATATATATATATATATATTTTGCATCAATTGTATACATTGATCGTCGTATTTATCATATAATATATATTTATATTTGGCATGAATTGCATACATTGACCGTTGTATTTAATTTGAATGTACTCCGTAGCGAAGTACGGGTTTTCAGCTAGTTTATACATACAGGGGAAATTTTCAGATTTTTAAAATTCTCCATTAAATGTTTGTTATGAAACATTTATAATGCTACTATAGAACAACAAAATATGCTTGTGCAAAGTCTGCAAAGGGGACTTTATGAAAATACTATCAAGTTAATGATGTCAGTATGTATAAGTAAAAGTGTGGAAAATACTTCCCTAGTTATTAAAGTTTAAATATGTATTACATATTAGGACAAACATAGATCGTTAAACACATGGTTTCTCTTGCTGCTAGGATATTTATAACTAAGGCTAATCCCCGTTTTTAAGCACTGCTTAACAGTAGTTGAGATTGAGGATAGAACATAAAATCTCGGGATATTAGAGACCTTAGATCTGATTAAAGAGACAATACAGTGTCCAAATATTTTATTACGAAGTGAATATTATAAATGCATGCAGAATATTAATGTTCTGTTATATAATTTTGTTGGATTATCACTAACAGGTATTAGTATTACGTCTGTATTGAGAGAAATATTTGTAAGTTAATTTGATTCAATATATTAAATTACTTACCACGTTGATGAGCTGGATGAACGAGAGCCCAAACTGAACTTCTACAGTTTTGTTCATGGTTTCCACTGGCCGAATGAGCTTATTGTAATCTCGAAAGAGATCTCGTACCAATCTTTCTTCGTCTTCCGAACCCATTGCTGGAAAAGAATGAAATCATACCATTAATAAAATATGTTTAAAACTGAATGCATCCTAAAAGTGCGAGCAATAGGCATTACAAAATAAGTATTTATTTAAAAAGAATATATAAAAATGGGACATAATAGTTACCCCACTTTGTGTTGTACACAAATTACCTTGTGCCGGCAATGTACCACAAATGTGCCCGCATAACCACATTTTCATGGGAGTTACCGCTAAACTCGAACACAGTGAAACTCTATTGTATCCAACAGGTCGTGGATCTAAGATTTGGATTCACGATAGATTCTTCTGACGGATACATACGCTGGAGACAAATGGTCTTTGAGGTAGGATTACTCTAACAATTTTAGTTTATACAGCTCATTATTTGTTTTTTTAGCTATAATTAGAAATTTTAGATAACATATTGCGGTTTAAATTGTATAAACTTGACCCCGTCTATGGAAGAGACGGATTTAAAGATAGAGATTAAATAAGTATAAAGAAAATAATTTCAATTCGTTAAGCTAAATGTTTAATTCCTCACATCAGTACTGTAAAACATAGTGTGCATATTTCATTTTGTTTTGTTTAGTTCCATCTTATTAATATTCTGCAACATCTGTATGAAGTCCACGTATGTGAAATATAAAATAAGTTTTGACAGAATTTAATTCGTTTCTTTTACAACGAAATCTGTCTGAACATATGCCAGTAATTTCCTTCTGACCTTAAAATAATATATATATATATATATATATATGTGTGTGTGTGTGTGTGTGTGTGTATGTATATATTTTATATATATATATATATATATATATATATACTAGCTGAAAACCCGCACTTCGCTACGGAGTATATTCAGATTAAATACAACGGTCAATGTATGCAATTAATGACAAAAAAATAAATGTATATATATATATATATATATATGTGTGTGTGTGTGTGTATAATAAATACGACGAACAATGTATACAATTGATGTAAAAAAAACAAAAAATATATTTAATTGTAAGAGAAATTGTAAAAAAAATTGTAAGAGATATTTTTTATAGACAAAATAATGTAGAAGAACATATTTAAATTAAATCTAATAGGATATATTAAAGTATATAATACCGTTAATATAGTATAGTTTGAGGAACATATCTTTTACTGTATTTTAATATTTTTTTGGATAATGTCCAATCGTCTGCCGCATTAGCAAGGGAAAAATATTTTTTTTTGTCTTTCATTGTTATGGACGTGACGATAAATTTATTTAAAGTACCAGAAAAAGAAATCACGTGATAAGCATTTAATAAATTAAATTCTAAAATTTAATATTTAAAAATTCACCAACAATCAGAAAATGGAGGTAAAGATTCGAAAAATATTTCAATTTAAAGGAATTTTTATGATCTTTCTCGTGATATAAATTTCCTAACCGACAAATTATTATTTTAAATGCAAACTTTAAAGATGTTACTAAACGAGCTTAAAAGTTTAATTTTAAAAAATCTAAGAATAATTTTTAAAAAATCTTTCTTAGTGCACCCCTACACTATAAGAAGAATCGCCATGCAAAATTTCAGGTCTTTAGGTCCAGCGGTTTGGTCTGTGCGTTGTATGTCAGTCAGTCAGTCAGTCAGTCAGTTACGGAACTGTTTTATATATATAGATTTATATATATACATACATATATATATATATATATATATATATATATATATATATGTGTGTGTGTGTGTGTGTGTGTGTGTGTGCATATATATTGGGAAATCTAGTATTTCAGATAATTTTCAGAAGGGATACAAAGAATGATAGTATTCCCAAACGTTTATATGACATCGTTACAATTAATTCTAAAGATATAAACCGTATTCAACCATATGCAGTGTAATATACCACAGCGCATACAAGTGATTTTCTCAGACTTTTAAAACAGGAAAAATCAACTCAATTTTCTATAAAATATAACATCTCGATATTTCCGACTTGTGTAAAATTCTTCCAATGATATTTCAATTGATACAAAAAAATTACTGATATCTTATTTGATTATTCTTTATCTATACCGCTATGAGATAAAAAAAATAAGAACCAGTAATTTAAAAGAAATTAAAACATGAAAATTCCGTGTAATAATTTATGTGCAAGTTTGACTCTATGCCTTTACGTCACAAGAATTTCGCCACATAAGTTTTAAACAAGTCTTTTATCCTAAGTATGCCCAGAAAAAGAAAGCACAAGCAAGTAGAAACAAGTACAGATAAGATATTTTTTATAAAGAGAAAATTTCCCCTTTTTGTACCTTTTCCATCGTACTTTAATCCACCTTTTCTTCCGAAGCAGCAGCCTTTCTCAGTGACATTCGAAACCGTAAATCTTAAACAAGAAGATCAAAGGGAAAGGACCTGCCTCGTTAGACAAGAGATATTTTTTAGGCTTTAACGTTACAGTTACAGTCATTCAAGATCTGAAATTTGTTTTAAACTTCGTTATTGTAACGTAAGATATTTCTATGAAAGTCGTAAACGCTAGAAATGTTGCTTTTTATGGAGTTTTGAAAGTAAAAATGGTTAAAAAAAGTTTTCACAGCGGTAAACTTCAAATGTTATTTGCACAGAATTTTTCAAATATGTTTGTGGTGTTCAAAATGGGGGGTTTCTTTTCATTCATGCGTTTATACACCGACAATAAGACAGAGTAATTTTTAAAATTTCACCAGACATTCACAACTTTTTGTAAATTCCTATTATTTATAGTGCGAGGAATGAATAAGTGTATTAGAATGTAAATGTTTCCTTACTCTTTGATACACTTGATATATTTTACTTTCTTGCCTTCTTAACCGAAATGCTGAACTACAGTTGTGTACAATTCCTCTGTTAAAAGACTGAATATGTAAGGATTTGAATAACTAACTCTGCATTTTTCATTTACGTTAGAGTGGAAGGTTGTTATGTATTTCATTTTATAGCTGCAAATGTGGTTATTGCATTTCACATGTACAGTTATTGAAATTCAAGTGTTCCTATTCATTTCTATGTAATTCATGTAAGGATTTCATGTAAGGATTTGAATAACTATCTGTACATTTTTCATTTACATTAGAGTGGAAGGCTGTTGTATATTTCATTTTATAGCTGCAAGTTTGGCTATTGTATTTCACGTATACAGTTATTGAAATTCAAGTGTTCCTATTCATTTCTTTGTAATTCATGTAAGGATTTCATGTAAGGATTTGAATAACTATCTCTATATTTTTCATTTACGTTAGAGTGAAAGGCTGTTATATATTTCATTTTATAACTGCAAGTGAAGTTATTGTATTTCACGTGTACAGTTATTGAAATTCAAGCGTTTCTATTCATTTTTTTCCAAGATAAGAATTTTCAGAAGGCTATAGATGGTTATGTACACCTCTCGTTGAAATGTTTGTCTTACAAAATTACAAAATAGAATTTTCGGTAGTGTTGAACATACATTTACTGTTCAACATATATTTGAGATGAAATTTAACATTCCAGGAACTTTATAGTTAGGTACTTTTCTTAATTCTTGAAAAAAAAACAAAAAGTGCATTTGAAAGTGGTATTTGAAAAAAAATCGAGGAGTGTTAAACAAAATTTTTTCCCTTTATTTATTATTTCCATTAGTATGTGCAATGCTCACTTTTAATTGTTTTTTATACTGTTAGTTTTCTAGGCAATAGTCAATATATTTGGATTATCGATGCTTTCTAAGACTGCATGTATGTGATTTTTTTGTTAATAAGCTTACATTAAGCACAATAGAAAATGCATGGGTCACAAATTTTACACACTATACAATCTAAATATACCGCTCAGTGTGTGTTTGATGCAGAATTTAATGTTCATGGGGTTTGAAAAGTATCTATTTTTATTTATTCTTGCAAAATCAAAAGTGTAATAATTGAAAAAAAAATAACTATGTGTTTGAAACTGCTTTTTTCCCGTTGTTACTATTTCCTGCAATTTCGGTAATGCTTTCGTGTAATTATTAGAATAAATATTTGTTTACCCTGGCATTGTAAATTACTTCCTATTATTGTGGATATTTTACTAAATATCGATATTTATTTATATTAATACCATTATAATAAGTTTAATACAAAAAGACAGAGAATCAAGGACATTATGAGGATTAATTTTTCGAGATCATCCAATCGGTCTACGTGGTTGGATCAGACCATTTTTTTTCTGATAAACAAAATATTCTAGATTCGTTTTGCAAATCAATCTTAGTTAACTTAAAATAAAACTCAGTAATATGGGGATGTGTGGCATAGAGGTCGTTTAAATCGCGCCCACACAGTAGAAGTCGCGCCCACACAAATTAATAGATTTTAACCGAGTATCGGGACTTCTAATTCGATCTTCCGGACGCGGCGAAGAAAATTAAACTTATCACAGAAAATAATCACATGGTTTAGCAACGCAATGGTAAACTAATAAATTCGAAATGCAGAAGGTTCCATTTTCAATTCCTGACTTATCTATCTTGTCCTATGCTGTGAGAGAAAATGTCTCAAAATTTTATTCTTTAACTAGCATTATTGCTCGGCGTTGCCCGGATAGATATATAGATATAAAATATTTCATGCATTCCATCAAAAAAATACTGGACTGCACTCCCGCTCTTCATGGTTATCTGGCCAGACAGAATGCGCTTAGCACGTTTCTACTGAAATGATATACAAACAATAAGAAAGAAAGAAACTTTGAGCCTGCAGACCTACGTCTGATTTTAAGGTCATTCCCAACCCTCTTTCTCCCGCGCATTGGAATTTGACCCCCCTCCCTCCGTCATCCTCAAACAACCCTTCTTAACGCAGCTGGTCGAGGGGAATCCACAGGGGGTAGACGCACCTCTATTGGGCACAAAACACATTAAAAAATTAATTTAAAAAAACAAATTGAGCTCCAAATTTCGTTTTTCCTGATTTAAGTTTCTCGGGTCCAAAAAATTAACTGTGCCGAATTTGGTCCCGGTGGGTGAAACTGTCTATGATTCTATAGCGGACAAATAAACAGACAAGCTCTTTTATATATATAGATGTTTAATGTGAGAATCTGAAGTAGTGCAATTGCTGCTACAAAAATTGTCATATCTGAAAGTTTTCATCATTGCAATATTTTTATTAACTTTTATTTCAAAGTTTTTCAGAAATAATTGCGCACATTCTGAAACGAAATAGAATAAAACCTCGTTTATCCGGCCCTCGTTGATCCGGATCTCCGGATAATCCGGATAAGATTTGTACCCATTGTTTTTATTTAATGTTCGCATTAGATAATAATTTTTAACTATGATAGCAAGAACGTATCTAGAAGCACTCCAAATATTCACTTTTTAAAAAGAAACGATACAACCTTTGTGCTCGAGGAATGAACAGGAAAACCAACGTAAATAAAGCACAAATAGCAATAAGGTGCAATTATTTTGCATACGGCCGTTTCGAAGCTACAAAGGAGCTTCTTCATCAGTACAACGAACTTAGTGGCAGCTCAAAAAGCCGAAGACTTAGCCACATAAGTTTTAAACAAGTCTTTTATCCTAAATATGCCCAGAAAAAGAAAGCACGAGCAAGTAGAAACAAGTACAGCTAAGATATTTTTTATAAAGAGAAAATTTTTCCTTTTTGTACCTTTTCCATCGTACTTTAATCCACCTTTTCTTTCGAAGCAGCAGTCTTTGGCTTAGTCTTCGGCTTTTTGAGCTGCCACTAAGTTCGTTGCACTGATAAGGAAGCTCC
Source organism: Dolomedes plantarius (assembly GCA_907164885.2). Classification (NCBI taxonomy): domain Eukaryota; kingdom Metazoa; phylum Arthropoda; class Arachnida; order Araneae; family Dolomedidae; genus Dolomedes; species Dolomedes plantarius. The sequence goes on from OU015496.1 coordinate 104,204,759, forward strand.
TTTGTAGCTTCGAAACGGCCGTATGCAAAATAATTGCACCTTATTGCTATTTGTGCTTTGTTTACGTTGGTTTTCCTGTTTATTCGCTTTTTAGTTTGATTCAGTGTACAGTTCCTGCATAGATTGTACAATAAATTATGGTAATGAAATGCTTTTTGTTGAGTTTAAGAAAGCTTTACTAGACTTACTAATTCTTTGTCAAGAAATGATGTGAAAAGTTTTTGTTTATATTTTTTAATGTATTGTAAACAATACTATGCAATTGTGTTACAAAACATAGCTTTTTTTATCGTAATAAACGGTAAGTCTGCTTAGTTAAGATTTTTGTTTTGTTTATTAACCATATTACCCGGATTATCTAGATTTTCGATTGTCCGGATTGTCTATGGTCCCAATTAGTCCAGATAAACGAGGTTTTACTGTAGTATATGATTTTACAAATAAATCCAAAATTAAGAAATTTTTTAATTCCCTATAATTTTTTTTTTAGATATGCCAACTTTTTGCCCTATAAAACTAAATTGCAATATCCTAATAAAAACTATATACACATTCTCTCAGGGAATTTATTGAATCATCCACGAAATATGATCTGATACTTTAAATTTTACTGCTGGGTAAAAATATCTTTATATACGTAAAACCTCCACCTGTTAAGGAAACTACATCACTTTATTCCTTCCTCATAATTCTCTATCAGTGTGCTGCATTCCCCGGGAATTTGCCGTTATCAAGAATTCTTCTTTTTTTATTTAATACTCCTCCCGCTGACCCGAGGGTGTCGCCGTGGGACAGCATAAAATAAAACTCCCAGCATGGGAAGCAACACAGAGGGAGTATTTTTTTATTACGCTCGCGTGGATAGAGATGAAACGCATAATTGTAATTTGATGGGATTTTAACAATCTACCTTAACCAAGTAAAATTTTTACGACCTTCCCGATGACATATTTGCCCAGGAATATAAAGTGATGAATGCTATAAATTCAGATGGACTCGCAGACAGTGTGCAGAATAATTGCGAGAAATTATTATCTTTAATTTTTTTTAGAAATAATATTTATTTGTGCTGTCTATTGATCGTATTCATCTATAAACGAAAAAAAAAAAACATTGTAATGATGGGATGTCTTTGAAGAATGCTGTGCACATTTTACTGACAAAGGCAACACATGTTAAGTGTACGGTTTTATTCAAATTTTAATATTAAATATACACATTTAATTAAATTTGCAAATTATTGAGTATATTTTTAATTATTTTATTGGTAATAGTTAAAAATTTAAACTAACCAATTCTTAAAAGAAAAAACGACATGGAATATAATAAATTAAGCCAAGGACCAGATAAATCTTAAAATATTCACTATAGTCCAGTCAAACTAAGAAAAATAACCCATAAACCTGGGCAAAATTGCTTCGCATGCGATTGAAGTGGTACTTAACTCAACAAATGTTAACATAGCCAAAATCGGACACGATAACATCACTTTTAAAGTACTGAAAAATCAAATTAAAAATGGCGTCTGTTTTTCGAACTTTTGATTACTTAGTTTGAAGATATACTATAAACAAAGTTTATCATTTATATATAAGGGGAAACATTTTAGCTTTTCTGAATACCACCTTAATTACTTGTTTTAAAATATTTATAATTATATAAAACAACAATCTATGTATGTACAAAGCCTGCAAAGAAGACTGCATGAAAATATGGAGTGATGGAAGAATACACATGTAGTTCTTTATCACCTAACGAATACGTGATTGTTCAAAATGTCCATTTTAATTAATAAATAATTGTTGGAAATAATAAAATATCACCATGATATTGAATTAAAGCTGGTATTGAAACTTTTAAATCAAGGAAACTGAGTATAAATTCATGCCGTGAAGCTACATCATGCCTAATCTGTCTATTTGCAATTGATTGCTTTCTGCTCCTAAATTTGTCATTTGCCAAAACGAAAAGAAATATTGTTTGTTTTGCCTTTTAGTACTCGGAATGGAGAAAAGTAGTATCTATATATATATAACGCGTAGGTATGCGGCACAAAAATCGACGATATTTCTACACTCCGAATGGCAACGGCTGCAACTACCAGATGTAAACATTACTTGCCGGCCGCAATTTGCAACCGCGTGTCAACATGGATTTACGCACTGAAATCAGGAATGCTCGAAAGAGAGCTGCACGATCAAGTGAAATTTGGGAACAGACTCAAGAAAGAAAGCGAAGAAGAAATAATTCATTAGGAGAGAGGCGTGAAAGAGAGCATAAATGATCGCGAAGTTAGGCTTAACTGTCGCCGGCGTAGCAACCGAGATCCAGTAATAGTTAATTTTCTACACTTTTTTCAGTACGAGATGAAATTTCACTACATTTTTATAAGTGAAAAATTTTTTTCCCAACAATTTCTTATTTGATGTAATCATAAAGTGTAGATATCTTAATTTTAAAAAATTGTACATACAGAGAGGGATGTAATTTTTAAAATCATTGGTGTTGGGTTTCTCAGTCTTATCTTTAACTCTGTTCTGAAGTAATGGAAATTCACATTTTTTAATCACGATTTTTTAGAATCACCCTTTTAGAAGATATCCCTTAACAACGTATATTTATGATGACAGGTAATGGTAACATTTCTTACATTTGTTACTTTCAGTTGCATTGTTTTGCAAAAGAAAATATAAAACTAAAAGCGACCATGCTGGTGGCGCAGCGGCTAGTTTTTTAAAATCAGTGCTAAAAATAATAATAAATAAGTTATTAAAGGTAAGCGTTTGAAAAATTATTCGAACTATCACTGAAGTATTTAAAATATTAAAAAAGCACTCTCTTGTTTATTTTAAATAATTATACTCATAACATTTAGAAATTTATGGCACTACATCCTGGCTAAAGAAAATGATCAGAATAAATTGTATTGAAAAGGATTACTTAAAAATTACTCTTCATGGAGTAAATTAACCTCAAATCTAATCACTGTAAGGGATCGTGAAACATATATCATGTAAAGCTCAATCCGGTGAGAAAAGTATATACACAGTTTTTTAAATGTGTTAATGGTTTGGTTTGGAGCACTACGGCCAACTTTTGCTACACGAGGGTAAATTAGACCGGCTAGAAATCCCGAGCTAGAAAAGTCCATGCGAAGAGTGGGACTCGAACCCACAGACCCTGGCATCGAAGGTCATCGCCCTAGCCATTCGACCATAATAAATAAAAAATTTAAAATATTCCTCAAAATTGGTCGCAGGACAAACGATTTTTAAAGTAGCTCGATAACATAATGCCGCCACTGTAGAGCAGACCAGGTAATTGTTGTCGACCTTCCGTTGCCTGGATAAACCGTGACAGTGATATTCTACAATTGAAACTCTTAGAAGTTAATGACAGATTAAGAACAAAAAAAAATTCGGTAAGTCTCTTCTAACGAAACTACCGTGAGTTATTAACATAGGATTACTTATCGTTGCTTACCTCTTTCTTTTTTCTTTTGGGGCCGCATTTTGGAACTTTTCGGTTTTACCGTTAACTACTTGTCAAGCGATACAGACTGGGTTTGGCGCACTGCCAAAATTATAACTCGCGACGACGGACGTCTGAAATTTTGCTTTACCGTGGACCTTTATGGAGGAATGTAATTCTACGTTAAAAGGTTAACCTGAAAAAACTCATCAACAGAAACCATATAGTTTAAAAGATCTAACTGGAAAATTTTATTTATTTTTTAATTCATCCAAAGTTTCAAACTTTAAGGAACTAACCTATCTTAAAAAATAAAACATTACTTATTTGAAGAACATTTTGAGATGTTTTAAATATAATAATCGATAAGAAAAGCTTAGAGTCCGTTGAGAAAATTTTAAAAATTGCATTCCATTTACAACGGGCACTGATGATTAGTAAGGAAATTATGTTTTAATATAATTATTATGAGATTTTGCAGAGATAAGTTCAGGTAGAGTCAGGCTGCACAATACAGTTTTAAAATTACGGAGTATAGATGAATCTGATCAAAGATATTAAAAAGTGGTAGATAAGTACAGATGAATATTTGTAAGGAGAATGTACATATATGTATGGGCTAATTACATGAAATATAATTACAAGATAAAAAGAAGTTTTTATACACCACGTTTTTAAATTTTCTGTTGAATCATATAAACTTGACTATTCTATATATTAATAAATGCTTTTTTAAAATTTTTTTGATGAATTATCCCATCAACTGGAAAGAAAATGATCAAATGCGTAATAAAGAGAGCAATTATAAGAAATTTTCCAACAACGAAATTGACTGAAAATGAATTCAAAATCTGCTTAAAGATGGCTAAAAGTATTAAAATAATGCATTGTCATCGTGTTCTGAGCTATTCTAAAAGTTTCAAATGTCTAACTTGTCGGGAAGTTAGTTGAAAATCGATTGCAAGATTTGTACTGGGCAAACACACACAAACAAACAAACAAGAAAGCGAGTTAATAAAAACATGGTAATAAAGATGGCTAAAAGTATTAAAATAATGCATTGTCATCATGTTCTGAGCTATTCTAAAAGTTTCAAACGTCTAACTTGTCGGGAAGTTAGTTGAAAATCGATTGCAAGATTTGTACTGGACAAACACACACACACACACACACACACACAAACAAACAAACAAACAAGAAAGCGAGTTACCATCATAAAAATATGGTAATAAAGATGGCTAAAAGTATTAAAATAATGCATCGTCATCGCGTTCTGAGCTATTCTAAAAGTTTCAAATGTCTAGCTAGTCGGGAATTTAGTTAAAAATCGATTGCAAGATTTTTACTGGACAAACACACAAACAAGAAAGCGGGTTAATAAAAACATGGTAAAAAATGGCCAAGTAAACTTTCAACGAACCCATCTACTATCGATAAATACAAAGTAGGCATGTGTACACATTTCCAGATGTTTTTGAGGAATAGGGTATCAGTAATTTTTAACGATATCAATAAATTATCCTGCAAAATTATCAATTATTTTTCCTTTAACACGCTCGGCTCTTTTTGAATATGAGGACTCCCTGACGTCTTATAACTCCAGTTAATTTTACCTTAAAGCCTCGTTCCTATCTACTTTAAGTCATAACTATTTGCCTTTCATTTAACGAGTTATTATTTTTTCTTTTCCTGCTCCTGCCTGAGAGACCCTGATATATCAGCACATAAAATACGCGTCTGACATAAAACTAATGCCTGTGGCGACATCAATGATTTTTTTGCCCGCCACGATAGTTCCAGTTAGAATCAACTATGCCCGGGTAATTAGTTTTAATGGCAAATTAACAAGCAAGGTGACAACTGGGTGTAATTTATGGTCCACAATTTCGTGAAAGAAATAGATGGGTGTAAAAAGATAGTTCTTTGATGATTTTCAAGGTCATTTGAACGAAAAAAATGAGAACTGAATTTACTTGAAGATTTCTGGGAGGACGTTGGATTGAATGTTAAAGATTATTCAGCATTATTTATTTTCTGTCTACGAGAGAATTAATGAGGAAAAAAAGGACAACAGATAATCTTTAGAACGATACTTCGCAAAATAGTGAATATATCTCAAGTAGGCGTCTCTGAAGTCATAAGACGTCGTTCGACAATATTTCTTTTTATATTTAATCTTAAATTTTAACGTAGGATTACGTTCCTCCATAACGGTCCGCGGTAAAGCAAAATTTATGACGCCAAAGCCGTTGTCGTGAGTAATATATCAAGAGAGGCAAAGTATACATATGTAACTTACTTTTACCGTCAACCAATTCACCCCCCACCACTCATCCTTCGCTTCGTATGTAGGAATTTTATTGTAAAAAAAAAGAGGTAAGCAACGATAAGTAATACTACGTTAATAACTCGCGGTAGTTTCTTTGGAAGAGACTACCTGAAAATTTTTTTAGTGAGAAATAAGGTAAAATTTGGCATTAACTGAATATTGTAAAATACTTTTTTTTTTTGTAAAACTTTTTTTCAAATGGTATATTTAAAATTTTTGACTAAAAAACAAATATATTAATATTGTATTTTTTAATACACGCCCCCTATTTTGCAAAAAAAAAAAAATTAACGAAGACGTAAAATACAACTTGTGAGTTTTAGAACAATTTTTTCCCTTTTTATTTTTAAGGGCAGATAAAAATTTTGAGAAAATAGTTTGTATCTACACACCTAGGTCTCGTTTATACTGCTTTCTTGTGCATTACGCGCATCGAAATAATCTCAACTAATTTCATATCTTAACAATTTTGTGACTAATTATGCTGAGGCCTGTAACTAGTTAAAAAAAACTTGACGCTAGAAACTCTGACACTGACGGACGCGATTTGAAATTGGAATAAGTTTTTACCACAAAATGCCTTATATGATATAAAAACTTTTTGGAATAGTTATATATCACCATTTAGTCATCAAAGCGTTTTCAATGAGCATAAAATATTTTATAATATTTCACTTAAAATTTGAAATTTTTTTTAAAAAATCATACAAAAGTAAATAAACTCTCGTTTTTTTTCTCTACTGAGTTACTATTGTAAATCATCAATACTATAGTCTATTTTCTTGCTATAAAATAAGTGTGTCTTGAATGTAATCGGTTTGCATTACACATCTTATTTAATGCTACTAAGGTAAAATAACGAATTTTGTAACAATATTCATATTATTAAATAAAGTTCGTATTTCACTTTGGAGAGTATCACAATTTTATACTCAAAACCTATTTTTTGCAGTAATGAATCGTGTTATTCCAACATAAATCTAATTTGTTAATTACTTTGTAAACTTCAGTCTATTTTAATCTATAAAAGAGCTGTAAATATACAAAAAATGTTTATACTTGTAAACATTTAGCTCATTACAGTAGCCAAGGTCCTTTATGCAATCAGAACAATTTATTTAAACGTAATTATTGATAAATTTGCAGTAAATTTTTTGCAGTAATGAATCGTGTTATTCCAACATAAATCTAATTTGTTAATTATTTTGTAAACTTCAGTCTATTTTAATCTATAAAAGAGCTGTAAATATACAAAAAATGTTTACACATTACCGACGCATTCAAAGACGTATTCTCTTGCGAGTCATATGTGGATATCGCACCTTAAGCTATGAATCTGTTTATGCAATTTCTGGTTTTCCTCCGATCGACACTGCCATTCTTCATAATATCGCCTTTAGAGAAAATTTCTCTACTTCTTCTACTTCTGGTTACGATTATGTTTTACCTCCAACTGATCTTCCTCATCCCACGGAGAGAAAGGCTATCAATGTTACTAATTATTGCAACAAAACTGCAGGTGATTTCCCTGTTACTTGCTATACTGATGGCAGTAAAATTGATGGCAAGGTTGGTTTCGCTTTTGTTGCCTTCAAGAATGGCATTGAATTCGAGCATTTTCAATTTAGAATTCGAGATGAATGCACTGTTTTTATAGCTGAACTTTTATGTTTAAACTTTGCCATTAAATGGATCATGAATCGAGATAGTGCTGACAAAGATTATCTCATTTGTACCGATTCACTTTCATCCTTGGAGACCTTAAAATATATTTCTTCTGCCAATAGCATTATCGTCGAAATTCAAAGGCAACTCAAAACCCTTGAAAGTAAAAAGTCTCTGTTTTCTTTGCTTTTGTTCGTGGGCATACTGGTATCTTTGGTAACTAGCGAGCCGACTTCCTTGCCAAGTCCGCTACAAGGCGTGAAATTGACATTAGTGTCAATATTCCCAAATCTTTTTTTAAGAAGGTCATGTTTGAGAGTATGGTGGAGTCATGGAACCAAGAATACGTCAGCTCAAATAATGGTAGTTTAACCAAGAAATTTTTCCCGTCCATTAGAATGAGACTCTCTTGCCATCACTTCTTTGCTAACTACAAATTGACTCAGTTCCTCACAGGACATGGAAATTTTAAGAGCTATTTGAGTAGATTCAAATTGTGTTCGGCGACCCCCTGTGATTGCAGCATTGGTGGCGAGGAAAATGCTGAACATGTTCTGTTTTTGTGTTCGAAGTACCGCAGGGAGAGAAATATTTTTAAATTGGCTCTTAAGGACTTAAATATTAACTGGTCTCCCAATTTCTCTCTGCTCGTTTCTGGGAAGTGTGCTTTTGGCTTTTTTTGTAAATTTATTGTAAATATTTGTAATTCTTCTTAGTTTCTTTTATTTGTTTTATTTTGTCTGTTTCTTATGTTTTCTTAGTGTTTTATACTTACCTCTGTAAGTCCAGTGTGATACTTTGTGGTACACGGGAATTTTATGTGTATTTTTTTAATAAAAAAAAAATAAAAAAATTATTGATAAAGGGTTTTCCTTGCGTATCAATTATAGTCTGATGTTTCAGAAAAAAATAATAAAAATAAAATAACTGATCTATTGCAAACTATTTAAAATACGTTAATATTTCGTAGTTTAAAATGAAGATATGGAAAGTTATCGAATATTTAAAGCCAACAAATATATTGGAAATGAAATATATTTTTATTATTTAACAGGAAACACCAAATTAGAACTGTACAGGCATTGTAAATTTGTAGAAAAAGTTAATGTTAATCTATTATTGCAGCATCGTTTTTAGCTTCTATAAAATGTTGCCAAATGTTTCATAAATAATTTTTAATTTAAGAAAAATGGCATCAAACCAAATCGTTTTTCAACTCTTTTTCCGTTTCTATACATTAATTTATTCGAAGTACTTCAGTTTATGTCATACATTCAGCCAGTAAAAGTATATGTCAAGTTTTCATGGTTTCAAAGTATGGATATCAGAGGTACCGTGATTCTTAATCAGTCTGATGATAATCAGACATTTCAAAACTACTAATACTAAAAAAATTGGCATTATACTAAAAATTCTATTATTTAATTCCAAGATTATCATAACAGAAAATCAGAAAAGTATTGTATCACAATTTTAAAATAAGTTATTCCTTTAGCAATAAAAAAAATCCCATTTTACAAACTTAGAAAGGAACATTAATGTGCAAAAATGTTGACAAATATAGACTTTAAGAACATTGCATTTTGAACACGTCAGACCGGATATTTAAGCTAAAGAAATTGCTTGCATATCGATATTTTGCTGCGACATGGTTTTTGATAATGTATCAAATTTTATCTAATTTTTCACAAAAAAAATTGATCAGAAATTATACCAAAACTAAACATTTTCAAGTGTTTAGCTATCTTTCTGCACTCATTAATTAACTGCATCTCTAACTCTCTTTCTCTCTTTCTCTCTGACTATCTGTCTATCTGTCTAGTTATATATATATATATATATATATATATATATATATATATATATATATATATATATATAGATAGAGAGAGAGAGAGAGCTGACGGTTAATAAGACATCAAATGTGCTTGAGTTTAGACAAAGGAACAGCAATTGACAATAAAAGCAATGAGTCAAGTGAGCAATTTTAATCAAATAGATTCATTTTTTTTAAGAATTTCAAAATTTTCACTATTAGAATTTTTTAGAGGGCCAAGTAATTAAAAAAGTTTTCTGTTGATAGAAGGAATTTTAGTCAATATAGTTTTTGCAATTTTTTTATTGTAGTGGAATTTGTTTAATTTCAAAGAAAAATATTTCTGCATAAAATATTTTTGTTTTTACAAGCTCAGAAACTGAATATTTTAGAGTACTTAGTATGTTTTAAATAGGCTTTGAACATATTCAGAAACCTTAAGCAGCATGATGTTGCTTAGAAATTGTAAAATTTCGCAACGACAAAATATCTATATTTTAATAGCCAAAAACTCTATATTTTAAGCCAAAAACTCTATATTTTAATTTCAAGCATATCGTACGTTTTATGAAGAAAACCCATTTTTCGCTGTTATAAAATCTGTTAACTCCTTTCGTGGGGATGTCGCCATAAATTGACTTCATTTTTATTTTTGAAGCCTTACAGCTCTGATAGGGCCTCAAATGACATTTTCTTATCTCCCTTGAAAGTTATTTTTTATTTTTATTATTCCCGAGCTCTGACCTCGGGGCCACCACTATCGGAAGGAATAAATACCTGTAGATATGTCGTCGGCAGGCCACGTTTTATGGCAACGATGGGTAGAAAAAAAAAATTTTCTCAGCAATCGACAATAATTTTTTTTTCAGGAAATGGTGCGCAATTTAAATTTCATTTCGTACATTCAATCTGAACCCAAATGTTGGACATTTGATTTAGAGAAGTGCTTAAGGATTTTTAGGGCTTAAATCTTTATTTTTATGTAGGAAATAAAAATTCAATTGAATTCAGGAAACATTATTGTCGCATACGCTAAAAAGCTGAACAGTTTTAATATAGTAAAATTCTTATTTTTTTGTAAAGAATTTCAGAACGAATTTCAATTTTTCACTATGAGTAATTTTATACAGCTATGAGTAATTTTTCAAGACAGCTTGGTAATGAAAAAAGGCTTCTGTTGATATGTTGAGTTTCAGTCAATACATTTTTATAATTTTGTTGTCGTTGAACTTATACAAAGTGCTTACGGAATTCTAGGACCTAAATCTTTATTTTTTCGTAGGAAATAAGAATTCAATTGAATTCAGGAAAAATTAGTGTCTCATACGCTAAAAGTTGTGTCTCATACGCTAGTGTCTCATATGCTAAGATTTAATATAGTAAAATTCATATTTTGTTTAAAGAGTTTCAGAATGGATTTCAGTATTTTCACTATGAGTAATTTTAAGACATCTAGGCAATTAAAAGAGGTTTCTGTTAATACACTGCTGGCCACCCAAATTGCAACACCAAGAAAGACAAGAGATATCACAAAAAAATTTATTTTGTAGATAACATGTTGACCAAGTATCAAATGATTAAATTTATAGACTTCTGTGAAATGTGGTTCCTGCCAAAATCAGTAGCCAGAGTAGCCGCCATTGTTGGAGATCACCGCTGCCACACGCCTCGGGATTGATTCAAAAACACTTTGGATGAGTTCTTGGGGTACAGCAGACCAAGCAGCTTCCACACGTTGCCAAAGTTGATCTGCTGTGGCATCTGGGGATGGAATCTGGGTCAATCGTAGAGCAACCATGGACCACATGTTTTCTATCGGCGAAAGATCCGGAGAGCGAGGCGGCCAGGGAAGCAATTCAATCTGGTGATTGACGTTCTGGTGATTGATCTGGTGGTGACCGTTGGACAATGCGTGCCACGTGTGGTCACGCATTATCCTGTTGAAATATGGCTGTGGGCAAGCCCTGAAGGTAAGGAAGGACAACTGGCTCCAACACCTCGGAGATGTAGCGCTGGCTGTTTAAAGTACCGGCAATGCGTACTAGAGGTGTGCGAGAGTGATATCCAATACCGCCCCATACCATAATACCCGGTGCAGGACCAGTGTGGCGGTGCATAACGCAGCTGTTCAACATCCCCTCTTCACGGTGTCTCCAGACTCGAATGCGACCATCGTGGAGTTGAAGACAGAAGCGTGACTCGTCAGTAAAGACAATTTCATTCCATTCTGCCGTCCACATCCTTCTCTCATCGCACCATTGGCGGCGGAGACGTCTGTGGTTCTGCGTCAAGGGTAGACAAAGCAATGGACGTCTTGCGGACAGACCACTCTGCTGTAAACGGCGTCGAATGGTACGCGCAGACACTGGATGATGCGTTACAGACTGCATGTGCTGTGTTATTGTTCGTGATGTGACTGAGCGATCCGTCACTGCCATGCGCACAATTTGCCTGTCATCACGTGAAGTGGTGCGCTGAGGTGGATGCGATCGAACGCGCCGGTCCGTCGTACCCTCTTGAATCCAACGATCACATATCCGCATTACAGTTGTTTGGTTTCGTCCAACACGACTACCGATTTCCCTGAAAGATAATCCACAGTCTCGGTAGGCCACTATCCTTCCTTTGTCGAACTCGGATACTTGATCAAAAGATGACTGCTGTTTTCGTCGAGGCATAATTGATCGTTTTTTTGTAAAAACCACAAGAAAAACATAATTGCCGAACTTGAAATCGTCGAAATCTCCGATCCTTAAACATCGCTTTGAAGTGGCGCCACAGGCGCACGTGATGTGCGCCTGTGCTGAAATTCTAATCATTTGCATATCTCATCTCCGCTAATGCATGGTGTAAATTTCATGTTATTTGCATGTTTCTTTCAGGGTGTTGCATTTACAGTGGCCAGCAGTGTATGAGGAGTTTCAGTCAGTACATTTTTATAATTTTGTTGTCATTCAACTGATACAAAGTGCTTACGGAATTTTAGGCCTAAATCTTAAATTTTATCTAGGAAATAAAAATTCAATTGAATTCAGGAAATTTTTTTGTCTCTTACGCTAACAGGCTGATCAGTTTTAATATAGCAAAATTTGTATTTTTTGTGTAAGAATTTCAGAACGAAATTTAAATTCTTCACTATGAGTAATTTTAAGACTGCTAGACAATTGATAAAAGGTTTCCGTTACTAAAATTAGCTTCACTCAAATACATTTTTATAATTATGTTAACTTGTTTTATTTGAAAGAAAAATTTTTCTGTATAAAATATTTTGTTTTACGAGCACAGAAACAGAATAATTTAGAGAACTTAGAATATTGTATTTTACACTATAGATCACTCCCTATAATTATATATAGAGAGATATCAGTGTATAATTTTCGAAAGTTTGTGAGTTCTAAAAGCAGTGCTCCAAACTATATCACTAAATTAATTTCAAGATCTATCTTAAAATAAGGAAAGGCTCGGAATATAATTTGTTATGGCAAAATATGTAAATAAAACGCTTCTTACTGTTAAAAAATATTTAAAAATACTTTACGTGGCTACATTGACATGCTTTTTATCTCCTCATACAGAAAATTGCTGCATTTCTACTTTTTGAGTTACCGATCTGTTTTATTACTGGTTCATTTTCTTAGTTACTGGACTTGTGGCGGCCCAGTGGTAAAGCGCGCTGGTTTTCGGTGCTGAGGGTGCTCGGATCGAATCCTGGCTTCGAGCCACGAAAAATGCCTTCGTTCGTGTCGTCGCTTCATAGGGGGTAAGGCTGTCTGCGTATATGGTGCCCCCACAATAAAATGGGCAGTAAAATTTCGGCGTAGTATAGGCGACTGTTTGATGACAAGTGCCTCCACATTGGGAAATTTTTTTTTCTTAGTTACTCGAAGGCGTTATTAAGAAGTGCATAAAATACCAAAGTACGATGAGAATAGTGGGAATTAGGGTGGGCAAGTAACTGGACATTTAGAATTTTAGAATAAATACTCATCCAATAGAGGCGTGGTTCATGATTAGGAAGTTGCTGTCATTCGAATAATCGACGACTAAACCGTGTTACCCGATTAGTCTGAAACAAATAAATTTTTTTTTAATCTCAAGATATAATGAGTGAATTTATTGATGATCTATAGCGACGATCATCAATAAATCATCCGATCATCCGATGTTCTGTCTTCTAGAAAGAGCCTTCAGTTCTAAAAGATAGTAGAAAAATGACTTCCTTGAAATTTTGAGGTTTGTTGGTGGTAGATTGCTTGAGCGCGCTATGGTCAACTTTTACAACAAAGGCCCATGGAATCTTAACTCACACCTATTCATGATCGTTTAACTCACTTCCAAATTTGCTACTTATTTAAACATTTCTTGATGTTCAGATCAAAAATAAAGATTTTTCTTTATAAATATGAGTGTCATTGGAAACCCTTCAAAGAAAACGTTGGATAAAAATTCGAATTTCAGTGGCAGTATTAAAAATTATTTGTTTCGCGACGGATGAAAAAAGCATTATAACGCCCAAGAAACTTCTAGGAAACGCATAAATGGAACCTACTGCTTAATATCCTCAATATAAAATAAAACGGTTAAAGCTCCTATGAAACTCATTGCTAGTTCATCAGGTCGAGGAACATTAGGTGAAATGAACGATTCAAAAATGCAAAACCGCATTTACACATTCACGATAGCGGCGAGTCGAATCGCGGGAGACAAATGTGTAAACGGTGTTCTCCCCGTTTCTCCTCGCCAATCGGGGCGCTTGCTTCGGGAGCGGTTTTCTAGCACGAGTCAAAGGGGCAAATGGCGCCGTTGCGACGGTAAGTCTTGTTCACAGCAAAAGACGGGAATGTAAGAACGGTCACTCCCGTCGATGCAGGAACGTGATTAATGTCTCGCGAATGTATTGCGGGTGGCGCAATCGCGAATGTGTAAATGCGGCACAAGGGCACATTGCGGCACATTCTACCAACTATCAGACTAGTTGGTAGAATTGGTGAAAGAATAGAAAATTCTAGAAGAACGTAGGAGGAGGCGGTGGTAAAAAATGGACAATTTAAAACGCAGCCGTTTGAGAGGGGAAACAAGGGATAGAAATTTTATGACCTCCATCCCTTACAAAGGGGCACATGCGCTAACGAAGCAAACAAATAAAGCTGGAAATATGTGAATAATGCGGAAATATAGAACTGAGATGACGGAATTATGAAATACGAATTGATAAATAAAGGAACAATGCCAAGCAATACGAAGAAGACTGGAAAATGAATTGATCCATTTAGGAGAAAAGCCGCACACTTCAACCCGAAGCCTATATGGACCTGGTTAGGATCTTCCAGCCAGGGGGCATTAGAAACAAAACAACAACAAAACAGAGGAATTTGTCATAAATATTGTAGATTTCTATAAAGTTTAATCCAGATGCGGAGTTGTTATCGTGTACAATTTTCGCATTATAATATTTAAATCCATTTACATCTAGTGTTCCCGTTTCGGAAATAATCTCTCTAAAAGTGATACACCTACATTCCCTTTTCCCAAAACCCAAGTTGAAAATATTGACTTAGTTTAAAGTTTTCTAATCTTTAATGACACAAATAAACCTTTTTTTTTAATTTTTGGCTGCGAACAGCTAGTTGATGAATTGGTGACAAGAGCATATTTCGCCAACTAATGAAGCGATAAATTATTCACTAATGGAAGTTTTAAAGCAAGATGAGCCCGTGCGATAAATCCTCTTTGTTATAAAGAGAGGATCTCACAAAATTCTAGGAGCATCCATTAATGCATCTTAGCTACTGAAATTCGGTGTCATTAAACTATTGTATTTATTAAATTACTGTGCCTTATTTTGTCGTTTCTTTTGTTTCCGAATGGCTGCGTAGTCAAAATAAAGTGTGGTTCTTTTTTTTCATAAAAAGATCATATTAGAGAATTTAAAGAGTGTCTGCAAAATTTTAACTAAGAGAAAATGTCAGTATTAATACATAAAGAGTAAAATTAATATTCATTAATTCATCCCCTATGAAAAGAAAAAAATCAGGTAGCCTCTTCTAACGAAACTACCGCGGGCTATTAACGTAGGATTACTTATCGTTGCTTACCTCTTTGGTATGTATGTATTATATATATATATATATATATGTATCTATCTATCTAAATATATATATATATATATATATATATGTACGCATGTATATATATATACATATAAGTATGTCAAAATTTTGACACATTTTGGTACTTTTCTGTTTAACTGTTTACTTCTTGTCCAAACAATAGAGACTGGATTTGGCGTGCTGACAAAATTATAACTCGAGAGGTACGGACGGGCGGTTTTAGCGTCTGAAATTTTGCTTTACAGGAGGACCGTTATGGAGGAACGTAATCCTACGTTAAAAGCATTGATTGCATCCATGGAATTGTACGGAATGTAGGACTAATGTAAATCAAAATAATTGCTTTATTATTTTAATACTAACTATTTATTATTATGATTACCCAAAGAAGCAGATGAAGTTTTATGGCGTACGAACAAAACTAAGTCAATCTAGACAGTTCCTCTTCTTTTGATATTTCGATTTAAAATGAATTTTATAATATTAATAAGGACAAATTCATAAATTTGCAACGTACTTTGCAAGCTATTATCATGAATAATATATATATATATATATATATATATATATATATATATATATATATATATGTGTGTGTGTGTGTGTGTGTGTGTGTGTGTGTGTGTGTGTGTGTGTGTGTTGTTTGTGTGTGTGTGTGTTTGTGTGTGTGTGTGTGTTTGTGTGTGTGTGTGTGTATATGTGTGTGTGTGTGTGTGTGTGTGTATGTGTGTGTGTGTGTAAGAGAGAGATAGAGAGAGAGAGTGAGTATGTATCAATTTTGTTCCTAACGAAAGTGCAAATTTTTGATAGTTCGATAATTTGTAGAATAAAACTCATTTTAATAAACTCAATAATTATTTTAATCATAAATAATTCAAAATCTTTATAGCCGGTTTCATATCCTGGACATATACCCATAATGTTGAAAAGAATGGTTCGTACTTAGATCTAGAGCTAAAATATACCTTGAAATATAAAACCGTTGGTATATATTAAAACATTTCTACGTTTTCAAAAGTTTTAAAGCTCATCTCATAGAAAGTAAAAACTATTAGCTGGGGTGGATTTTTTTTTCATTTCTAGTAAATATTAAAAGCCTATTAATGATACTGTTAAAAAATTGGCTTAGATTTACATATTCATAAAATGGGCCTAATTTACATTTATAATTGTTTGTGCCAAGAAAATCAGAGAAAAACTTGCTACTCAAACAAATGATGAATTCGCAACAAAAGTAGATTTTGAGGCTTTCGGACAAAAATGAAACTCGTTTTTAATGCTTTGGGGAAAAGTTAGGGTCTTTCGAGTGTCTTGATGGCAATTTTGAAAAGTAAGATCTTTTTTAGGGGTTTTACAAGTCCCTTGGGGACTTGTACAGCATTTCTTCGTGAGTGGAATGTCAACTTTTTGACGTCCGTTTAATAGAATAATCGTAAAAATAGCTGAAACTGCATAATTTCCTCTTCAACGTATTTTTAAGACGTTGCTTCATCCTTAAGTTTCGTTTTTTTATAAATAAATTCTGGAAAACTAGCTTTTCAGTTCGTTTCATCTTTGAATAGTTTTAAGTAAAATTCATTTTTCTTTAATCGAAGTACACTGGTAACAGTACATAGTTGCACTTAAAAAAGCGTTATTGCATTTATTTCTCCCATTTTGCCCTGTTGTATACTAACCCTATTAGATTCGCTATTAACCTATGGAGAAAATGTGTCCAAGGATTGCCGACTTGCATTTAAAGATTTTTTTAAAAATTCTACTCCGTAATAGAGAAAGAAATTTATTCTTTGGGCTAATTTTCGTTTTTTTTTAAAATATAAATAATATTTTTAAATTTATAATATTTGGGGAAAAAATCGGTTATAGTGTTCTTTAAAGGCTCCTAAATTCCTTTGGAGGATGAAATTCATAAAAGGAATCCTGTTGAAAGGTGCTAAAAAGTTCAGGCTATATGAAAATACCCTTTATATTTCATTATCAGAATTTATGTAGCTATAAATAGTAAACAAATTTGATCCATAGGTTAACATTAAGGTGAGCGAATCCAATAGGGTTAGTACACAGCTGCCTTAACTGAATTTTTTTTCTCCTACGAAATAAGGCAACAAAATGCAAATAAATATAATGACATTATACACTACAAATTACTTTCAAGGTTTCCAAACATTCCGACTTGATGCATGTGGGATGTTTGGCGCTCAGAGTCAGGGTGATTAATTGGGAACATGGGTATATATTTCGCCAACCATAATGAAGCGATAAATTATTCACAGTCGGAAGTTCTGGCGAGAGATGATTCAAGCTTCTGATAAATCTAAACCCCCTTTGTTATGAATAGTAGAAGTCAAACTGTTGTGGGGTCGCATTAATGAATCTTGGCGAGATTTCACAAATTTCGGTCATTACATTCTTATGAGGCTGCTATTACTAAGCGCAAACTTTGGCGACGCTTTATTTTGTTAAGCACGTTCAATAAATTAAAGCAAGATGCGCTACTGAAAAATGCATACACTTGGAAGACAAAGTAAATTATTTAAGGTTTAGCAGTGCATTCTTGATATTATACTTGTCAGTAGCTAGGCGACAGTACATTTTAGTGTTATCTTTGTGAGGCGGGAGGGTAGGATAATTAAAGATGTATTAAAGGATAATAGATTATGTTTAAGTGATAACACAAAGAGAACACATATCAATCAAGAGGTATTCTTGGTGTCTAAAGAGGTGGTGGTCAGATATGTGGTACATTTATACAAAAATATAAAGTTAAAAACAATAAAAATAGCAATATAATTTTTTTATTTTTCTCAGGTGTTAATAGAAAATTAGAAAGTCTTAGAAATATAAGTTAATTAGATAAAATCAAACTGAAACGTGACAGCTTGATAGATGTTATTCAATTATTATTTTATTTTTGTTTAAAGGTTTTGTTTTCAAAATAGTTCACTGAAAAAATTATTAAATGAGTTACTAAATTCAAAGTTTTAAGGAAAGAAACAAATTCCGACAAATAATTTTTTCATTTTAAAGAAATATATCTGATTTATGCTTGCGAGAAATAACATAATAAACATTTCTTCTCAGAATTTTGTGTTGAAGAATAAGATAAAAAAAAAGAAAGTTAATTTCTTCTAAATATGCATAATGTAAAAGAGATTTTATTTTCTAACGTCTTAGCATACGAAAAACCAGAGAAAAATAGAAATGCGGTAACACAGAATACTTCTGAAACAGAATTATGAATGTTGCAAAATCCTCTCTACTTCAAAAATTGCCGATTAAACTAACTGGCAAAATTAAACAATATAGGACATATGATAGCAAAATCAAGCGTATTGTTGAGCATTCTGTTCTCGACCTTTTATTTATTTATTTATTTATTTATTATTATTATTATTATTATTATTATTATTATTGCAGTTACAGAAGTCACAAACACATACACAAAATTTGAAATTCAATTTTAGCGCAGGTTAAGCAAAGCTTTTAAAGATTACAGGAAATTTCAGGAAAATGCTAAATGGGAAACAGAGT
Organism: Dolomedes plantarius; assembly: GCA_907164885.2. Taxonomy (NCBI): domain Eukaryota; kingdom Metazoa; phylum Arthropoda; class Arachnida; order Araneae; family Dolomedidae; genus Dolomedes; species Dolomedes plantarius. Next base: position 104,223,681 of record OU015496.1, read on the forward strand.
TTCTTTTAACATCCATGTTAACAAGATATTAAGATATGACGAAGCTCTATATTCCATGATTTTATAACAATTTGTTATCATACAGTGGAAGAAACTTTTTCTCTAAGTTTTGTGACCTATGTAGTTACAAAGGAAATGACGTTATGGTGAATATTTAGGTTACAATGCACGTGTTGTCGAGCATTTTACCTCATGATACCAGACGCACCATAGAAAAATCTACCATTAGGGTAACTTTGGGTCTATGATGTCCCCACCTATAATCGAAAAATTGTCTTCAACAAGGTGAAACCTGCAGTGGAACTCGTGGCTTAACGAGGTTTATATGCGATTATAGAAAGAAAATAATGGTACCTAAGTTCGAGATTTTAAGCTCCAAGGTGTTTTAGATTAAATTCATTATGCTGATAAACATCGCCATTGCAATGCTATACTACTTATTTTATTATTAACTTTAAAAACGCAGAGACGTAAATTTGTCAAAATAATAACTATAGCACATTTTCGCTAATGATAATAATAATTTCTTTTAATATATAATAATTTATAGTGAATTTAGTTACTTAATATGTAGCCACACGGAAAGACGGTCTTTTTATTATATAGATGGTACTTCGGTGGTACCATCAACCTAAGATTCGTATCGGACAGTACATCAAGAAATGAAACGTAGCAGTTTAAAAATTAATTATTGATGTTGTTGTTTGCCAAGACGGGGCACTTGTCAATGAAAATATTCGCCCCTTAACCGTGAGAATCGTTGGTTGCTTTCGAGGAGGGAATCGTAAAGGTAAACCTACACCACCCCCTACGGATCTAAACTAAAGGTTTAGATGTACATCATTGTACTAAAGGTAAAACTTCACCACCACCTGGGCCCACCTACATTTTGACAGAGCACCGCTAATGCCGACATCTGTGGGGCTCGTACCTTCTCCCAACGTCTCTGACTTCAATAAAGAACTTCCGGTCAACGGATTTTAACATGTCCATATTTAGCCTAAACACGTAGGTGTTTTAAGTGGTGTTCGTCGGAATTCGAACTGAGCATCCCCAGTTAAACATGAAAGCCAAACGTATAACCACTTGTCTACCTCGGGTCCTAAAAATTAATTATTTTTTGTAAGGCCTAAAACTGTTACATATTAAAATAGAAATTTTTAAAGTAGGATTACGTTCCTCCATAAGGGTCCTCCGGAAAGTAAAATTTCAGACGCTAAAACCGTCCGTCCGTACTGTCGTCACGAGTTATAATTTTGACAGTGTGCCAAACCCAGTCTGTATCGCTTGGACAAGCAGTAAACAGTAAAACTGAAAAGTACCAAAATGCGTCAAAATTTTGACATACATATGTATAGATATACATACGTATATATATACATAAGACATAGATACATACACTGCTGGCCACTGTAAATGCAACACCCTGAAGGAAACATGCAAATAACATGAAATTTACAACATGCATTAGCGGAGGTGAGATATGCAAATGATTAGAATTTCACCGCAGACGCACATCACGCGCGCCTGTGGCGCCACTTCAAAGCGCTATTTAAGGCTTGGAGATTTCGACGATTTCAAGTTCGGCAATTGTGTTTTTCTTGTGGTTTAAAAAAAAAAAACGATCAATTATGCCTCGTCGAAAACAGCGATCATCTTTTGATCAAGTATCCGAGTTCGACAAAGGAAGGATAGTGGCCTACCGAGACTGTGGATTATCTTTCAGGGAAATCGGTAGTCGTGTTGGACGAAACCAAACAACTGTAATGCGGATATGTGATCGTTGGATTCAAGAGGGTACGACGGACCGGCGCGTACGATCGCATCCACCTCAGCGCACCACTTCACGTGATGACAGGCAAATTGTGCGCATGGCAGTGACGGATCGCTCAGTCACATCACGAACAATAACACAGCACATGCAGTCTGCAACGCATCATCCAGTGTCTGCGCGTACCATTCGACGCCGTTTACAGCAAAGTGGTCTGTCCGCAAGACGTCCATTGCTTTGTGTACCCTTGACGCAGAACCACAGACGTCTCCGCCGCCAATGGTGCGATGACAGAAGGATGTGGACGGCAGAATGGAATGAAATTGTCTTTACTGACGAGTCACGCTTCTGTCTGCAACACCACGATGGTCGCATTCGAGTCTGGAGACACCGTGAAGAGAAGATGCTGAACAGCTGCGTTATGCACCGCCACACTGGTCCTTCACCGGGTATTATGGTATGGGGCGGTATTGGATATCACTCTCGCACTCCTCTAGTACGCATTGCCGGTACTTTAAACAGCCAGCGCTACATCTCCGAGGTGTTGGAGCCAGTTGTCCTTCCTTACCTTCAGGGCTTGCCCACAGCCATATTTCAACAGGATAATGCGCGACCACACGTGGCACGCATTGTCCAACGGTTCTTCGTCAATCGCCAGATTGAATTGCTTCCCTGGCCGCCTCGCTCTCCGGATCTTTCGCCGATAGGAAACATGTGGTCCATGGTTGCTCTACGATTGACCCACATTCCATTCCCAGCTGCTGATTTTGGCAGGTGCTGATTTGGCTACTGATTTTGGCAGGAACCACACTTCACAGAAGTCTATAAATTTAATCATTTGATACTTGGTCAACATGTTATCTACAAAATAAATTTTGTTGTGATATCTCTTGTCTTTCTTGGTTTTGCAAATTGGGTGGCCAGCAGTGTATATGCATACAAAAGAGGAAAGCAACGATAAGTAATCCTACGTTATTAACCTGCGGTAGTTTCGTTAGAAGAGACTATCTGAAACGTTTTTCCCTTTTTTAATTTGTTATACACATTATTTTTGTTAGGCATAGAGGCGAATAATTCATGTGTTGATAATGATGTCGTGTCTATTATGAAGCCTATTCAAATAGTGCCGTTGGTGAAGATAACGGTCCTGGCAATCTGCACTATATTGTCAACGTAGAGGTTTGGTCTCGTAAACAAGACTCCAATTTTTAACATCATTATATACTACACACACACACACACACACACATATATATATATATATATATATATATATATATATATATATATGAAACGATAAACCTTTCCCTTCATTTACTTTGTCTTACCGCAACAGAAGATTATGCCTCAATTTGATTTTCATCTAAATACTCTAAAGTAATCTATTAGTTTTCCCCTTAATCAATCCACGCGCCTACATGTTTTATAAGAAGATTGTCCTAGAAGCCTGACGTAAACTCGTCCGATGCGGCTTGATGAAGTCAGGTGTCACTTTTTAACCAATTGAAATTTAGCGCGCCTGTACTTTTCGCAAAAGTCAGCGTTCCGCGGCGTCTCTCTGGAAACACTTTTGTGTCCGCTCCGAAATCATTAACGTGTAGAGTATTTAACTCTCCGTCCATTTCGTCGCAGCGTTGCGCTGCCGGGGTTTTCAATCATTTGTGTTTTTGCCAATGCTACATCTTTGCGTGTAGAATTGAATCTGTATATAAATGAATATATACATTTATTTTAATTTGAAAACCATGTTATATAATATATATTTAAAATGAACAACATCGAAATCAAAATTCTTAGTTCTTCATAGGAAAACAAAATTAAATTGTTTTAACATTTCAAAAAAGTTTTGATAAATTTTACTGTTATTAAAATTTTTATGATATGAATGCCATAATAGTCGATCATTTCAATTATGCATGTTTATATTGCACGTGTTTAAAATTTCATGGTATTCTAGCCGACTGTTCTTATGATATCATGTATGTAATGACAGAAGAATGAAAAAAACAATGGTTGAAGTTTTAAACAATTAAAAATTTTCTCTTCAAGCTAGAAAAAAAAATTGAGTGCCAAATTTATAAAGAAGAAATAGCGTTCAACCTTTAGCTTACGGGGCCCATTTTTCCGATTCCCTCTTTAGATCGGGAAATTTCATACCCCCTTTGTAAGAACAGCCACGAATGGGGATATATATATATATATATATATATATATATATATATACATATATATATATATATATATATATATATATATATATATATATATATATATATATATATATATATATATATATATATATCCCCGTATGGACCCGTATTCCTGGGATACACGCTATCCCACCTTGTAAGGGAAAGGTTAACTCACCTTAAATTTTCATATTTCCGAATAAATTATTTTCGAAATACTAATGATTGAAAATGGGGATATATTTGTCCAGTATCTTGGCCTTTAAAAGGTAACTGACCTTTTAAATATATAAATAAGTGTAAGTGTGTGGGCAGGGATATGGGGCAGAAGAACAGTGAATCTACAGACCTAAATCTGGGCTGGAACAAAAGCCGTTGGCATTTGTTCCAGCCCAGATTCAGGGGAAGAACTGATTGAAGAGTTGATTGTTTCAAGCCTTTAATACAACGAACAAATCTTTAAAACACACGAATAAGTACTTTTTTATCACTTACCTCGCAGGAAAGAAAAGAAAAGTTATGTTGGTAATATCAATCGATACTTTAAAATTCAAGTCCGTGATCAATGAGAAGGGAATAAATTACGTCCGCCATGATAAAGCAGTATATTACTCACCGTAGTTTGGCGGTAGATGAGGTCCTCTGATAAATGTAAATCCCTTTTGTTATGAAAGACGCTGGTTAAACTGTGTGAGCTCGCATTAATGAATCTTGGAAAGATTTCTAGAGTTTTGGGGATCGTTAAATTCTTACATAATTACTGAGCTCATTTATGGCGATGTTTTCTTACCCGCGTTATATAAAATACAAAGAATTCTCCGGAAAAATATACTTCGTAACATATATAGTAATGGGGGATTTAAGAGCGAATAATGAATTACTAATGTATCCCTACTAAGGTTTCTACGACAAAGTAAATAAAATATATATGTAAGCATATTTGCATATATATTTGCATTATATACGCAATTTATTACAAACGTAGATTTTGCCAGCGTGTATTATATTTAACAATAATAACAAAGCTCTGTTCTCTTATCATATAACAATAGCTTCGGAATTTAACCACTGTGGTGGGAGGTTGGGAGACACTAAGTACTGTTTGGGATTTTCTCACATCGTTAAACATGAATAATTATTTTAACAATTGCTATAAAAGTGCAAATTTTTCGTATTTATATTTCTTTATAGTATCTATTGTAAAATTGTTCGTATATAAATTACATATATATATAATATATATATATATATATATATATATATATATATATATATATATATAGAGAGAGAGAGAGAGAGGGTGGGATAAAACTTCTCTATAACGGCCAGTAATGGTTCAGAAAAAAAGTGGCCCTTTTAAGGGCTGACCGAGGAAAAGGGGTTTCCTCCATAATATTGTCTCTATGGACTCTTTAATCTGTTATAAACAAAAAATAGCCGTTTAGAGGGGAGGCCGTCTAATACGGGTGACCGGCTAGAGAAGTTTTACTCTCTCTCTCTACATATACATATACAATATATATATATAGGGTGAGCCAAAAGTTCTTAAAAACTTTAAAAATCCTAAAAAATTGAAGAAAATCATGATAAAAAGCGGTGTTTGCAATAAAGGGCTCACAAGGAAGTCGGATTTTTTTAGCAGCCAAAAGAAGTTTAAAAAGTTTAAAAAGCCATCAGTAGATGGCGTTGACATGCGAGAGATTCAGCAGAATTATGCAAAAAAATCTTGCAATAAAAGACCGTGATACACGAGGATTTGGAGGATCGGCCACGAAGTGGAAGGCCCTCCTTGGCAGAGGGCCACATTGCTGCGGTGGAAACCGTTATGAATAATATGGCCGCGAAATCGTCCACGGGGAGTAACAGTGCTCGCAAAGCTGGACCAATGACTCAACCAGTGACTTTTTAAAATTTTTATTTTGCTGCTAAAAACTTCCTTGTGAGCCCTTTCTTTCAAACTGCACTTCTTTATCATAATTTTTTCCTTTTTTATGAGTTTTTAGGGTTTTCAAGAACTTTTGGATATATATATATATATATATATATATATATATATATATATATATATATATATATATGTAATGACCAGAATTAGGTGATCTCTTTAAGATACACAATCGAGGCCGAAATAATGAAAGTTTGAATGATGAATAAAATAATTTATTCCACGAGAACAGCGACATGGCATCTTATTCGCATCGAGCCAGCCCAGCGTCCATTCGTAGAAGCGCCAAAAAAAATTAGCTCAGAGAGGTTGCCAGAATTGGCGGAGGAAGTTAGTGTGGGGAAAGGCGAGGCGTTTTGCCAAAGAGTAGAAAAAGGGGTTACCAGGACACAGATAAAGTTCAGAATGGGCGATTGTAGGTTGTTAGTAATATTATCACACATATGTATATATATATACACGCACGCACACACACACACGCAAATATAGTATATAAGGATGTATGTATGATAAGTATTTTATCTAACAAAATTAAATTCAGCAGTATAATATGTAACGAAAAAGGAAAATTACTAGAAGAACAGAAAGCTAGATAAGTATGTAATAAGTTTTATTATATGAAAAAAACGTAAATACTAATGTTAGGAAGTAAAATTATTCTCAGTTTAAGAGTGCTGAACGAAGAAAAAAGGGAATTTGTTAAAATAATAACTATTTCTTTCTCCTGTAATGGATAAGATTAAAGGTTTTTATTATCTTAGCAATGCTCCGATTTATATGGCTGCAGGTCGCAGCTGCAAGAATGGTCCGAAGAAATAAAAACCGTCAACATTGGGGGGGGGGGGGGATAACAAACATTCGAAGCCGAACAAATTGTCCCTTTGATTCAGCTGGCTTGACTCAATTTGTGATGTGCGGCTCAGAAGTTGTTGTTTTTTAGTTTCGTTTCAGGTCTTTATTTGTAATAGTTACAAAACATTGTTCTTTTTTTATAATGTAACTTTTTAAATCCCTTATCAAAGTTAAAAGGGTTCAGGTTTTTTGATAAGGTACAATACTGCATTTTCATATTTGCAACTAATTCTAAACATTTGTTGAAACTAGTATGAAGATCGTAATAGGCCGATCCGTTGGTCATGTGTATTAATTTTCTGTAAGAAATTCATTGCATCCACCTAATAATAATATAAAATATGGTTATCTGAAGATGAAAATAAGTTAAGGTCAGGTCAGAGGTAAGGTCAAACCCGTGGTGCATATGCATCAAACTTTAATGATAAAAACATTATAAAAAGCAATAAAAGTATTTTATTCGTTTGTGATGTTAATAGCAAATTAGGAAGTCTTAGAAATATATCAACATTGATCAGCTGAAATCAAACTGAAGACTGATAGATTGCAACATCTTGCTCATTTATTAATTTATATATTTGTAAATGTTTTGTTTTTAGGAAAGGCAGTGTAAAATTTATTAAAAGAGTTAGCAAATGAAAAGTTTTATGGAAGCATTACAATTCCGTAAAAGAATTTCTCCATTTTAAAGAAGGATATCTGATTTGATTTTGCGACAAATAATATCTATTTCTTTTCTGAATTTTTGTCTTAAAAAAGCTGGAGTAAGGAAGCTAATTTTTCCTAAATATGCATACTGAAATATTGATTAGTCATGAATATATCAGGATTTTATATATATAAAATATTAAAGTAGAAGAGAGCAAAAACGAAAAAATATTATCATAATGTCTCTCATAATGTCCCTCACATTTTTCTTTTTTACTTTAAAATACTATTTGAGTATTTGGAAATCAAACCTAGGACATTCATTTGCATTTACTACACACTTAATGTTTTACATCAAGTACCAGCAACATAATTTGATCTGTGATTACAGTACGAGAAATTATAAAGTAAAAATGACAAGAAATTATAAAGTAAAATTATACACGAAATTATACTGTAAAAATCTCATAAGATTAAAATTAATAAGACAGCAGTTGTTTTATATGTTTCGATCATTAAGATTGCAAATATACGTACTACACGAAGATAGGTCTAATAGGGTAAAGTATAATAAAATACTATATAAACGTATTTCATATTGGTTTGGTTTCCTTCCTCAAGCAAATAATCATAACGAAAAAAACATTTTGCTGATTTATAATGTAATTATTTTATCACAGTTACAGTAAAAAGAGTCTGTAAAATGTGCAAACAAAAACGTCGTAAGTTCAACTCACTTTTTTACGCCTTTTTAAATTACGCTTTTTAAAGCTTTTTTTTTAATTAGCTGAGGATTCCAAGAAACATGTCATTAGCATGATAAGATAGTAATGTTGTAATTTGTTGTAATTAGAATTACAATTCAAATGAATCGGTTCATTGTACTGAGCATATACAAAAGTCAAAATTTTCTCATCTCTTTTCTTATCAATTCTCATTGCATTTACGCTTTAAATTGGCAAAGTATATTACGCTTTCATTTATTTCATGTTTCAAGAAAATAATCATTAGAATCATTAAATAAATAATGCATTTCTAAAAGTATTTTATTACATTATATCAATATTAGGAAAATTTGACGTTGCTTACAGTTTTCTAAGCATAAAGAAACGTCATAAGTTTAGCATTTCCCATTTAGATAATACAGAGGCTGTTCGCACATTTTTTAGACGATTTTGGTAAGCGGTAATAAAAAATCGTTTGCTGCAAAAGAAATAATTGCAATTGTACTATGTTTTTAAAAGTCAAAATTATAGTCTACAGCTTGAAAGTTTTGTTTTTATTCAAAATGGCAATTTTGAATAATTTTGAATTTGGCAATGGTTTTTAACAATTCAGTGGTTCGAAGGCTACATTTATGCTCTTTCCGAAGAGAAATATGCATACTCCGTTATCCAAAAACGATGTGAGAGTCATGGTTTTGTGATATCTAAAGCGTCGATAGGTAATATCGTCAACAAGAAAGGAAAAAAAACGTCAAATTGGAGCCTCAAGTGGGACAAAAATTCCAAACAAGTATCCAAGGAAAAAACGGACATATTCGACTATTGCAAAGGTACGTTGTTTAATGTTAAAAGAAAATCCCCCTAGTCAAAGGACAGTTGCGAAATCATTAAAATGCTCGGTGTCCACTGTAAACAAAATTATAAACGTTGATTTAAATCTTAAGAAAGCGAAAAAACGCAATGTGCATCGTCTTCTTCCAAATCATATTGCTGAACGCAGGACACGCTGCAGAATTCTATATGAGAAACACTTACACAAAGAAAAATGGAAAACAATTGTCACAATAGATGAATCATGGGTGTATTTAAATGATTACAACAAAAAAAGAGCCATTTATTATCATAAAAGGGGAGAAAAAAATTTAAGTACATGGTTCAAAGAATCGAAAGAAAGTTTTTCTAAGGGATTCGTGATTGTTTCTGGTTTATCTTATAATGGCAAGTTAAAAATAAAGAGAGTGGAAAAAAATGTCAAGATTAACTCCAAATACTATCAAGAACATATTTTATCGCCAATTTTTCGGAATGAAATACCATAGCTTTACCCACAGTGCCATCAATCTGTGAGACTCCATCAGGACAAAGCTAGCAGTCACACATCAAAGTCCACTGTAAATTTCCTAAAAGAAATGGAACAAAAAACTGGTATTAAGGCCATACCCTTCACTGATATACCTACTAAATTTCCCGATGTATCACCTATGGATTTTTGTGATTTCGGACTTTTAAAATCTGCATTATCCAAACGTCGTCCCAAAACCCTTACAGGACTCTGGAAAGCTGTTCAGGAGGAATGGGATAGAATACCTCTTCTGACACTTCAAAAGGCATTATTATCCTGGAAATTGCAAAGTCTAAAGATAGTTCAGAATAAGGGATGTCAAATAGAACATTTAAAACACAAGAATTTTATGTAATTTAGTTTTGTAAATACAATATATATCGTCTAAAAAATGTGTGAACAGCCTCCGTATAAGCAAGTTCTATTCATGCATCATGTACATCATTTTCATATATGTTTTGCTGTTTCGACAGAACACCTTACGATTATGAATCTCTAAATTATATATAAGAAAAGTAATCCCGCGTTAAAATGTTCTCCATTTTTATTGGAGAAAGAATTGATTCCTGCAAAACTTTCCAGCTCTCAACGTAGACCAGTTGAAGATTCCATAAACTGTTAGATAAAATGTAGATCTGCAAGGAAAGATGAAATATGCTGTAGACATACCTTTATGGGCCGGAAATGATAAATACGACAGGCGTGTGTCTTTCACAGAGTTAACCTTTTCATTTGTTCTCTTTGAAGTCATATGCCCAGAGCTACCCTTCAATGTGGGCTGAAGAATGATTGAAATAATCTCCTTTACAAGTAAAATAGGACAACAATTCATCATATTGCCCCCGATTTCCTCTCATATATCAAACGGCTGAGTTTTTATTCAACAAGTGCTAGAAATATATTCAACACCGCTTTCGAGATGCGAGAATAATATATGCCATATTCTATGGCAACCCACCGTATGCATATTGCAGTATGAGTGCGAAGCGTTTGTGGAAATATTTATATATATATATATATATATATATATATATATATATATATATATATATATATATATATATATATATATATATATATATATATATATATATATATGTATATATATATATATATGTATATATATATATATATATATATATATATATATATATATATATATATATATATATATATATATATATTATGTGTGTGTGTGAATTCCCTTCATAATAATCGTTATAATGGAATTAATAAGCAGTCTTACTTTTGGAGATAATTATTTATTGTACAGAGTAATATAAAAGTAGCTATACCCACGAAATGCTTATGAACTGCACAATTAACGACACTACAATTATGTAATTTAAAGTTCATGGAATTCATTTAATTCACTATGCATCCAGTTTACAATAAATGCTCAAAGTGGCTCCCATGCCCCTGTTTTCATAAACGTATGTGGAGACACATATTCGACATACACCTTCTGAAATGCCACAGAGTATTTGTACTGCCTTTTTTATTTAGATGGAGACTTTTACACTAATGATATAATATTATCTCTGGGTTTTCCATGATATTTATGGTACGAGGTCTTTGGATGGCAAAACCTTAATGTTTTCAGTGACACTTACCAGCCAATGAGTTATACTGTGGTCTTTTTTTTCAAGTAATTCATGCAGAAATAGAGGAGAAGGTAAGGTAAGGTAATGGTTTTTAGGTGTACATAGCGGGATGGGACATACCCTACTTTAACCTCCGATCGGAAACAATAAAATAGAACTGGAAATTTCATAGCTAAATATAGCAGAGTCAAACTAGAATTTTGGAGGCGAGCGACAAATTAAAAAGTGGCGAGGGATCTTTTCTCTTAAAATTAATTATGAGTTTCAATATAATATGGATAGGTTTAGTTTTTCTAAATGCAGTGATACGGAAATAAATACATTTCGAATAAATCATAAAATGAACCTTGCAAAATAAAATTTTTTGAAAAGTTTAAAAAACGAATATACAAACAAACAAAGTTTAAAAATTGGATTTGTTTAGGTAAGGTTAAAAATTCGGAGCTTGAAACTCGCTGCCACAAATATCTCCCTTCAATCTGTTGCTCCAGCGAAGAGTGAGTGCAAAAGGAGAATAGCATAATTTTCTCTTGGGCAGTGATACCAAGGATGTCTACACATAGCTAAGGCTGCAGTGGCGTGATTTTCTAACAAATTGCTAGATTGTAAATCCTGACTTTTACTGGGGAGAGAGATAGAGAGTGGAAAATGCAGCAAAAAGAAAACTGCACGCGAAGTTTCTAGTTTAATCGAATTCTTTCTGGACGTTCAGTCTTTTTTTCAACGTGGGATCCAAAGAAAATTATTTTCTTGTTTCAAAAACTTTTATATTTTCTGGAATGATGTCTCACAATCTGCTGAAATGTTTGTCTAGAAAAGACAAAGGAAACTCTTTCTGACTTCAATTACGTAATTTGATTTTGACGAAACTAATTGAAATTTTGTCCCAAACAGGAATGTTTATAATGCGTAGATGAAAATGTTGTTCATTTAAAATATTGAATAAAAGCTTTAAATATATGTTTATTTGCTTTTCAATGTAATTTTTACTGTATTTTTTACAGTTTAAATACATACATTCTGCACTAAGTTTACCGTTATCAGATGACAAACTATCATAAAATACAATAAAATAGACACTACGTATTACTACATGAGGTTGACAAAGCAGGGTATGACACACTAAATCCTTCCATTTGTAGTGGTGGGAGGAAGGTATAGCTAGTTAGGTACCGAAAAAAACGATAAACTCGTATGGCGGTTCCTGTTACGTCATCGCTTTCACGAGTAACCTGAAACCTACGCCCCCCGTTTTCATCTTTGGGATGCATTTGGCAGATCATAGCTCTCTAGGTCTTAAAAACTTTAATAAGGACTTTCATGAAGTCTTCAGCGGTATGACGTCATACAGCGAAATCGCTGGACGTGGCGGAAACCGTATCGCCCCGTTCTCCTCGGGATTTTAAAAATCTCACGAATTCGAGTATCCTTGCGTCTCTGGGACACCCGACACGTGAGGAATACGTGGGATCGTCCAGAAAGCTCCGTGTTTCTTAGATCGGTAGCGGGAAAATAGGTAATTTCGTTAATCTGACGTCACCGCCTTCGTGATTAATTCGGAATCGGTGCCAACGCTATATCTTCGGGATTCTGGGAAGAGGTCTTTTGGAGTAATTGACCTTTAGGATGAATTAATTGCGTCTCTACTGCTACGTATTGCCAGTTAAGTGCCGTAAAAACGCTAAACAAGTACGGCGGTTTCGGTGATGTCATCTCTTTCACGAGTAACCTCAAACCTGCGCCTCCATGATCGCTTTTCGGATGCATTTGGCAGAATATGGCTCCCTAGGTCTTAAAAAAACTTTAGGAAGGTCTTTCATGAAGTCTTCAGCGGTATGACGTTATGCGACGATTCTGAGAAGAGGTCTTTTGGAATAATTGACCTTTAGGATGAATTAATGGCGTCACTAGTGCTACTTATTGTAGTCCACCTCCGGAGAGAAGAGACTTGGGACTGGTTTTAGGATTGCCGCCTCTGGGAAGTTGATTCTCGAAATGAGGGGTTGGAGATGATCAGGAGCATTGCCCGCGAGAAGTATTTATCGCTCTTTAGGCATTAAGAAAATTATGGAAGTTTTAATTATTTAGGCTTTTTTCTCGAGTGAACCATGGAGGAAATCAGTTATTTTTCATAGTACATATCATTTTAATATTGGGAAATATTTGTACTGGAATACTGGTATTCAAACCTGTATAGCACTGATAAAATTCGATTGCAATATTCATAAATTTGAGGAATAAGTATTAGTCACCTGGCTCATATACCTATCGTTATATATACAGTATTACAAAAACAATTTAGTTTGTTATTAAGTATTAAAGGAATTATACCAATCACTGGATATTATGGAAAAAGAAATTTGTGATTTAATGATTTTATGTAAAGAATGGTAAATATGGTAATATTATTAGTTCCATTTATGTTTTTCAATTGAAAAATAAAAAAAGATAAAAGAAAATCAAGCATAACATATTTCTTACGAACTACTCTTATTGATATCTTTTGAAGTCCCACTTTCTAAATCCTGTTAAATTATTAATTAGATGAACTTTTAAGATTAATTGAAATTTTAATAATGTGAACTGTTTACACAGAAACATAATGACTATACAACTAAGAGAAATAGTGGGTTAAATAAGGAGTTTAAATTAAACAATGGCAAGGTAGGCAAAACATTTTTAAAATTTATGAGACTTATAAATTTGTTAGTACTTGTTCATCAACCTCGTATAACAGAAAATATCTCTAAAAAAAGGATTCGCAGATTCTGAATTTTTTTAAAAATTGCTTTGTAGAAAAGACATATTACAAGATACGGTTTTCGAGCTCGTAGTTGGATAGAAGTCAAGTGAGAGCAGTAGGAAAATCAAAATTGATCTTACTCCCCCACCTATAGGGTAACCTACTTTGGCAAATACTGTGTGTAAAGAAAATCTGAAATGTCTATTACATCAGTAGATTAACTTTTAAGATCCTTTTAGTTGACAGAGAATATAATTCTTGAAACTATTTGGTCACACAAACGTTTGTGGAATCGGAAGACGTTTAATTTCACCATAAAAATGTTTTTTAGACGGCTCTCAATCCCTGAAAAGCTGCTGAAAATTTCAATCCATCACATGCTGGATATCTAAAAAAAGTTTAAAATGCCTATTTTCCTAACAGTGTAAACAGACCGGCAAATTTCAACAGCAAATATTTGCCGTTGGAACTCCGTACACAAAAGCGAACAAAATAAAGCTAAAAAATACGGAGGTAAATATCGCGATGAAAAAAGTACCCTGCATCTGTCTTAGTAGAATTTGCTTTTCTAATACGTTGCTTCAGCGAAGCGTGCAAACCGAGATACTGTGTGGCGTGCGCTCCCTTAATATAGAGAAGCCTTTCCCGTCTGCGTAGAGCTAACGCTGCAGTGGCGTGATTTCCTTATAAATTGCCTTAAAAGTGTTTGTTCCTGGTTTCTACGGGACATAGGTGGGAGAATGCATGAAAAAAAAATTTTAAAGCATGCAAGAGTTGTTTTTTAATCAAATTCTTTTCTGGGTGCGCAGGTTTTTATCCCGGGACAGAATAAATTTCATTTTTGCTTCTGAAATGGGATCTGTGATGAAGTGGTGTTAGACTATTAACTGTTTTAATTATGAACTGGAAAAAAATTACTCGTAAATGAAAACATGGTGAGTTTCCTCAAATAAGGGAACTGGCGTATTGATGGCTGCTGTTAGGAGTTAAAAATAAATTTGAAAATCATTTATACAAAAATTATTATTGTTTTTTACTTAAATTTTCTGAACATCCGTTTACACTACTCCTTCTAAAATTACGGAGCATAGTTTAATTTGCATTGCTGATTTTCCTGATAAATGCGAATTTTATGATACTTTCATAGAGAAAAAATTTTCTAATGTTTAAATCCATCAAAACTTCGGATATAATAAACCACAGCAATTTTCTTTCATATCGTTAAAGAGAGCAAATACTGAATTCCTTTCTACATTAGTAGGAAATACTTTCCGTAAAAATTCATAATCATAATATAATGTATATCTTTAAAAAAACTTTCTGTAATCCCGAGCACAAATGAAATATTTTGTTTATAGAAGTTCTGATGAGGAGAAAAAGTTACAATCATAAAAGGAAATAAAAATTCGGAATGAACAAAGATATTAATTCCATACAAGCCGTAAAATTACAATTAAGGGGACAGTGGACTTTCAAAATTAGGAAAATTGTCCAAAAATTCGATTTTTTAATTTTATTGAATTGTGAAACTACGGATGAGTAGGAATGTGTTGAAAAAACAATTTTTAATTTCTGTGATTACTTTCCTAGTTATAGGCATTTGTATTTAATTTAGATATTATGTGGTTACTAATAGCAATAACTTTAAATGTGTTTTTCTCAAAATAAAAATTTTCATGTCATACGAATATTCAAACTGCTCCAGGCGCATTTCTAATTATCGTATTGCTTTGAAATTTAAGTTTTATATTTTTAACTGTATATGAAATAAATCTTATTTTAAAAAATTATGCTTCGTAGCTCAGAATTTCTATATTTTGTACTTGAAAAGATGATTTATAGGTATTTTGCGTAATAAAAAGGGTGTTTTCACTATTATTATTTTTTTCTCTTTAAATTTTTAAGGAATGCTAAAAATAAGCCATAAGTTTCACTGTTAATTCTATAAGGTATCCTGAAAATAAAAATTACAATATTATATGCAAAGAAAATGCGCATGGAACATTTTTAATTAAGCTAATTTTTGATATAACTAATAATTCATAATTCATAAATTATTAATATTTCATCTTTAAATTTTAACCACTTTTACATATATATGGTACTAATCACATATTTAAATTTCAAGCAAATCCATTCAAAACTCTCAAAACAAAAAAAGTTAGGTTTGAAGGTCCAATGTCACCATAAAGTAGAACGGTATTCGCGATTCATAACATAAAACAACATTAGTATCTCATCACTGCAACAAGAAAGTATAGGAAACTCCGAAAACTAAAATTATCTGAAATCTCGATTTTTATTTTTTTTCAAAACTTAACCAAATAGCCTCAGGCCAAAACCAAATAGCCACCAAATAATTCAGGTCTATGTAGAAGAATAGTTTCAGATTATGTAGAAACTTAACTCTTGACTGAAAATCAGAGCTTCTACGCAAATTGTCTCAACTACTTCGACACATAGAATCTGCGTGGCTTTCAGCAGTACATGCTCCATTTAAACAAGCTCTGTTTGGTACAGATGCCTACAAGAAATCAGTTAATTACTATGTAAAGATTTGTCTTAGGAATCCATGTAAAGATTACGTAAGGGTTTGAGAGTTATCAAAGAAATACAAAGTGGAACTTAAAAAAGGGGATGAGAAGCTAAAACAAAAGTGCAATATCTCACAAAGTCTGGTTATCGTTAAAAAAATATTTTTATTTCATTGGGAGAAAATTTTCTAACTAATTTATTATATTTTGATTCATAAAACTCTCGAGGTAGTATATTGAATAAATCATAATTAATTAACTATAATGAAAAGTTTCGATTAGGGATTTTGGAAAGTGAGAAAAATAAAAATCCTTAGCCCTTAAGATCCCGTCTATTCGATAGCTTAATCCAATGAATCGTGTTTTTATCGGAAATCAGAAAAACAGTTAAGATTACAGGATTACCTTTTAAGCGATTCGATCTCCCTACCTGACAGTGAAGAATAGATTCCTCTTAAAACAATAAAGATAATTTAGATTTCTGAAAAATATAATTCAAACAATAATTATTTAATTACTAATTTTGTTTTGTTTCTATACAGGTCTGGCGTTTTTAATCCATGTGCATCAATAAAAATTTTAAGAGATGAGAAATTTCAAACAGATTCTTACAAATATCCCGCAAGAAAAGGAACATTGTTGCATAACAGAGCAAATCAATTCCGTAATTTCTCCGAAAAATATGAAAATCTTTAAACTTTTTTTTAAACATAGTTTAGCTACAATATATTTCAGATTATGTAGAAACATAACTTATAGAATGCAACCTAGTCAGCGCAACCCAGAAATGATGAACATTAACTGCATAGTTAAGTGCAAGTGCAGGAGGAGTGACACATCGACAAATACAGATTATAATCGTTACTTCATAGCAAACGATAAATGGCAACAGAATTATTATTATATGTTGAAGGAGACCATCTGTTATAGGAAAGCAAACGGAAGCTGTTTCAACTAGGTTTGGCAAACCCTTTTGACCCAACGGAACACTGTTTGCAATTGTTGATTAGTTGCCCTTGGAGAGCTTTTGCGATACATGGCAATTGCGACTGAGGAAATATTTCAGATCAGCACATTTCGTACAAGAGGATTACTTCTATTCTGTGTCCTTCTGTGCACCATGAAAGATCGCTGACCATAAGTGTGATTTCATTGGGCCGTTTGAAGAAGCACGACTACAGCCCTGTAAATTTTTCTTTGTTGTCCGACAAAATAGTAGGTCTCTCAAAACCTTTTTCATCCATAGCAGAACATGTAAAGGTCATCACCAAAGCATGACTATTTCTTCAGTAAATTATCCGTTAAGTACCCCTTCCGTTTTACGAATGAAATAATTCATGTAGGAAAAGAAATAGCTTAAAATAAAATACAATTGTCCGAATAAATATAAACAGTACTCGTAAAAGAAGGGATATAACAGACGTTTACTGCCAGAGAAACAAAAATGTGTCCACGGTCTTTATTATTATTTTAATTAAAAACTATTTAGAAAACACTTTTTTTTTAAAGTTTTCAACTGGGATGATAATATTGGGGACGCATCCCTTTAAAAAGGATTCAGATTAAATATAACACATGACATATGGATATAATCCCTTAAGCAAATTTCAGTTACACAGAAGTTTTCTTTTAATTAAATTCCGTTTGGATAAAAACTCTTTCAGAGGAATTATTATTGATGAAAATATTCTTAGAATTATAATTATAAAATTACCTTGGGTCATAAAAAATTGCAAAATAAATTCTGGCATTATGTTTGAGCTATATGAATTATTTTTATATTAAAAAAAAGCTCACTTGAGATTTCTTTGCTACGCTAAACCAGTCATATCACACTTTTAGTAAAGTTAAAGTTTAGTGAATTGCACAATGACGATCGAAAGTGAAGCACATTACGTCATTGAGAAAGACATTTTACAGCAAAAGAAATCAACAACATCCACAACAATCCATGCATGTATCAGAGAACTAACCTCTCAGGTAATCTGAGCAGGTTTGTTTCTGACGTCTGGTAGTGCATTAAATGATTATAGCGATTTAGGAAGAATCTCTGTTTTCAATCCCCACTGTGATATCTCTGAACAGGAAGTTGAGAGAAACTAATGATATATATATATATATATATATATATATATATATATATATATATATATATATATATATATGTGTGTGTGTGTGTGTGTGTAAGTAATCCACAATAAAAATTATACAGGTAATATTTCTTGTTGAAGTCTGGTTTAAAAATGAACTAAGAAGTTAAAACGTAAGTATCATGAGTGAAAAATACCCTGAATCTCCCAAGTCTTTGGGGAATTTTCTTTGCCTAATACATTGCTTCAGTGAAGCGAGCAAATCAAAACACTGTACGTCGTGCGCGGCTTTTACACAGTGAAGCTCTTTCAATTTACATACTACTAACACTGCACTTTTATGATTTCCTTATAAATTGCCTTAAGAGCGTATGTTCTTGACTTGTTCAGTGAGGAAGATGGAGGAGACAGCATGATATAAAGGTGCAGTGTGCAAGATTTTATTTTAATCAAATATATATATATATATATATATATATATATATATATATATATATATATATATATATATATATATATATATATATATATATATATATATATATATATATATATATATATATCATGAAGGATAATTAAGTATAATTTAAAGGTATGGAAAGATTACATGCACTTAATTACTATTATGTAAGTTGGTAGTGAGCACAAAACAGGTGAAGAGTTGATTTATTGATGTATTGTGTCTGATATTAAATTTACATGATGTATTTTTGAGCATTATGAGTTGCAATACTACTTGTCTACAGTTACACATAGTAATTAAAAAGAAAAGAAAGAGAAGAAGAATTGTATTGTAATTTAACTTTGCTTGTAATCAGAAATAAATAAATAAAGAAAGGAAAAAGTCGACTGGAACCGGGAACGGTCAGCTCTAAAATTAAATTTGTTTTAGACCGTCAAGTAGAGGGTCTGTTGCCACGGGTATGGCTAGGCACGAATTATGTTATTTTGAACTTAAGTTGTTATGTTTTGTTAACGCGACTTATATACAAAACCTTACCGTTTATGCATTCGCAGTGGTCGACACGATTTACGAATTAATCAAAACCGTTTATAAATGTGTAATTTTTTTCTTTATCACGGCCAGGGATAAATTACTCATTTGCCTGTGAAAATCAATCTAAAAAGAATGGATGTCAGCTAGTTTACTTCCTCGGTACAAACACGAATGAAAAGTAGAAAAAATACTTCGGATTAAGGACTGAGAATTAGATATATTTTACATGCAGCTGCATTTATATGGTATTCGAAGCCTTGAGACATTTTAATGGTAGAATATTTAGCGACTTCAAGATGAAAAACACCCTCAATAAGTAGTTACTGAAACTCAGATTTAATTTTTAATCTTATTTCCGGAGTCATTAAATAAGATTCGAAGTTTAATTTGTTGTAACATTCTTCCTTTCGTATACAGTGCATTATAATTTTAAATATACAAAAGCGCTGAAGCTCAAATTTAATGTATACCATCATTAAATTAATTGAAACTACCATTAAGTCGTTTATTTTTCTGTGGCTTCGAAGGCAGACGGAATATTCTCTTTCGATTTTATTGTGGAATGTTTTCTTCTACACCAAATAAGGTAGAATATAACATACGGGTTTTAATGACTTATATAGAAACAAAACTTTCTTAAACTAAAATTTATTTGATTTGGTTTAGAAATCTCTTTCAGTATGATTACTAATAAGTAGAAGCATTTTTTTTATTTTAAATAATATAATGTTATTACGCGATGGAAATGAAACAAAATTAATCCTAAGATTAGCTTTTAGTTGTATGAAATACTTTTATGTTAGTGGAGTCTGCTATATATTTCTCTAAATTAATCATATTCCGAGCCTTTTCCCTTTCTTTTAGTTTTTATAACACATAATATCTTCAGATAATATTTTTAAAATAATATCTTCGGATATTATTTTTCGGCTTTTCATAACATTCACTATGAAAAAAAAGTTTATGAAAGATATTACTTATTTTTGCTTTCAGTCAAATTTGAGAGCTTTGCAAAATATTTACATTTGCAAAATATTTGAATTATTTCAGTTTTATTTTTTTGTACCAGATTAATCCCGAAATATGCTTGAAATACCAGATTATAGTGATAGTGTACATTTGCAGACTACTAATATCTGTTATTTCCATTACCGAAAATGTGTGTAGGAAGGAAAATTATTCTGTACAAACATCAGACAAATGCTCGATTAAAGATGTTTCAAAATGGACTAATTTTTAATGTATCGAAAATAAATTATTATTAAACAGCCAATAATATTTCTGTGCTTGCTACGTCAAGTCCAAAATCGTAGTTTTGGGAAAAACGAGATTGAAAAAAAATACAGCTTTTGTAAAGTCAGTTTTTAAAGTTTAATTTTTCTTATTTTTAAAGTAAATTTTTCCAGTTTATTTTTGTTGAGTAAAGAGTGTTCAGTCTTTGACTGGAAAATAACCTCTTTAACACTCACCTGTTTGTGTTTTGTTTCACATATCCCAAATTTTCCCTGATGAATAAAAATATTTAGGAGTAGAATTGGACTTAGCTTCCTGTACCCTGCAGTACCCCTTGATCTTTCAAACATGCCTGGTTTGATAACTTATTGTAGCCCATTTTGGACTTAGCACTCTTTGCTCAGCAAACACAGATATATACATATATATATATATATATATATATATATATATAAAACAGTTCCGTAACTGACTGACTCACTGACTAACATACAACTCACAGACCAAACCGCTGGACCTAAAGGGCTGAAATTTTGCATGGCGATTCTTCTTATGGTGTAGGGGTGCACTAAGAAATATTTTTGAAAACTTTTTCTTAAATTTTTTAAAAATTAAATTTTTAAGCTGTTTTAGTAACTTTTTTTAAATTTGCATTTAAAATAATAATTTGAGAGTTATAAAGTTTATCTCACAAGAAAAACCATAAAATTTCCTTTAAAATGAAATCTTTTTCAAATCCTTACCTCTATTTTCTGATTTTGGGGGAATTTTTAAAGATTAATTTTTAGAATTTAATTTATTAAATGCTGATCAAGTGATTTCTTTTTCCGGTACTTTAAATAAATTTATCGTCACGTGATAATACGAAATAGACAAAAAAAAATTTCTTGCTAATGCAGTAGACGATTGGACATAATCCAAAAAAATTAAAAATACAGTAAAAGATATGTTCCTCAAACTGTACTATATTAACTGTACTATAATCTTTGGTATGTCCTATTAGATTTAATTTGAATATTTTTTTCTACATTATTTTGTCTTTAAAAATATCCCTTACGATTTTTTAATTTATATATATATATATATATATATATATATATATATATAACATCAATTGTATACATTGATCGTCGTATTTATTATAAATAAATATATATATATATATATATATATATATATATATATATATATTTTGGCATTAATTGCATACACTGACCATTGAATTTAATTTGAATGTACTCCGTAACGAAGTGTGGGTTTTCAGCTAGTTATATATATTTTTTATTAGATATATTTTTTATCTTTATTAAGTAAGAATTATAGCCCTTGATTTTTCAAACATGCCTGGTATGATAACTCATTTTAGTCAATTTTTGGCTTAACACAGAAACACCTTTGCACAGAAAACACAGATTTATAAATGTGGGACAAAAATGAACCGAAGTAAAGCCGCATACGATTCAGTGAAAATTTTATGAAAGCATAGACTATTCCCACAGACTATGTGTATCGTATATGTGCATAGTCAGGGTCACTATACACATAGCTGACCCATTATTACTAAAGTTTTTAATTATGTTAAGGGCCTTTAAACAAATTGACATTGGGAGAATGCATGAAAACTACAATAGAACAAGGTTTGTTTTTAACTGTATTTTCTCTTGCATGGGAGGAGTTTTTTTTTGTTTTTGCGTATGCTTTTCTGAAGAAAAAGTTTACAATAATATTATTAAGAACTGGGGTTCTAATTCTTGCTTTTATATGATAGTTTAATTCAAAAATACTGTACTGAACAAATACTCACGTATTTAAAAAAATATATTCAAAAGATTGGAGATATTAAATTGAATAATATACTGAGAAGTGGCGAAAAACGAAAGCTAGTTAAAGAAGGCGGGTATTATAAAAACCTTAAAATAATCACTATAAATAATTGTAAACTATGCTCAGTTGCAGAATTTGGATAGAAAAT
Source organism: Dolomedes plantarius (assembly GCA_907164885.2). NCBI lineage: Eukaryota > Metazoa > Arthropoda > Arachnida > Araneae > Dolomedidae > Dolomedes > Dolomedes plantarius. The sequence goes on from OU015496.1 coordinate 104,246,326, forward strand.
TCAGCATTCTTCATCAGAAGTAGAGAAGAAGAGCGGCTACATATTAGGATCAGGCAAGAAAAATTGAACTGATAAATTTGCTATCACAGTTGCTATGAAGAATATATCGCCAACACGAGAGGCAGAAAAAAGTAAAAACTGTAAATTGATTAAAACACAAAGAATACAAGAAAATACCAAACAAATATAAATAATTACAAGATAAAAAAAAACTTTTTATATACCATATTTTTAAATTTTCTGTTGAATCATATAAACTTGATAATTCTATGTATTAATAAATACTTTTTAAAACTTTTTTGATGAATTATCCCATAAACTTGAAAGAAAATGAAGTTAATTAGAAGTTAACTTGCGTTTGAATTTTCGTGCCCGTATCGGGCGATAGATGGCTGCACCAGTATACAAAACAAAATTAACTGAAGATGAATTCAAATCTGCTTAAAGATGGCTAAAAGTATTAAAATAATGCATTGTCATCGTATTCTAAAAGTTTCAGATGTCTAGCTAATCGGGAAGTTAGTTAAAAATCGATTGAAAAATTTGTACTGGACAAACACACACACAAACAAGAAAGCGAGTTAATAAAAACACGGTAAGAAGAAAGAAATTATCTAACAATAGTCTTCCATATTGCCTTAATATAAGGGACAGAACTATTGTTATAGGCTTTTAGCGATACAAACTATACAAAAAAAATTCAAAATAATCAGAAAAAGAATTCGAAGAGAAAAGTCAATGGAGGATCAACTCTAATGTGTCAACTCTATGGTCTGTTGATTTAGGCCATAAAATGTGATGGAATTCTTTAAAATTTCCGTTTTATCTCATGGTTTTCATGCTCTCTGAGGGGCAACATAACCGCCTTTCGAATTTAGACAATGTAGCCAATCTTACCCACCTTAAGTTTAAAATAAATACCAGAGGAATTATCAAAAATGATTGGATCTTTCAAAGAAATGGTAGTTCATACATAACCTATTAATTATAAATGACAAAGGAATAATGAAATAAAATGGTTTAAAAATCCCTGATATTTCATTTTTAAACTTACAGTGCTGTAGTCATTAAACTGCATGGCAGAACATATACGAAGCTAATATTATGTTCGAAAAATGGCAGCGAGTAAAATTAAATTTACTCACAATCTTTCAATAATAATTCTGGTAATGAAACTGGAATTATATCAGATAAAATATTCATTTTCAGAGCTCAAATTCAAACAAAATATCTTAAACTTTAAATAACCTTTACAGACCCCTCTTTTCGATTTAACTCGGAGTTTTCTAATTACAAACTTCCGTTGATATTTTCTATTCGCCGATTTTAATTAGGTGCTTCCCATCTCAGATATATCTTAGTTTATCATCATTTACACAAACGTTTTGAGTTCATCTTTGCCTTTGGAAAGGGATTGCTTTGGATTGTAGGGTACACGATTTAATTCATTTAGAAACTTCGCTTTCTCTATCCAAACACATATGAACCCGGAATGCCTTTGTCTGATCTAATTGAAATTACGAATGAAAGATAAAACTGTAGAAGTTAACTTTCGGTTAGCAGTTATTTTTAAAACGCACTTGTTGTTTAGCTGTGAATATCGAGGTGAATACATTTTATTGGGAAATTATGAAACCTGTTGTTTTGTAACTGTATTCTGCAGCCGTAGTATTGACAACTACGTTATGAAAAAAAGGATAATTTAATATTTGAATATTGAATACATCTAAGAACTATTTTTTAATAGAATATTTAAGTTAAATATTACATTTTATATGATTACTGGATATTTTATACGCAATTTAAGACTGTGTTGATGCAAATATATATATATATATATATATATATATATATATATATATATATATATATATATATATATATATACATATATATATATATATATATATATATATATATATATATATATACCTATAGCCTGGTACAAGAAGTGCCTAAGTCAGTTTTCTCCAAGATGACTGTTTCTTAGGTCTCTTTAAAAAATATTATTTTCAATATAAGAAGTATCCAAGTCTGTACAATGGTTTACAGACTGACAATTTTAAAGCATCGGATAGATTTCTTACATTGAAAATAACATTTTTAAAGATACATAAGCAATTTTGGATGCAAAGTATATTTAAATATTAAATATACAAAGCCAGTTAGGCTTTCCTTGTACCAAGCCACAGAATATATATCTATCTATCTATCTTTCTCTCTCTCTCTCTCTCTCTCTCTGTATATATATATATATATATATATATATATATATATTTATATATATATAATTTATAAATATATATATATATATGAGAGAGGTATATATAAATATATACATGATATTTATTGTATCATGTGTTCAATAATTTGTGGTTTCCCCGTATAAATTCCTAAATTTGTCTTAAATCATTACTGAACATTATTTCCAAAATATATGTCTGCCACTGAAGGGCAATTCAATTGTCTGCTGTGGATTAATCACGTACTCGTAGATGGTCATTAGGTCAAGCAGGTTCCACCAGTCGATTGTGGAAGACTGTCCCTTCCATCGCAACTGTATCAGAATGAGACTGATTATCACAATCATCTCTTTCATCACTAACTAAGTTATTAATAACTTTCTGGCTTGTATTGAATATTATTGGAGCTTGTTTTGATTTTTTAAATAAATAAGAGAACATAAATATATACGTAAAATTAGGATTCATATCCGGAAAGTAACTAAGTGGATTAAATTGTTAAGATTTTTAAAAATCTGTAGCAATTATTGAATAATTGCTATTTTGTATTTAAAAAAATATCGATACAATTTAAGAAAGATTTTAAAACTTTTCACTCGGAATAGTAACATTGAAATGTTATTCTTTACTACAAAACTTTTTTTAAATTATGGATGTAGAGAAAAATGTATGTATAGGAGAGAGATATTTTGGTATATATATATATATATATATATATATATATATATATATATATATATATATATATATATATATATATATATTTATATATATATATATATATATATATATATATATATATATATATATATATATATATATATATTTATATATATATATATATATATATATATATATATATATATATATATATATATATATATATATATATATATATATATATATATATATATATATATATATATATGTATGAGGGGGATGTAGTTTAGATTGAGAGTCTTTTGGAAGTTGTGCATTCCATAGATATGTTCTTGTTTAATTGCACATTTCCATAAATGTGTAAATTATATTTCGTAAATGTTGAACGTTCATGCCCGAGATGAAATTAAATTTTTTACGATATTTCTCAACAAATAAATATTATAGAGGATAATAGCAGAAATATTCTGACAATTAAATCTAGTTTAGCGAGAGTCTTACTAAATGTAGCTCAATGAGTCTGTTATGAAGTAGTTAACAATCGGTATTCGACAGCAAAACCACATGTATGCATAATTTATATTATTTTTTTAATTTTTATTGCATGAAAATAAATTTTTAAGTCTAATGCGGAGTCACTTGTCGTTAGACATTTACCTTTTGTTATTCACCTCTATTTTATTGGCTACTTTATTACGGGATCCCTATTTAGGTAAGCCAGCATTGCTCTCTATGAGAGGGACGACACGGAAAGCCTTATTCGGATTTTGAACCCAAGCCCACTACGTGGCAGCGAATAGCCCTCAGACCATGATAACGATCAGAACGATAGCCCTCTAGACCATGTAGGAGGAATTGCATACAAAATACATTTATGCATCTATTTTTCCATTAAAACGTTTAAAAAATCCGTTATAACTAGATCGAATGATTTATTTTGAAATACCCCTTTTACTATTAATTATATATCGACTGCACGTTAGGGATCCTGAAATACTAATTTTAAACATTTGGTAAAACACAGATTAAAAAAAATACATGGTTCACCACCCCTGTTTTAGATATAAGAAGCGCATGCATCACAGGGTACTTAAAAGTAGTAGTATAGAAATAATTCATGGATTTTATATGGATATAACTTGTATATAATACAACTTATCTCATGAGACCGACGTAAAAGCGCCGATTTCACGATGTCTTCGGTAAACATTAAAAACCACAAACCTTTCCAAATAATTTGAAAAAAAATAGTAAAAATAGCTTTAGAGTCACTGAGACCAGTCGATAAATTAACAAAACAGCTCTTTCTGGTACAGAAAAAGTAGAATATATTCACGATCTTTAAAGCATACTGGACAAGTAACAGTAGCTGAAAAGTTGAAGCGGTGCAAGTAGGGCTCCGTGGCAAGATTGCCAATTCTATTTTTAGCAGCGAAAGAGGCAATCCGTCATTGACCTTCTCAAAATATTTTATTATTATTATCATTATTAAAGCAATAGCACTTAGAAATACATCTATACACTATTATATGCCACTAAAATACAACAACCAAACAGAAGAAACAAAACACAAATAAATAGCATTAAGAAATCTTGGAGCAGAAACAACAGTATAATTGGGCTGATATCCATTCGTTCTCATCAGTTCCCTGGCCTTCCAATATCTGCCATAAAAACAGTTACTTGATAATGCTGAGTACAGTGGCAAATGCTGTGCATCCATAGGTACTTCCATACCATAAAAAGAGTACAGTATTAGCTTTCGAGAATACCTAACCTTGAAAGGTATTTAGGCAAACAGTTGTGTCCCATGGCAAGTCTAAAAGCAGCAATACTTGTTCTTCCTGGTGCTGAGGGATATGTAATATTGCAAGTTTCTATTCCTTATTTTGTATATCTGTTAATTTTCTCTTTTCGTACTGAGAATTCATTTTTCCCTTTATAATTCTTTATGCTGAAATGAAGGGTATTTCTGTAACCGATGTTTGCGTTATCTGAGTCCCTTTTTTGGCTAGTTTGTTAATCTTTTAATTCCCGTGGAATCCACTGTGGGCTGGGATCCACTGCAATTCCACCTCTTTACCCATTGCATTAAGGGGCATAAATTTTTTTCTAAATCTTTCAATCCTGCTTGAGTCAAGGGTTATAGCTTGAGTCAGGCAGTTATAGCTTAATAGCTGAGACCTTCTCAAAATATAAAATGCTATACAAAAGGTCAAAATACAAAAGGCTCTTTAAGGAAATTAAAAAGATGCCTCTGACCACCGATGTTTCTTCATGAATCGCACCAATAGGCTTTAGTCTGTATATATCATGTAGCCCAGGCAAATACTCCTTACATTAGCCTCAAACAAATCGAACAATCCAATGCTAAATATTCTGTTTATCATATAATTTCTTTCCTTACAAAAAATCTAAATACGTTGTAAAGGAATATAATATTTACAAAACACGGCATAATTTTTCGATAATAATTATAAAAGCTCCTGGAATCTTATTAATATTTATACAGACAGTCATCCTTCGTCATTGACTCAAGTAAAATCCACCCCAATACTAATATCGTACGTTTAGTCCAAATCTGTGGTACTTAAATCATTAAATTAAATATTAATTTCGCTAAATATACGTTTGCTGAAATTATTCATATGCCAAATCCCTTTTGTAGTTCAGCCTTTACATTTTACTCAGCACATGCTAATTACAGACTTTCGGCCATTATTTTCTACTCGCTGATATTAATTAGACGCTGCGTATTCCGGATATATCCAATTATATCCTTATTTTCGAGAGTCTTCATTTATTTCTTAAGTTAATATTCACCTTGGATTAATTCCGGGGAAGTTTTATTAATTCATTTGAAATATCCCATCTTATTCAGTTAAAGATGCTAAGATACACGTCCATAAAAGAAGCACGACTTTCTTTAAAACAATTATTGCCATGGAATCTGCAACGTAATAATGAGTTTCAGCTGGATTTTATCCAGCGGTTAAATCGTAAAATGCTTGTTGCTCATTCGATTAAAACCAATTACGATGAATTTGGGAAAGCCATACAGTATAAAAATCCCAATAAAGAAATCTATTATCGTTTAATGTTTCTTAACTACACGAATAGTATATATATATATATATATATATATATATATATATATTATCAGTGCACGGAAATAAGAATTCCAGTAAGTTATCAGTTGATTGTTATTTTCTCCTGCTAGTACTATGTATATTTATGTAAAAGTTTTACTTTCACGATGTTTTCCTTAAATTTTGATTTATGTCTTTACAACTTTTCTTTGGTATAGTGGTATAGTGGATAACGTCTTCGCCTTTCACGTCGTAGGCTCCGGTCCAATTTCGTCTGCAGAAGATGTTTCTTTTTAAAATTTTATTCATACTACCGAATTTAATGTAACTATCCATCTATAGTCTACATAATTACAAGATAAAAAGAACTTTTTACTTACCACGTTTTTAAATTTTCTGTTGAATCATAGAAACTTGACAATTCTATGTATTAATATATGTTTTTTTAAAATTTTTTTTGATGAATTATCCCATTAACTTGAAAGAAAATGATCAAATGCGTAATAAAGAGGTATCAAATGCGTAATCAATCGTTTAGCTCGGGAAATGCGAGCGTGAATTGCGTTTAACTTTTCGTTCCCGTCCCGGCCGATAGATGTCTGTACCATTCTACAAAACAAAATTAACTGAAAATGAATTCAATTCTGCATAAAGATGGCTAAAAGTATTAAAAGAATGCGTTGTCATCGTGTTCTGAAATATTCTAAAAGTTTCAAATGTCTAGGTAGTCGGGAAGTTAGTTAAAAATCGATTGCAAGATTTGTACTGGACAAACACAGAAACAAGAATGCTAGTTAATAAAACGGTGATAATAAAAAGTTTATTTTTTAAAATTTATTGTGCATTCTCGAAGTCAACATAATAATCAATCTGTAGTCTACATAAGAAGTTTCTTTTTAATTTTACTGTACATTACCGTAGTCAATGCAACTATAGTCTACATAAAAAGTTTATTTTTTAAATTTATTGTGCATTCTCGAATTCAACATAATAATCAATCTATGCTCTACTACATAGGAAATTAAAAAAATTTACAACCCATTACCGTATTCAACGTAAGTACAGTCCGCATAAAAGTTTATTTTTTTAATTGATTGTGTATTCTCGAAGTTAATACACTAATCAATCTATAGTCTGCATAGGGAGTTTTAAAAAATTTTGTTGTGCATTTCCGTAGTCATCAAAATAATCAATCTGTAGTCTACATAAGAAGTTTTTTTTTATTTTACTGTACATTACCGTATTCAACGTAAGTATAGTCTACATAAAAAGTTTATATTATTTTTTAATTTATTGTCTATTCTCGAAGTCAACACATTAATCAATCTATAGTCTACATAGGAAGTTTCAAAAATTTTTATTTTGCATTTCCGTAGTCAACCTAATAATCAATCTGTTGTCTACATAAGAAGTTTTTTTTTAAATTTTACTGTACCGTAGTCAACGTAACTACAGTCTACATAAAAACGATGAAATTTATTTTTTTAAATTTATTGTGTATTCTCGAAGTCAACATAATAATCAATCTATAATCTACATAGGTAGTTTTTAATATTTTTATTGTGCATTTCCTTAGTGAACATAATATTCCATCTGTAGTCTACATGATAAGTTTTTATTTATTAAATTAGGCATTCCCGTAATCAACATAACGATAAATCTGTAGTATATAAGAAGTTTATTTTTAAATTTTATTACACATTGCAGTAGTCAACATAATAATGAATCTGAAGTCTACATAAGATGTTAATTTTCTAAATTCATCAGACGTCCCCGTAATCAACACAAAGATAAATCTCTACCTAAGACGTTTATTTTTAACTTCTATTTTGCATTCCCGATTACGCTAATGCAAGGAATATTTACCCCCATATATGTTAACTACAATGGTACAATATAATTTCCATAGAGAACCTACTTGCGACTAGAACACGCTTTCATTTAAATTAAATATTAATATTCCAGCGAACATATTCTCTGAAATCATTCACGCTCGAAATCGCATTTATAGCCCGTCCTTTCGATTTAACTCGGCACCTTCTAATTACAAACTTCCGCTGAAATTTTCTAGTCGCCGATTTTAATTAGGTGATTCTCATCTGAGATATATCTTAGTGTATCACCACTTTCAATAGTTTTCACATGCTTTCTGAGTTAATCTTCGCCTTCGGATTAATTCCGAAGCGCACAATTTAATTCATTTAGGAACAGCGCAGTCCCCCCCCCCTATTTCTAACCAAATCTATATGAACGGCGGGCTGCTTTGTTTGAAATAATTGAAACTAAGGAACCTGCGATTTAACAATGGGGGTGTATGTTAAGTTTCCGTGAATGGCTTGCGTGAATTTCAGCTGTCATCCATTGATTGAGTAAAATTTCTAGGCAGAAAAATATGAAAACTGTTGCTGAAAAATTCCCCTAAGAATTATAATAAACAATACAGAATGAACAGCAATATATTTTTCAAAATTTAAATATTTTTAACACATTGCTTACCGGCAATTTTATTTAAATTATATTCAAGTCACTAACAAAGACGAAATTAAGTGTAGAAGTGAAATGATATAATTCCCACGGTGTGTGGCCAATAACGAATCTATTATAAAGGCTGCAGAGACAGGGGAAAATAGAGGCTTGTAAACCTGGAGATAATGGAAGAATAGCTGTCGGTGTGGCCAGTGATAGCGATCTAAAGTCTATAAATAGTAAAAGATGGATGGTCGTTATTTTATGGCCCACAGTAAAAAGTTCAAATGATAAGGGTCAAAGTTATTTTGCAAAATAAAATTATGGTGGGGAGGTACTTCGTAGACTATGGACAGAGGCGATAGAGGTTGTTTAAGAAGGAACCAATTGGGGCAGGAACTACTGAAAGAAAAACAGCCCACTGCCCAATGAAAATGTGGGGCGGGTCAGAATGGCCCCCCTGTAAACGGACAACAGCCCCGTCAAGGACGAAAGGAATAGGAGAAGAAGCAGATAGATCTGAGACTTGGTTCCTGAAAGTTAGATGATAGACACTCTCGTCTGCCTCAGAGTCTTGGAGAATTGCGAAGATCCCGCTAAGATGTTCCTATACATGACATGATTCTGGGTCCCTTTCGTCCAAGCCACCATCATCGCTGCATACTTCAGCTATAGTAAGTACCTCCCAATAGACTCTAAAAATCATCTTTGACAATATAGTTTTCCTCTGTTTCTGAGTTCTCATATTTAAAAATGTTGATATGAAAGAGATTATTGTACATGTAGCTATTACAATTTAATTGAAATTTAGGCGTTATCAAATAAATGTATGTTTAAAGCCAATGCTGTGTCTTCCTTGCTTGTTCCAACCCATGCATGCATCCACAGCACAGATGTAGGAAATTAAATTACCTTAAATCAGTGGATGCATGCAGATATATACACCTCCACTTTACTCAGCAGCTTTTCTAAACGAATTCCAACAGAAACTGTGTATTGGATGACTGTTCTTTGTCAGTCAGTAAGAAAAACTCCATGGAGAAATTCCATGTTTGGAATTCTTTTTTTCTCCTGCAATCTTAACGGGCCTGCCCCTGAAGAGCAGTCTATATCAAAAACATTGAAACCTAGTTTCTACGCTACTTGGTACGCCGGAGGTGGATGTATATGCAACCTTAATAAGTCTTTACGTGAGGTACATTTCTGCAGAGAACATCTATGCTACATATCTCAGGAATAGGTGATTCCTGATCAAGTAGAAAATCTTGGTTCTCGAATTTCCCTCTTCATATAAATATTTAAAGTTTATCGGAATTTTTACTTGCCTATTTTGTTCAAAATAGTTTTTCTTAGACTAGGGTAAAGACAATTCTTAGGGTAAATGCGGTCAAACTTGGTTAGAATATTATTACATACTTTCGAATGCTTTAAATTAATTAACTCGTTCATCCGAAACAAATACGTTGCAATATTTACTGTAATATACTAAATTCCAATCTTTAGTGTTACTATCAGTCTTAAATGCTACATACATTTAAACGGATAAACGTTAAAATCTTAACAAGGTATGGTAACAGATAGTGGTTTTAATAATTAAATAATTTATGTAAATTTTTAAATACCCTACTTTTCAAACCATAGGACGCAGCATTTTACATAAAAAAATTCGACTTAAAATTGGGGTTCGTCTTATGGTCCGAAAGTAACATTAAAATAAGTATTTTACAATACATACACTCATGGACAAAAAATGTAGCGCACCAAGAAGGAATCGTCAAAATGAAACGAAATTTTACATACGTAATGACTACTTTGATATAAGTAAATGATAAGAAAATCAAAGAAAAAGGATAATTTATTTCAGAGAAAAAGGTAAAAGAACGGAGGAGTTAATACTCCGTTGGACCCCCTCTAGCGCGAATGCACGATGCGATACAATCGGGCATTGAGTCATACAAGTTCTGTATGATGTCTTGAGACATTTCGTTCCATATTTGCTGTAACCTTGCCTCTAGTTCGTTCAAACTCGTGGGATGCCCAACTCGTCGTCCCAAATGATCCCAGATATGCTCGATTGGAGACAAATCTGGGGATCGGGCAGGCCAAGGAAGTGTAGTAACAGTGCGGAGACAGTCTTGTGACACCCTTGCCGTATGAGGCCGAGCATTGTCTTGTTGAAAAATGGCTCCTGGGAGCCCTTGCATGAGTGGCAACACATGTGGTTGCAGGATTTCATGAACATACCGCTGGGCTGTCATGGTGCCACGGAACAATACTAGGGGTGACCGTGTATTGTAGGCAATGGCACCCCATACCATCACACAAGCTGTGGGAGCGATGTGTCGCTGTACAGCAAAGGCAGGATTGAAGCGTTCACCACGGGCTCTCCACACACGAACACGATTGTCAACACTGCCGAGATTGAATCTGGATTCGTCGCTAAAGACGACCTGGTTCCATTCCGCTGCAGTCCAGTTTCCTCGTGCGTGGCAAAACTCCAAACGGAGGCGTCGATGGGTGGGCGTCGATGGGTGGGTGTCAAGGGCAGCACACGTAATGGGCGCCGCGATACCAACTCTCCTTCAGCCAGGCGCCTTCGTATGGTTCGAGAAGACACAGAGGCCCCTAGTGAAGGTGCTACCTGTGCCTGGATGGCGGCCGATGAAGCAGTTGGCTGTACGCGTGCATTTCTTACGATGTGGCGGTCTTCTCGACGACTGGTCTGTCGAGGGCGTTCTGAGCCTGGTCTTCGTGTACACGACATCTCTCGGGTCCACTGGTCCCAACACCTCCTCACAACACAATCAGAGCGGCCTAATTGACGAGCTACTCGCCTAGCTGACCACCCAGCTTCCATCATCCCGACGATTCTCCCCCTCTCAAACTGCAACAACTGCTTATATTGTCTTCGAACACGGCGTAATGGCATGTCTATCTCAGCTCTTCCTTTGAAAATGATTCAGCACACTCAAACAAGCTTTGATTACCTGTTTTATACTCCACAGAGTACGATGTTCAACGCCCTCTACCGGCTATACGTAATGCGCAATCACGCTGCATTTCTAATCATTTGCATATCTCCCCGACATGTACCTTCATTGCAAGTTTCGTTACGATCCCGCAATTATTTCTTGGTGCGCTAATTTTTTTGTCCATGAGTGTATTTTATATATTTATTACATATATTTGTAATATAAATTTTTTATCTTAATTAAGCAAGAAATTGAAAATATATTTATATACCTAACAAATGAGGGCCCTGCAAAGACAAAAAACTTTAAAGAAAAAGAGAAAGAAAATCAAACTCTATTATATATTAAATAGTACACTGAATTATTATATTGATTGTTCAGAAAAATATAGTTTATTGCCAGTCATGCTTTGTAATTAAGGCTTGTTATGCGTATGCGACTTATTAGTATAATGTTGTAGATTTCATTTGTTTTTGGTATATAAGTATGTAAATGCATGGTTTATTGCTAGTAAATGAGTATTTTCTGTAATAGTTCCTCTCATAATATGAATATGTTATGCCTGTTAATTAGGGAGAGTTATTAAATATGTTATAAACTGAGTCCGTTAATTGTATACTAGCTGGAAACCCGTTCTTCGCTATGGAGTACATTCAAATTAAATACAACGACCAGTGTGTGCAATTAATGCCAAAAAATATATATATTTGTAAAAAAATCGTAACGGATATATTTATAGGCAAAATAACGTAGGATAAAATATTGAAATTAAATCTAATAGAACATACAAAAGAATATAGTACAGTTAATACAGTTAATATAGTACTGTTTGAGGAACATTTCTTTTACTGTATTTTAATATTTTTTTGGCTAATGTCCAACCGTCTGCCGCATTAGAAAGAAAAAAGTGTATTGTTTTTGTCAATTAATTTCGTTGTTATGCACGTGACGATAAATTAATTTGAAGTACTAGAAAAAGAAATCACGTGATCAGCATTTAATAAATTAAATTCTAAAAATTAATCTTTAAAAATTCACCAAAAATTAGAAAATGGAGGTAAATATTCCAAAAAGATTTCATTTTAAAGGAATTTTTATGATCTTTCTCTTGATTTATAACCCTCAGATTATTATTTTAAATGCAAACTTAAAAGAATGTTACAAAAACAGCTTAAAAATGTAACTTAAAAAAATCTAAGTAGAATTTTTCAAACATCTTTCTTAGTGCACCCCTACACTATAAGAAGAATCGCCATGCAAAATTTCAGCCCTTTAGCTCCAGCGGTTTGGTCTGTGCGTTGTTTGTCAGTCAGTCAGTCAGTTACGGAACTGTTTTATATATATAGATAAGCTATGTGAATATGTAAAAAGTAAGAGGCAAGTTCGTGGTGTGAACTAAATCAAAATTGATATAATTGCTCGGATTAAGTTTGCCTTAGGTTATCGCCTCTACGTGCACTAAGATGTTCTGTTTCTGGACGCCGGCATGGAGGGAGGTATGATGCCGTATTGAACTACCCGGATGAAGGTCTTGCGCCGTCTCGTTACGGGGATCCGAGAGCGGGACCGGGTGACTGGTTCTGTGGTACTCAAGTCTAGAGGATTGTTGTCGCGCGACCATGACTCAGTAGCTTATTTAACATCTGCCTCGTATGGTACCCGCTGAGGTCAGCGTAAAAATTTCTTAACACTTACCTAACAAAATACAAAATAACCTTTTCTAAAAATCCTCCCATAAATTTCAGGTGCGTCTTATCGTCTTATCGCTGTTACACGTGTGTTCTAGATTGCGAAGCGTTCGATTTCTTGGTGTCTACGAGGCCGATAGCTGGTGGTTTTAAAAGTCTATTTCGTTTATTTAAACGATGAAGGTTTTCATAATCGCCTGCCTTATCGCTCTTGCCCTGGCTGAAGAAACGAAGGAGGGGACTACAACTGCTGCTCCATCCAAGCCATCTGAAAAACCTCAGTCCTTCCAACATCAGTTTTCATTAAAAGACAATAGCAATCAGCACTTGGACTCTAACCAAGATTATAGTACATCTTCTGAAGAACACAGGCAGCTTACATCCGATGAAGTGAAACAACTGCTACTAAAAGTTGTTGATGACAATATAGACAAAGATAAAGATCACTTCGGGACAGCTGGTGAGAGTGTGGAGCAGTGTTGAATGCGTATTTGTAAATATCTTTAGTGTTACAATTTGTTTCAACATAATGTTTATGCTTTAAGTTATATGTGTCAAGCTAAGTAAGCCAAGACCAAAAATACGGTACTTTGTATGCCAATGCGGGGCACTTGTCATGAAGACACTCGCACATTAACCTTAAGAATCGCTGGTTAATTTCAATGGGGACACCGTATCGGTAAACAAATACCAACACCTGGTGCCATCTCAATTTTGACCGAGTACCCCCAGGGGTGACATCTTGGGGGCTCGTACTTTCTCCCACTCTCTGTGACTTCTTAGAAGGATTTTCCGGCCAACGGATTTAACATGCCCATATTCGGCCTAGATGCAAAGGTATTGGATGGCGTTCGCCGGGATCCGAACTAAGTAAGTTTTGATACTTTTATAAATTAGTAAATTCAATTTATGCAAGAATTTGGTGACTTCTTTTTTAAAATTCATAAAATTATCATAATGTCATGATATTTGGAATATACATGATATTTGTAAATTTTGTAAAATCTAAAGCACTACTGCACACACATATAAGTCCTCAGTTTTCCCACTTTTCATGGATTTTGAATAAATCAAAATGATTTTTAAAGTAATTTTGACTGATTAGCCAACTTTTGAAATAACTTGAATATTTTCCTTCCTCAAGCCTGCTGTGTACTCACCCTAATGGATTCGCTCATCTCAATGATAACCTATGGAGAAAATGTGTCTACTATTTACAGCTACATAAATGCTAATAATGCAATAAAATGGTATTTTCAGATAGCCTGAATTTTTCTGCACCTTGCAACAGGAATCATTTTATAAATTTCGTCCACTAAAGGAATTAATGAGGAATTGATTTTTAAACGCGCTATACCAAACTTTTTCCCAGAATAATTAAAATTTCAAAATATGATTTGCATTAAAAAAACGGAAAATACCCTAAGGTGTAAAATTTCGTTCTCTATTATGAAGTAAAATTTTAGAAGAAAATATTTAAACCCAAGTCGACAATCCTTCGGTAAATTTCTCCGTAGGTTAACATTGAGGTGAGCGAATCCAATAGAGTTAGTACAATAGAAAGAAAATGACAGGTTTAGAATTCTGTGGTTTAAAGTTATGTTTACATAGCTTCCAGACTTGTAAAATAAGCTAAAATTTTAGTGTAGGACTGCCTACTCACCCGGGGTTTCGTGGTCATAAAATAGCAAAGTCGGAATCAAAACAAATGATTAATAAGGATAGAGTATATACATACAGGGTGTTTCAGAACTTCTACAAGGGGTAGGGTGCATCCTGACGACTCGAAATCATGTAGCAATGTAGGGTCGGAACCGCTTTCCTGAAGCGGTGATGTACAGAGAAACACCATAAAGAAAGAGACCTTAAGTGAAGAAATTTTTTAATAATAAATCTACAAAAAAAGGTATGTGGGTCAAAGTAAGTGTTCGTAATAAGTTTTTTCCACCGACTGCAATGCAGACCTCACATCTTTGGTGCATGTAATTCCGAACATTCTGGAATAATCCAGGCTCATCTCGAATTTCTCCAGCCGCTACTGCGATTCTTGCAATCAGCTCTTCAGAAAAGTCAACGGGGGTGTCATAAACCCGTCTTTTCAGTTGCCCCCATAAAAAGAAGTAAGACATGATAGGTCTGGTGACCGAGTAGGCCAATGCACGAAACCACCATGTCCTATCCACTGTTGGACAAATCTGACGTCTAGGTAGTTACGGAGGTTGGCCCACTACAATCTGCAGACCCGTGCACCAAATGCATGTCGGCTAACTCTGCGTTCGTATAATTAGCTATCCTACTAACTCTGAGTCCTTGTGCGAAATGACGATTCCCTGCACGAACGCTCGGAACTTTCGCGCAACGCCATCTACCGCGTCAGAAAAGAATTTCGAACCTCGCATCGCTATATGATTTCGAGTCGACAGTTTACACCCTACCCCTCGTAGAAGTTCTGAAATGTTTAACTGAGATACCCTGTATATATATGTATGTATGTAGTCGTCTGGCACAAGTGGCCAATCTTCAATAAATAACACAGTTTTACACATAGAAACAGACTTATTAAGTCATTACCAGGAGCGAGACGACGGACGTCTTTCCCGGGCTAGGGATCATCCCTTTGTCTCCCTCAGGAGAGTAAATGTAAAAAAACGTAATTGTATATCACTTCCACACTTCAAATTCCCAAAGTGGACATTCCCTGAAACCAGAATTGTCATTGTTTCAACAAATACCTAAGTTACGCTTTGCTTTATATTGTAATGCTATCTTATCTTATAGAGAATTTCTACTTCTACCCAGACTTGGGTGTATATAATTTGAAGTGGCACTATAAATGAATTTGATACAAACACAGTTTATACATGAAGCAATGTTTATTGAATTCATTGCACATATAGAATTTGCTTTTACAGCAATAAGCATACGTACTACTTGTACGGAATATATATTAGCATTCAATAAAAATACACTTTGCAATACTCACAACCTAGAGAGTCAATCCAGCAGCTCTGCTACGTAAACTTTGGGCCCCCTAAACACAAGCGCCGGTTAACACCTAGAGCTGCTTACCTCGTAGCTTCCTCTCGCTTATCTATCAACCTTAACAACTCCCTAACTTAATCAAACTGCTTGGTATTTATACCAAGCGCGTATGCCGAAATTAGCATATCTCAAGCAGCTTCTTTAATTCATTCACTCAAAAGTTCGATTCTTGTGAATCGAATCTTATGTATACCTTACAAATATACCAAGTTATTGGCTTTCATACCAATCGCAGAAATATAATTTCGACTTCAGTCTTTTGTACAAAGAAATGTAATTTTGTATATAAAAATGATAGACTTAAGTCTTTTATACCAGTCAAAAGATTTTTGTGTTTTTTTTTATAAATACTAACTTACAACTAAAATTCACCGATTCTGATTTAAGCCCTTTAGACCGGGCATCAAAAATGTATACCTTACAATCTTAAAATTGCTAAGCTGTCTATTTCCTCACGTGACAAATTTAAATCAGCGCTCGCCTGAGGGTCAATATAAATAGTATGAAAATTTCAAAGGCATTATTAAAATTAGTAATTTATAGGACAAGTTATGCGTTTAATTAAGTTAGGGAATTATAAATACTCTTATGACATAACTAACACACGCACACACCCATATATATATATATATATATATATATATATATATATATATATATATATATATATATATATATATATATATATATATATATATATATATATATATATATATATATATATATATATATGGGTGTGTGCGTGTGTTAGTTATGTCATAAGAGTATTTATAATTCCCTAACTTAATTAAACGCATAACTTGTCCTATAAATTACTAATTTTAACTGTTTATATATATATATAAACAGTTTGCAGCAAAATAATTTCGACTTTGATATGTAAATCTAACGCCTTATTCTGCAATACGGATTAACGCACTAAAAGTTGGAAGCGTCGACTGGATTGGGGAAACAGACTGCAACGACATCTGTGAATTCGAAAACTAATGAAAGTTAGGGAATACGTTTAATTATCTTCACTAAACAAGTCTATTTCTCTGTTGACAACTCTCCCGAGATAATCAAACTTAAAATTGGAAATTTAGATTCAGTATTTAGATAGCATCAAGCAGTCTGTTTTTTGTTACCAGTAGCTTTTACATATATTGCTATTTCAATTCGTGAAATATGTAGATTTGGATGTAATTCCATTTATCTTATTATTGAAAATGTTCTCGTCGATGGAAAAGAGTAAAATAGCTATTGTTAAATAATTATACCAGGTGTGATGATGAAAATAAAAACAAATATTACATTCTTTCATAAATATATATATAATCATCACTTTACCTCCTTTTTTGAAATATGTTAAAACAGCTGTGAAATATCATCTTCAGTAATTGAAACAAGTTGAAATGTGGGAAAGCTAACATATTGCATTACAAAACCTCTCCAAGCACACGGTAACTATATATTGTATCATGGTGTCTCAAAATTCAGTCACTCGTGAGTCACGACCTGTTCTAGAATTAATTAAAATACCGTAGTTTTACCTGACAAGGACTTTAATAAAGATTATCTGTGTTGCCTTTAGAAACATGTGTTCAAAGGCGGTTCTCAGTTCGGATACAAGACAAAAGATGTTACAAGAGTTCTCAGATTTAATAAGATCGATGTCAGATGTCTGTTCTCGATTAAATTATGATCAGAGCAGATAAAAAAAACTTGTTCCTGTAATATTAAGTTAATGTGAGCATAGTTTTACGTTATATCTCAAATTATTGCTTATTTAAATGATTGTAAGGTATTTATGGAATCTGAATGGCTTAAAATATAAATATATACATTAATACATATATACATACATACAACCAAACACAAACAGACATACATGGTGGTCACAAAAAACTTTGCCGATATATGGACCTCTAGCGGGGCACACGGAGGAAATTTGCATATGACAGAGGCAAAACACCAATCACTGATGACAACACAGATCGGACACAATAAAACTTTTATTTGGATTAGATATTTTTTACCTGAGTGCTATCACAGTCCGTTCACAGTGCTGTTTTTTGTGCGTGCATAACGTGTCCGTTTTTTGTGATACGTGTACCGTTCCAACGCTCTTTAGAGTTTTCGCATACGCTGGGGATTTTGCGACGGGAAAAAGCAGACGTTGCCATTCGAATATTTCGAGTTTCTTTACCTATAACCGTAACCGTGAGCACCATTTGGTTGCCGTTCACAGAATCCCAAGCTTATACCTCTGAATAACTATATCTGAAATCCCATCTCGATCGGTGGAACGGAACAGCCGCTAGAGGTCCGTATATCGGCAAAGCTTTTTTTTATGACTACCCTGTACATAAGTGCCACGTATATGCATGTATATACACACAGAAACACACGCACATATTTTTAATACGTTATGCTTCACCCATGTCACCCACAATGTGCGTCACCCACATTGCTTCACAAACGGTTTATTCAAACAGGAGAGTTAATAATTTTCAGTAACATTATGGTTGTTTTTTTATTTTGTTTCCATGGGTAGTAACAATCGAAGATGCATGAATGGGTAAGTATTCTTATTTTTTTATAAAAGTGTTTTCTTTAAGAACTTACGGCTCTTGAAGAGGCTTTAAAATATACTATTTCTTCTAAGAAAAAACCAGTCCGGATTTTGAGACAGCAAAAGTGCAATACAACATCTTAAATCTTTACCTCATATTATGAATAAAACTAGCAGAGATATAATCTATCTGTTGTCAGACCCTAAACGTAAAGATTCTGCCTACCTACAATGGATGCCATCACATATAGTCTTCCTTGGTAACGAGGTAGCTGATTTGTTTGATAAGGAGGACTGCGAGAAGAACACCCCTTTAAACAATTCTCTTACTGCCTCAGAAATTCACTCTATTTATGTATCTTCTAACCACGAAAATTGGAGTGTCCTTCTGTTACATGCTTGGTCACCTGCAAAACACCCCGATCTGTCTTTGCTGTAGAAAGGACCAAGATAACTCCAAACTGAACCGGCAAGTCTCATAAGGGGTCCACACACATGCAGAACTGCAGAGAATTCTGCGGGAAAACAGTTATTTATGGGGCAGAGGACGTCAACTGCAGTGCTCTCCAGCGATCTCTCCTCAGCGCGGTCTTTTCATAGTTCATCAGAGACACGAGGGACCTTGGGGGTTCTAAATGGGGGAATGTCTGGAAGACGCAAGTAAGAATGTCAACAACAGAGTGAACGGTCGGGTAAGGTTGATTAGTCACGCTCCTGGAGCGTGACTTATCGACCCCAAAATGTGTCAAGAGGAGTCGGGGGTCTTACTGTGTATGCGCTCTGTTTATATGTGGATGCACAATCAGAAGTAGCCACACAAATTGACTTTAATCGGCGCGGGCAGGAGGGGGGGGGAGGAATTTTCTATCCTGCCACTGTTCCTGTGTATCGGCTTCACCCTCTCACTTTCTTCAATGTATAGCAGTCTCTTCAGACCAACTTTCGGATGAACAAAGTTTGGTCACTGAGAGACGCTCACTGGTCTTTTCGACTTGGTCTAGTTTGGTCCTGGTTCAAGGGGTTTAGGAACAACAACAAGTATTTCCTTTCTCTCGTATGGTAACTTAGCGCAGCGTGATTTAGGTATCTGGTATCCTTTGCGACTCATTCTATTCTTGCTTCTTTCATGAGTTCAAAAGTTCCTGATTACTGAAATTATTTCTGTATAATATAGGTTTTACAAATCATTTACTTAATAATTCATAGTTATTATTTCAAATAAAAAAGTTCTTCAACAAACTTTTTTTTTACTTGGTTTTATTTTGCAATCAGTAATTAATAAAATTATTTACGTTAAGGCGACAATGGACCTTCAGATTGACAAAAATATGTCCTCAAAACGATTATTTTTCTTCCAGAAAATTATTCTGCAACTCATCAGCTTTAAATTTAAAACTCATCAGCTTTAAATTTACTCACCAGCTTTAAATTTAAAAAAAGTATGTTGATCCGATCATTATTAACCGAGTAATAAGTATTTTTTCAAACGGCTGTTATAATCTGTTGTCAAATTAAAACTTTAAATGCTATTTTCTCAATACAAGTTTTCCTGTCGTTTCGGTAAGTTCAAAATGTACCATGCATCATAATTTTTCTTGAATTTTCATAAAATTTCATAAAATGATTATGTATATATGTTAGAACAAAACTTATTAATAAATTCATTATACTATTTTAAAACAACTTAAAATTTTTACAATCAAAAAAAATGTTTGATAAAATTTTGATTAAAATGACCTATTTTTATCGATTTCTTTTGTAGTTTTTATAAATATGACTGTAAATCAAATATTGCTAGTAACTTTTATTATAACTATATAAAGCTAGGTTAAGAAAGAAAATTGGATATCTGAGACAAAAATTGATGTGCATGGACCATTTTTAAATAGAGTAATTAACAAACTGATTTTAATTAAGGGGGTCCAGGCACAAAATTGTTCAAATTTTCGAAAAAAAATTTATTGCATTAAAAAATTTTGTGTTCTTTTATGCTTAAAATGACGTTTAAATAATGTTTCTATCTTAATTAGAACTGGAGAAATTCTTATTTTTTTTTGCAACATTCTAATATTAACTATTTAATTAATATTAGAATGTTGCGTAGGCTAACATTCGTTAAATGCGTAGGCTAAACGTTGTTTAAAACCTTTAAATGCGTTTTTTTGCGTGATGGCTTTTTTCCCCATTTCTTGTCTTTAAATTGTTATAAGTAAAGAACCGTTAAAGATAAATGGTTGAAACTTGTAACATGTCTTTTCCAACTAATTTACTTTAATTTTGTTTCAGCAAATTTGAAAAAAAAATATTTACTTTAGAAAATATGATTTTTTAAAATAAGTTACATAATTTTTTTTGTTATTTTTCATCTAAATATTTTTAATTTATTAAAAATTAATATTTTAAAAAATGATGAATCAAAATTAAACCTTATATATTTCTGTTTCATTAAATGAAAAAAAAATGAAATTCGACAAATAATAGTGCGAGTTATAACGATTTTAAATTACCCCACTTTTACTAAAAATTTTAAATTAAAAAATTTTTTAAAGACTTTTCGAAAAGTTTTATGATGTGATTTTGTTTACAAATTATATGGTTAACCATCACAAAAAAATTCAAAATTTTAACTCAATAAATAAAAAAAAATTTAAAATGTGTCCCAAACCCTCTTAATATCTTAATTAATTACATTCTGATTTTTTTTAAAATTTAGAATCTTCATCTCTAAACAACACTATATAAGTATACAAAATTTCATAGCAATTTATTGATAAATAAAAAAAAATTTCATGGTCCATTTTTGCCTTAAACTGTTTATAAACCGGCACAATAAAATTTTAATTAAATCATATAAAGTTATCGTTTAAAATTATAATCTGTAGATCGTGTTATGATTCCCTCAACCATATGATTCCCTCAACGTCTTTTTTCCCTCAACCATAATTCAGCCACTTGCGTATGACTTGCCTTCTGAACTCTTTAAGTCCATCTTTACCCTCATTTAGTGAACTGAACTCTTCTCCGCAAAGCACATTAGTAACCTTTAATCCGTTCCATTAGGTGAAGGAGGAAATAGATTTTATTATCATTATTATCACCTAACATGTCTGGAATCGAGGAAATTGTCCGAGTTAACGATTCACGGTCGAGTGTTTATGCTTGCTTCCCAGAAAATGAGATTGGAAATAGACTGTGTGAAGGAGTAAATTGTTTGTGTACTCTATATGTAAATGTAGGATATAATTCAAGATATTGATGGTAAGCTAGAAAGTGAGCTTTTTTTCATTAGATGAATACTTTATCTTGAAGATGAAAATTTTTTATGGAACTCGGTAGTCTTGGAATTATTTCTGTCTTAAATATGTAACATTTAAAAATTATTTATTGAGCTAAATAGATGAAAAAGTTCGCTTGATGAAGACCAGAATTTTATCTCAAGTATAGTGTTTATAGAGACCGCAGATTCCTCATTTTATAACACTGTCTTCTGGCCCCGAGTAGAGTGTGGCTGGATCTTGATCGAAACTGGACATCTCTGCTTTCTAGAGAAACGTATTCTACAGTTGCAGTTCTGTGATTGCAGAAACGATACTCAGTTCATTATTGCTTAAAATTACGTTATATAGAAGATGCATTTACATTTTCACCAACGGAGGCCAGATAGATAATTCTTTACCTACAATATAAAACACGAATCAGGGACATTTAGCAATCAGGACCAATGAACCTCTCATCTTTGTGACAGAACACTAATTTTTTTAAACCCAAAATAAGACATTTTCTGAATTGTACCAACGATATTCACATCATAGTGATAAAACACTTAAGACATTTGAAACAGAATCTGAAAGAAAGTCTGAATAGTATAACTAAACTTGACATCATTGTGGTAGAGCCCAACAACATATTAAACATAAACCAAAACAGTTTGTAATCTTCACCAACGAACCTAACATCATTGTGACAGGACATTTTAATATATGCAGCACAAAAAAGTCATAAAATTCATTACCGAATTTTAAAACTAGTTTCACTCTGTAGTTAAACTCACGACTTATTTAAAAAATTTTATTTAAAATTGTATTTAAAAAATCACGTTTAATAAATCGAGAAAAAATTTACCAAAACATGTAAGGAAATATATATCAACAAAAACACTTCTATTGAAAACGCTGAATATGGTAGCTATCATTAATCTTTCTTATTTAGATCCTCAGTTGTGAACTAAATGGTACCTTTTCATACATTATTGTCATGTAGGACGTATGTGTATTTGAAATTGAACTTCAAAGAATGGTAAATCTTGCCTATAGTCCGGAAAGACGTTCTCAACTACAGTAATCGTATCCAAGCAACAGAGGTCGCGAAGGTATGTTGATCAAAACCACTCTTTGATATTTTAATTATGTTTTGTAAACTTTCTCCAATTCCGTATATTCATCAATCTTATTAGACTAACCTCGAAAACATGGGTGGATTCTTATTATCTAAGCAGATTAAGACAGTAAATGAAAACTACGTATTAACTCCTAAACGTTTTGAAAATAATTTTGAAAGAAAACGCTAAGACATTTTGAGATGCGTCCAAGATGAATTTTTAATGCAAGTATCAAAGAGAGAACTGATCTTCTAGTTGTAATGAGGCTGAACTAAGACCGTTTCAACAAGTATTTTCAGTTAATTTCAAGTTATTTGTGAGAAGAACTTGTTTCAATGCAGCTATATCCTCAAAATCAATTCATTTATTTCACCAATATGATTACATATATTCAAATAGATTAAAAGAACTAGAAATTTTATAAATAAAATCTCATTCTTTAAATTTTCTCATTCGGATAAAAGGTAAAAATTATACATAATTTACATTAATCTATATACTATTAAATTTTTTTTTTACTGCAACTCGATACAACAAAAACCCAACGAAAACAGGCCCTTATCGTTAAGAATGTGGTACCCCTAAAATAAAGAGAAATTTAATGATACAATTGTGTTATTGTATTAGGTTTTGTTAAAATCGGTCTAGAGTAAATTGAATGATAGTAATTTATGGCAGGCGTTGGCTACCATTTGCGAATTCACTGAGCTAATTTGGGTGAATACCCTATGAAAACATGTGTAAGAGATAATTTTTGACTTATTTGGTGAGGTATCTATTGATTATCCTTGGAACAAAAATAAATCTGAACGGTTTATAACCTTATTAAAAAGGCCTTATTAGAAATTTCTCTGAGAGGGATAAAACTATTATATGTAGTTATTCTGAACAGAAACCCTAGCAACCAATTTTAGGTATACTTCGAGGATTATTATTTTCTCACTCAGTCTAAGCGCAAAAATCGGATTCGTTTTAAATTACACTGCTGGCATCTGCGAGCTATAAAATTTCTTTTATTTGCGGTAAATTATTCATATTTTCAGAAATAAATGTCTCCAGCATGAAGTTGTTCTAGGCAGAGGAAAAAGGAAGGTTAATTTTCAAGTATATTTTGAAAAAGGCATATTTACCAAAAATGCCATCTACACGCTGCTCGTTCAGATCAAATAAGACACTTATCAAAATAATGATGTAGAAGTATACTCAAATGTTTCAAATATTGAAACACAATGAAAATTCGATAAAGTTTTTTTTTCAAAAGTCTTTATTAGGTTTCATAATGCAATTAACTTGATTTCTACATAGTCTCTGAACAATAAGTTATCACACAATAAGACGATACGCGTAGTATTATGACCTCATAAATGACAATAACGCCCAGCACGTTTGTACTTCTTTATACATTGTAAATTTGTTAAACATGGTTGCTTCGTTATAGTTTATTTTATAGTAATGTATTATTATAATTAGCCACACTGTTAAAGTTAATTTTAAACTTCCAATATTTTCTATGAACACTAAATTAGTATCCAATATTTTATTACATTTAAAGATTTGTATTTTCATCTGAAGATTATCATTGCGGGAATGATTTTCTACACGAAAAGCTTCTTTAAAAGGAGTATCCCAAATTGTTTGAATAAAACATTGCTGTCAGATCAATTAAATTACTTGATTGTAGTTAATGTTTATGTTTTCTGCATTAAAAATATTGTTATTTAAACATATGCAATCGTATTTATCACCTATTATGCTAACTTTCGTTTGCTTCATAAATTGTTCTACATTTGATAGAGAAAACGAAAGAAGGAAAATAATATTTCTTTCCCTCGTTACCTCTTATCTAATAATTTGTTTCAGACTTTCAATGAACAAATGATGATATTACTAATTATTGATTAATATTGTTTATATCACTAATATTATTATTAGACTGCGTGCATTAGGTTGCCGGCCATTTTGTATAGTTGTCAGCGTCGTGAGCTTCTTCAAACTGATTTCGAGTTCCAATCCGGTCAATGGCATTGTCCACATTGCTTCAGGGATATAGCGTACCGTTCTTTCATTGGCGCCGAGATATGTGACATGACCTGTGATTGGATTAATATATCACGTGGTCTTTGCGTTGAAATCTGCGATTGGTTAATTTTTATTACTGACGCTCTGGCAGCAATATAAACAAGGTCTTAGGCGTAGAAGCTCTTTCCCTGTCCCCTAATCAGAGCAATGTCGCTGGGAGCACTATATGGTGATCTCACGATAACGTAGCCAACAAATTCATGACATGTAATCGGCCAATGTCTCCAGGAGAAGAATTTGCTTGCTTTGGAACCTTGAACTAACATTCCGTACAGGTACATTTATTACATATTTTTCTCAATAATCTAACCCCCGGGTTGTTTCATTGTATAATTTATAAAGGTGTAAGGAACAAAATCCAACTTCTTTTTGTTACCTCTTACCTTAAACTTTACCATGAACATCTACGTATCTATACTAAAATCTTAAAGGTTTTATTAAATATGGTAATTTGATTAGAAGTAATGGTATTATTGATATTGCCGTATGAACTTCTGGGATTATTTAATTGCATATATATATATATATATATATATATATATATATATATATATATATATATATATATATATATATATATATATATATATATATATATATATATATATATATATATATATATATATATATATATATACATATATATATATAACGTATATCTCCAAATATTTATAATACACAATCATCTCATTTTATATCTAGCATTATTGGAAAAACGATATTCAATTTTCTTATTTCCCATTCGCCAAAAAAACAAAAACAAAAAAGAAGTAAATGGTAAAAACACAAGAAATACATGATTCTATAACAATAAATGAAAAAAGAAAGTAGGTTCGATGAAATGGTCACAATGGGGAAACTGCAAGGATATTGCCGTTAAATCTATCCTTAGTAAGTGTTTTCACATTTTCATTTTATTTCTCTCCAAAGAGATTTTGCCTAAATCTTCTATATCGTAGGCTTAAACTGATGGTCGAAAAGACAATAGTATCTTCTTATCCCTTACAAGAGGCATGAGAAAAAAATATAAGACTCATTTCTTGTTCACGATCAGAACTTTCTAATAATTTCTTTTGTTGATTGCTTAAGGAACTATAAAGATTTGATTTTTTTTTCGGTGGGTTCGTGTTTGAAAGAAACGAAGAGAAAATTATTGCCAATATTTTAGAATCACCAGCGGTAAAATGATATGGAAAGAAAAGGCATTATTCTTTTAAAGACATCATTGATAACTTTTTGTAATAATAAATGTGTGATTTTGTTGCTAAAAAGTATAATTTAAAAGTGTTCTATATAAGGAGTTTTTTTAATCTCTTTGAAAAAAGATTTATAGAATTTCTTTTCAGATAAAAAAAAATCCTAAATGAGTTTACCCAAAATTAATTCACTAAAACAGTTAGATGTGTTACAAAGTCAGTTTCTTTGTGAATTATTTATTAAAAATATGTTAAATGTGTGCTTATAACTGTGCGTTTTAATGTTACAAGCAGTTGGTGATTATTTATGGTGATTCATAAAGGGAAAACTTTAATAACATAAATAACCAAAACAAATCTCCCATATTTACCTCAAAAGTATTGACTAAATAAGAGTTTTAAGTGGACAAGATTTGAGACGGTTTTGCACTAAGTAAACGGTGTGGGGGTTGTTGAAAATTCTCACATATGTTTTTATTGACACGATCAGCTTAGATAACCACGAAAACCACTGTTTTTTATTCCGTGTAGATTTCAATAAATACTTTCTAATATGCACGAACTCATTAAAAAGTATTAAAACCAGATCAAGCATTGATATGAAACTTCAGGGGTTAAGTAGATAAGTCTTTAGTATGCCCTATTCAAATGTTATTTGTTTCTCATTTAAAACTTTCCTATTTTATCTTGTCTAATTTATTTTTAAAATCTAACATATTTTGACTAAACACGCTTTACATGTTCGCGTTCAGTTTGTGACAACCCATTTACACATTTCAAAGACATGCTCAAAAAAACTAGAAAAAAATAATAATAGTGCATGTGTTGGTCGCAATGGCTTTTCACACAAGACCTGAATGCGGAGACCTCTTGAAATAAAAGTATTCTACACAATCTGCAAAAATAAAGCATTGGATAATCAAACTAAAGCTTACTTAGGTATTAGAATCGCTTCGAGAAGTCATCTAAACCTTTTTCTCTGTTATCACTTGTGTTTCTAGCCTTGTTAAGCGAGCTAATTTTTACCATGTTTTTATTAACTCACTTTCTTGTTTGTTTGTTTGTTTATGTGTTTGTCCAGTACAAATCTTGCAATCGATTTTTAAATAACTTCCCGACTAGCTAGACATTTGAAACTTTTAGAATAGCTCAGAACACGATGACAATGCATTATTTTAATACTTTTAGCCATCTTTAAGCAGTTGAATTCATTTTCAGTAAATTTTGTTTTGTAAAATGGTACAGCCATCTGTCGTCCGGGACGGGAACAAAAAGTTAAACGCAAGTTAACTTCCAATTCACTTCATTTTCTTTGAAGTTGATGGGATAATTAATCAAAAAAAATTTTAAAAAGTATTTATTAATGCACAGAATTGTCAAGTTTATATGATTCAGCAGAAAATTTTAAAAAATGGTAAATAAAAAGTTCTTTTTATCTTGTAATTATTATTTATTTTGTGCGCCAATACACTGATTTAAATGCACATTCTGTTAACGAAAAGAGCAAGCAAGTAAGGGCTTTGAAAAGAATATTTACCTTAAGTTTATGAGCATAATCATAAATTACTGGACTATTACAGTGAATTTCCTTCAGGCGAAGTGTCTAAGATGTTTTTAAAATTCTTCCTAGCGCATTTTCACACATGTTTTTATATCTCAGCACTAGTGTAGTTCCCAGTAACATAATTTCGCTCCATGTTCTAATATACAAGAATTGTATAACTATGTATATTTATATTTATGATCTATCAGTAACCCAAAAGACAAGTTTTAAAAGAAATTGAATTTTTGGGTTTATGGTTAAATATAGGGGTTAATATATGGTTTAATATAAGGTTTATGGTTTAATATAGGGTGTCTGGGCTAAAGGTATCCAAGAGTCATGACTACCCATTAGAATGTTTTTTTTAAATATTTAAATAGAAAGAACTTCTCCCCAAGTTTTAATATCAATCATGGACTTGATCATAGTATCATAGATTTTGATGTGTGCACCTTTTGCAGCACAACAAACGTCTAAATCGTAATCCAGCTCTCTCCAAGTGTTTCGTAGTATATTAGAAGTTATTATACGAATTGCTTGAATGATACGCTTCTTCAACTGATCCACAGTTTCAATTTATTGTTAACACACAACAGATTTACTGAATCCCCAAGCAAAAAAGTCTAATAACGCCTGATATGCTACAAAACACTTGGAGAGAACTGGATTACCATTTAGACGTTAGTCGTGCTACAAAAGGTGCACACATCAAAATCTCTGATACTATGATAGAAATATGTGATTGATATTAAAACTTAGTGATGTTCTTTATATTTAAATATATTTTTTTTAATTCTAATGGGTAGTTCCGTAAAAACAAGTCATGACTTTTGGATACCTTTAGCATGGACACCCTGTATAACAAAAGCTTTATTTCTTCAAAAACATATATTTAAGATTTCAATATGTAAATATTTCTATAATGACTTTTCAGCATTGCTTAAAATAAACTAACACGAATTTATAAAGGTACGGGAAGGAGTACGTTACATTTACCTCAAAATAAATTTAAATGATTGATGTATTTCATTCAAATCTGAAAGTTTACTTTTTGTTGAAAAATAGAACTCCTTTGGTTTAAGTTATTAGTATCGATTCCACCCATATGAAAAAATATTGAAATCGATTAAATCCAATGCAAATTTATGCTCCGATGTTAAGGTGACGTTTATTGAATGCATTATTTTTCACATAAATTGTATACGATTTGTTTTAAGTTATTAATTCCCATCATTATATTATTATGTACGATATCTATCATTCTGAATTTAATATTTTATATTCAAACTAACTGAATACCCGTGCTTTGCTACGGAGTACATTTTAGGATAATTAGAATGAAAAAGTAATGAAATTGCTTTTTAGAGGATTATAATATAGTACAGTTAATATCTAGTACAGTTTGAGGAGCATTTCTTTTACTGTATTTTAATTTTTTCTGTCAATTTATTTCGCTGTTATGCACGTGATGAAAAATTAATTTAAAGTATCACAAATAGAAAAGAAATCTCGTGATCAGCATTTAATAAATTAAATTCTAAAAATTGATCAGTATTTAATAAATTGAATTCTAAAAATTGCTCAGCATATAATAAGAAAAAATTAAAAATTAACCTTTAAAAATTCAGCAAAAATCAAAAAATGGAGGTAATGATTCGAAAAAGATTTCATTTTAAAGGAATTTTTATGATCTTTCTCGTGATATAAATTTTATAACCCTCGAATTATTATTTTAAATCCAAACTTAAAAAGATTCTACAAAAACAGCTTAAAAATTTAATTTTAAAAAATCTAAGAAGAATTTTTCAAAAATCTTTCTTAGTGCACCCCTACACTATAAGCAGAATCGCCATACAAAATTTCAGCCCTTTTGGTCCAGCGGTTTGGTCTGCGCGTTTTCTGTCAGTCAGTCAGTCAGTCACGGAACTGTTTTATATATATACAGGTGGTTATCAAAATAATGGAAACACTAAGAAACATCATGAAAATCTTTATTAATACGGCTCACGATCACCTTTGTTATGTTATACCACATGATTCACCTTGGAATTGGATTATACAAGTCAAAGAATGTATTATACCATTCTTCAGGGAAAAATCATGAAAGTTCCTGTAGAGATGCTGTGGTGGATATCGATACCTGGCTCTATTCACTTATACAGATCACAGTGGATGATATATAGTCGGGGGGATTCTACAGGGCAAGATAAGATATTTGACTTCTTTTTCATGCTCTTCAAACCAATACTTGATAGATTTAGCTGTATGTATAGGGCGATTATCATCCTGGAGAATGCCATCTCTTACAAGAAACAATGTTTGCACCATAGGATGGAGCTGTTGAGCTAAAATTTCGTCACAGTCCTTCCCATTCAATCTCCCTTTTAGGGTTACAATAGGGCCTGAAGAAAACCCCGAGTTGCCATCCCAGACCCTGATTGATCTACCTCCATGACTGACAGTTGAGATGAGACAGCCAGAATCTTATGCTTGTATAGGTGTTCTCCAGACATACGCACGTCCTGCTGCGATGAACAATGTGAACAATGTTTCGTCAGACCAAATGCCGTTTTTTGACATATTACTTGACCAGGATTTGCGATCATGGCATCATTGTGGACAATATTTTGTATTAGAATCTATTACAAGTGGCATGTAAATGCTTTGTTTGTGAAGTTCCCTTCTACCTCTAATGGTTGATACCGGAACATGCAGATGCAGATTGAGCTCTTCGGTCATTTTGGTTGCAGTTGTTTTCTGTCTTCATGTCACAATTTTCTTCAATACCTCGTCCGTCTCTTTCACTCAGCTCTCCCTTTCATCCACTATTATGTTTGGCAAAGGATGCTTTTCCGTGCACTCTGTATGCTATCATGACTTTCGATACCATAGCTCGAAAAACATCCATTATCCTGGGGGTTGCAATAACAGATACACGCTCCAATAATTTGCCCTTTTCGCAAGATCTGCAAGATTTGACATTTTACGCATTTCCCCCCAAAATCACGATGCCCTTAGCTTCATTAGTGCTACCTGACAGTAGAATAATACATACACTATATAATATTAAAAAAAATACCGGTGGTCAGACTTGTTTTTTTAAGGAATACGAAGCACATTCATAAATACCACTAATATTGATAGGTGTTTCCTTTATTTTGATAACCACCTGTAGATTATAATTTTTCAATTAGTGTATAGATTAGACTCCACAAAAGTCTCAGCAATCGATCAGAAATATTAGAGTGCTATCTTCTTTTTTTTTCTAAAATGAAACTTTGGATAATAGAATTGATTGCAGTAGAAACAATGATCTAATTCATCAGTTAGTCAGTCAGTCAGTCAGTCAAGGAACTGTTTTATATATATATATAGATTATTATTTTTGTGATTAGTGTATAGATTAAACTCAACAAAAGTCTCAGCAATTCATCAGAAATATTAGAGTGCTATCTTCTTTTTTTTCTAAAGTGAAACTTTGGATAATAGAATTGATTGCAGTAGAAACAATGATCTAACCTCATCAGTTAGTCAGTCAGTCAATAAACTGTTATATATATATATATATATATATATATATATATATATATATATATATATATATATATATATATACAGATTATTAATTTGTGATTAGTGTACAGATTAGACTCTGTAAAAGTCTCATTAATCCATCAGAAAAATTACAGTGTTATCTATTTTTTTCTAAAGTGAAACATTGTCTAATAGAATTGATTGCAGTAGAAACAATGATCTAACTTTTGAAACCAACAATACCTCAATCTCTATCATAAAGCCGTGCAGTTTATTTCTAAAACCAATTTTAATGTCGAATGTTGGTCCACCTTTTTATAATTTCTTATCAATAATTCACACTGCATTCATTATTAATGAACACAGTATATATAAATCATGTAATTGACTAAACGCGTGTGTTTACGCATATTTCAGTGTATAAACGTATAGTTTAATGATTTACAGGCTTTACTCTACATACATAAGGGATTATTGTCTCTTGCAGCTGACGTCAAAGCATTCCAGCATTGACGTCATGATGACGTACATGATCCGGGTTTTTATTTAAACACAACAGTTTATTTACACGGACCAGTATTTTGTTTTTTCATATCCATGGTTACTTCTTATCCTACATATTTTCATATACAAGTCTTTAAAATTATTTTCCATACTTCCTTAATTAAAATGTCTGGTAACGTAATTTTTTTCTTCATTGTGGTGTAAGCTTAGTTTATTAAAATATTCCATTTAAATTTTGATTTTCATCTATTAGAATATTTAGACATCTTAGAACATCATGGAGAATTATTAATTTCCTTTAAAAGGAATGTGACAAACTTTTTAATTTTTTGTCGTAGCTTTTAACCGGTCCTATATTGACATAAAAAAATTTACTCTCTGAATTTTTCAAGAGCAAAAAGGTGTTAAATAATTATGTTTTAATGTAAAATTCATGTTTTCAGAGAATACTCTTTTAATGAATTAATTGATATGGAAGACTCAAAGATTATATCGTTTTTATGCATAGCTAAGATAATTTACAGTAAAAAAAGCAGACGAATAGAATTGTATTTTAGATCATCTATAAATAATGGCATAATTGATTTCTTGAAAATTTATTTTATATACAATTTTGGAAAACCATTTAATTTTTTCCAAGAGATAATTTATTTTTTATAGTAATTGTTGTAAAATTAATTCTTTAAGAATCGCATACTAAATTTTATTTAACATCATTTTCAGTTTTTGCTTGAATACGTAAGACTTTGATTACAAAGGTAGAGAAATGTTTGATTTAAACTCAAACTAAGGATTTTTCAGAATTAAGGTATTCGCAAAGTATATAAATGTCACATACAAAAATAATCTAAATGAGCAAAAGAGGCTTGTAGAATAATATCTCTATGAAGTCAAAAGCGTACACGTAATTTAGACGCAAAATATAGTTTGCAAACAATATCGAAGACCTACTGTTGTAATTAAAATTTATATTAAAATATTATAATTTATTGTATTAATTATCAATATTAAAATATTTATAATTAAAGTGCTCGGAATTTTAGCTTCCTTTCATATCTCTTCTTTCTAAACTGATACCACCTCAATCAAAGGCCACGTGCGCGCATGATCCTATGAATCACATCACCTACACTAATAAAGGGACAAGTGGAAGTCGAGAGATCACGTGACCGTAACTCATCCGGGCAGGCCACTCCTCGAAAAAAAAAGGCCGACAAATATACAGGAAAATCGGTGTATTTTTTTTCTCATGAAAGTACATAAATGTTACATATTTGGAAAGAGCTTCGAAAACTGATAATTTTTCCTGCGTACACTTATTTTGTTAATTCAATAGTTTTAGAGATATTTTCATTCTAAAATCACTCACTGGTGAGAAACCAAATCATCTGGTGCAGTGGTGCTGCCATCTGTCGGCAGCGACGGGAATGAAAATTGAAAGGAATTTATTCACTTGAATTTAATACATTTGTAGGCTTTTTTTCTTTTGTGAGGTCCGAAGTAAATAAATATGTTACACGGATGGCTTGAGCGTAGCTAGGCGAAGCCCGGCTAGTTATAAATAACCTCAAAAGATACATAAGACGATGATAACCCTTGGAGTCGTTCTTCCGTCAAAACGTCAAGGTTACGTAACACAGATGAAGTTTTGAGGGCGTTTATTGTACTAAAATGACGAAAGGCAACGAATATGTCATCACTGAAACTAAAATAATTGGAGAAAAATAAAGACGGATTGACTAGAAGATAGGTTAACGCCGATGCTTCGTTTCGTGTTTAAGCTGTATATAGGCACGTTAAATTCGTAGACCGGAAAGTCCTTTACTGGTGTCAGCGGGTGGGGAAGGTACGATCCCCCGGATATCACCCCTGGGGTTGCTCGTTCAAAATTGAGGTGGCACCAGGCTAAGTCGGTAAAGACACAATTTTAATACACAATTTTAATACACTAAAGACACAATTTTAATACACATCATAAATAAAGGGTCTGTTTTCTTATAGTCGTATCATTAAAATACTGACATATAATTCAGAACAAAGTGAGACATTTCAAAGATAAATACAACTTTGTTTGTGAAATGCAAATATGCATGCATAGCTGTTGAGTTTGTAACTTGCACTACGACAATCTTGTCTAGGAACAGACGTACAACAATAAGTAAGATCGCCATTAAATCTCCTTGTTTAGTAATATTTATTTCCCTTTTCTGCTTTCAACTTTCAGAAATATTTATTTATTCCAGTTTGGTTATAAATCTTTAGTTTATTTGTTAATTCAAGGACAAGATGTTGTCTTGAGATAAGGAATCCATTTTTAACAATTCATACACACAAACCTCTCTTAACACCTTTATTCCCAGTTTAGATTATTCTCCTACCACGCAACCAAAATGTGCCATTTTAATAGAGTAATTGCCGTTTTGAAGTTGGAAAAGATCCTTAGAATGTTGAAAACAGAAATTTTGTAAGGGCACGCGAGTCACAAAATCAACTCCATCATTCACAATTTAAACGTTCTGACGTAAAATTACGAGCGAGATTAGCCAATGATGAAGAATTATGGACAGAATTAACCTAAGTGGCAGGTAAGAAAAACTGTAGAATTACTAAAAGGTTAAGCACCTGTTGCCTTCCAGAAATCTTTCAGAAATTTTATAAACTTTTGTGTGACTTTAATAGTTCTTATTTGTATTCCTCGTGTTCGAAATCTCCTTAAATTTTGCTCAATAGGCAAACTAAAGCGTTCATGTAAGCAGCGATTTTTGATCATTGAAGTAATATTGACAGATTAAGCGGTTGAGTAAAATCATATCTTAACTTTATTTTAGAAATATCGTATAACCAAAAAATGCATAAATGAATTTTGTAGCAATTAATAATTGATTTTTAGAACTGAGAAGTCTCCGGACGATGGCCGAATGGCTAGGGTGCTGGCGTTTGGTAACAGAGTCTGTGGGTTCGAGTCCTACTCTTGGGATGGACATTTGTAGCCGTACTGAACCAACTTTAAATTGTAGGTCCCGGTCTAATTAGTCCTCGTGTAGCAAAAAATGACCTTAGTGCTCTAAACCAAACCAGAATGGAGACTTCAGGAGCAAGAAATTATAGTCTTTACTTTACTTGTTGTAAACGACACCTTACTAAACAACCCTTAACGAGATGGTGGAGATTACAATACGATTTTTGAAATCTTTACCTCAGAGATATGAAATTTTGCATTTATATTAATTAAAGTAAAACTATATGAAACATCTTATAAAATTTTATACATATTTCAAGTTTTTTACATTTTAAAAATTAAATTTATTATTATTATTATTATTATTATTATTTAAATGCTCCTTGCGATCCTATTTTTAACTTCCCCCTCTAAATTTTGCATTTATATCGCTTATAAATACATTTTATATAGAGTTATGTATTACTTTGTGCTTAAATTGAATAGTTAATTTTTAGGAAAAATTTTTGTGCTTGTACTTGAAATTTTAGTCATTTTTTTTTTACTTTTCTACACTTAAGTTAAACTTCGATAATCTGAATGATGCCAAATCTCAAATGGATGCAAAACTTTATTTTAATGTATTACAGGAGTCTTTATTATAAATTTTATAAATTTTCGTCAAAAATTATGACTCAAGGAGCATTTCAAAGACTTGCAAATCTGGAAATTACTCATTTAAAGGAAAAGCCATTTAAAAGATGTTTTTTAACCCACCTTTAATATTTACTTTTCTAAAGCCACCAAGTTTTCATTTTACTTTTCACTACATATTTTAAACGTCTTTTATTCCAATATTTACATATTTTTAAAGCATTAATAAACCAAAATAAATTCCAATTTTTGTTCGATTTTTTGGTAATTTGAAATTCCACCATCCCCTAAGTTCCCCCGTAAAGATATTTTAACTCAGCTAACGATCATTTTAAACGAGAAACTCGCATAGCAAAATTTGACTTAGCAGTGTCAGTAATCATTTTTATCCCTTAACTAAAGAGCGGACTGTAAAACATGTAACCGTCAGTTTCATATTTAAGGCTGCTATGTACTAACCCCATTGGATTCGCTCACCTCAATGTTAATCTATGGAGAAAATTTGTCCACGGATCGCCGACTTGGATTCAAAGATTTTTTTAAAAATTGTACTCCGTCATAGAGAAAGAAATTTTACATTTATGTACATTTTTCGTTTTTTTTTTAAAAAATGCTATTAATATTTTAAAATTTTAAGTATTCGGGGAAAATCTGGTATAATGTGTTTTAAACGCTCATAAATTCCTTTGGTGGACGAAATTTATAAAATGAATCCTGTAGCGCTTTGCAGAAAAGTTCAGGCTATCTGACAATACCAATTTTATTTGATTATAAGCATTTATGTACCTGTAAATAAAAAATTTGGGGGCAGTGCTTAATCCCTCTATAGAGAGAGAGCCATTACAATCCCTCAAAGTGTCAATCCTAAGGGGGATGAATTCTCGAACTGTCAACTGGACTCCTCCCACCACAAGAGTCTGCAAGAAGAGGAAAAGAGAAATACGATTTTTTTTCTTAGTACATAACAGCCTTTTTTTCCCAATGCGGAGGCACTTGTATTCAAACATTGGCCCTTACTACGCCGCAGTTTTACTGTCCATTTTACTGTGGGGGCACCATATAGGCGGACAGCATTACCCCCTATGAAGGGACGATACGAACGGAGGCATTTTTCGTGGCGCAACGCTGGGACTCGATCTGAGCACCCTCAGCACCGAAAACCAGCGCGCTGTACCACTGGGCCGCCACAAGCCCACATAACAGCCTTAATACCACTGTTTATGTTATAGTAAAGCAATAAGGGATCATAATATATTTCTTTTTTATTATCCTTTCCAAGGCATTCTGGATATGTAGTTTAGGGGTCTCCCTCTATGAGTCAGAGTGGATGGAAGAGAGTACGAATCCCCAAGTCATCCCTGGGGTCGCTCGGTCAAAATTAAGGTGCACTTGGCTAAATCGGACCTTGTGGTACCATTATAAAACCGGAACCACACCGATCAGCCCGCTAGACTATATGGCATGATCTAGAATATGATTCCGGCTAGGAGGCATTAGAAACAACAACAACAGTTTAGGGGTTATATTTGTCGATATGGAGTCCATTAGCCTACCAGAGTTAAGGGGACAAGGGGCTTTCAATCTCATTCTTCTTTAATTTTCAATGTTTTACTCTATAAACCCCATGAGCATAATTTATATTCTTTCCTACTTCATTGAAGATACTTAGAATTCACAAATAAGTATTTTGTGGAGGAATAAGACCTGTTTATCAAAAAATTCTTCAAAAATGCTAGAATTATTCAAAAGGCTCCATGCGTATTCATTTTCTTTAAATATCTTCTAAATTTCTCAGAATTGATAATGGAAGTGTTTGTCACAAAACTGTGCATATTTCCTTGAAATCACAAATATTTTTCAAATTTATAGACCATAAAATAAAGTAAAAACATAAAAAAATAACAGGCAGAATCGAAAAAAAATATTTAAGACTTTAGATTCACACACACAAAAAAAATTAAATGCACATTTATATTTATATACATATGGTAGACTTAAAATACAAAATTTAAGAATTTTAATTAATACAGAATGCTCATGGAGCGTTTTGAAAAACGTTACCAGCTTTGATTTTTTTTAATTATTTATTTGATTTTTATTTTGAAAAACAGGCATTATTCTGCTAAAAATTCCTCATTTGGAATTCTAAGGGTTTTAAATGTAGCAAAATAGAAAATTAATTATTCTCCTTTTGTATACAGAGTTAAAAGCTAAAAATAAAAAAATTCGAATTTGAAGGTCCCTTGTCGCCTTAAGCACTCAGTCCTATGCGGTCACCGTTTTCTAGCCCTTCAAACTAACATCAACCTTTTCAGTAATTGATAATTGTTTCAATAGGTCGATAATACTAAACCTTCGTAAATCCCACAAACAGATAAATTCCTGGAGCGATTAAAAGAAGATAATGGAGATAACATTTCTATATTTTCTATTCACAAAGCGGCTTCAGATAATTAGGACGTGTGCGTTACAGATTAATAACACTATTGATCTATGTCAGATGATGAATGTAGCCATGTATTTGGCTTGGGGTCACCAATCGAAATACAGATATGCATTGTTATTTCATGGGTAATGATTCTGTATTAATTAAAAATAACTCTAATAAGGAATGTCCTTACTAACCTATATAACAGAAATATGTGAATAGCTTTTTCTGGCAATTAATCAATGCATTATTCATGTACCATCCTTCATTTCCTAGACAAGAAATTGACTAGTTTTTCATTTATTTTTAGGTATTATGGAAGGATTTTGAATATTTAACTATAAATGGGAACCTAAAAAATTAGGTATTTTGGTGTGATCAACGACTAGTCGTCACCCCTACTATATAAAAAAAGTTTTAGTGACTCGATTAGTTTATGCTAGTAAAAATAACGAAGGCAGGGGTAATACAATCTCTTGCGGTTAAATGATGTCAATTTCATTCAATTTAGTATACATAAAGATATAGGAATAACGGTGTGATAACATCATCACAATTTATAATTTATTTTCTTCTTTGACCTGTTCTGTTTCTACATTTATATTGATATAATCGTCTAACATTCTATTTTGTCATTGCTTTGAGCATAATAACATGACATCAGCTTATTAAAAGAGATCGATGGTTTGATGATAGGATTCCTTTTTTTTCTTTCTAGACATCTTTTGGACATTATTTCTCATTTGACATAAATTATGTATCTACGTAGAGAAAAGTAAAAAAAATTCAGGTAGTCTCTTCTAAAGAAACTATGGCTGGTTATTACCGTAGGATTACTTATCGCTGCTTACCTCTTTTGTATGTATATATGTATGTATGTGTTATGTATATATGTATCTATATATATATGTATGTATGTGTTATGTATATATGTATCTATATATATATGTATGTATGTGTTATGAATATATGTATCTATATATATGTACGTATGCGTATATATACATATATGTATGTCAAAATGTTGACGCATTTCTATTTAACTGTTTACTGCCTGTCTAAGCGTTACAGATTAGGTTTGGCGCCCTGCCAAAATTATAACTCGCGAGGTACAGACTGACGGTTTTAGCGTCTGAAATTTTGCTTTCCGTAGGACCGTTATGGAGGAACGTAATCCTATGTTAAAAGTGTGTAATAGTTTTACTTTCTGTGTAATTTAAATATCGACCATCTGTAGATACTATAGATTTTGCTAATGATTTGACAATTTTTATGCACACATAATCAAATAAAATTCCTTCACATTTATCTCTTCTCAGTCTTTACTTAAATCAGATATCATGGTTAAATTTAAAAAAAAAAAAAACATAAGAAGCTGATAAATCTTCTATTAATATGAGGTAAATATCAGTAAAAGGCAATTTCCCTAAGTATGCTACATCAGTAAATATTTTCTTTAGATCTCAATGTGCGAAGACAGAAAATGAAATTATTTTTCGAATTAGTTCTAAATTGTTCATAGGAAACTCAACTCAAAAGAATATCAAACCTTCTCTTCCTAAAACTTTCCGTTATCACACGGCAGAATCTAAGCTGTTCAAATTAGCTTGTCTTAGGTGTGAACCATCAATCATCAGAATGGAGCAGGGAAAGAATTGTTTCACTTTCATATGAGCTGAAAAACGGAGAATTTTTCAGAGCGCTATTAAAATATGCAGTTTTACCGTGACAAGAGATACATACTTAAAATGAAGTACCTTCCGTGTCTAGCAATCGATCTTTTAGATGAGAAAGTCTGGTTATATGCATTTACTCCTTGCTATTCTAGATTGTAAAAGTAATGCTAGACAAAAAATTGCAGAGATGCTATTTATGCTTGGCAGTTCACTACGCAAACCCATGAAAACATAAGTCATTTAATACTCTGTAAAACTGATGTTTTTATTTAGAGGACAATAGCTAACTTCATTACATATATATAATATACTTGTATGCATATATCTAATATACATACTATTTGAAAGTACTTATAGTTTATTCTTTCGCCCCTAGATATCAGTCCAATGTAATTGTAATTTTGATAGATTTGCAATCATAGAATGGCAACTCCTAGTAATGTTTTGTTTTTCTGTAGAATTAGTTTGGAATCAAAATTGAGATGCTTGTGTCCCTTTTAGCTTCTAGCTAAGAACAGAATTGCGATGCTGTTCTGATTTCTGCATATATGTGTGAATAAAGTACCTTGTCTTTGTATCGTCACATGCCAGATGATTATTTACAGCAGTTGCATAAATATGCCTGAACATTAATCCGAGGATAAGAACATTGGCTTCCACGATTCCACATATATATATATAACATTAAAAACCCCATACCATTTTAAAATCTAACATTATTCTAAATTCCCTTGGGCGTACGAGCTAAATTTCGCTTTTGATTCTAAGTTCCGATAACCTCGAGAGAAATAATTAAATGGCTGCCTGTTAATCGAAAACTAAACTGGCGTAGCGTGGGCAGAAAATTAAACGCTTTAGCGCATTTGTCAAGCCTTTTCCTAACTTTTAACCAATTAAACCTTACTACGATCACATGACGAGATAAGTTTATATAAGGTTTGGGATCACGTACATGTAGGCTTTTTTGATTTTGTAACTGTCTTGGACAGACGTATTCTCCGTCTAATAAAATTTAATGCCGTAACTTGCCGCGTCGTTTATTCGAGCCACGACTACTCTTCATTCCCAGTGATGTGCTGGACGCCCATTCTTTCCTTGGGTTGTCCAGTATATTACAAAGAGACGGCAGGATCTACAGACTTGTAACAGAAATTCAAGTGTTGCTGCGCGGAAAATTCACAATGGAGTTCCAGGCCAAAAGTACGGTTGCTGTTTGCGGTCTTCGGTCAGGAGAATAATTATTTCACGCTGTGGACTTTATATGTCAAGGTCGAGATCTCGTTTTTCCCCGTCATTCCGACGTAGTACGTGTTGTGCGCTACTGTTTTAGTTCGGGTTCTGTGTGCTAAGCAATGGAGAGAGACATGTTTGTTTTTCTGAGCCGGAGTTCAGAGTGATTTTCAAGCGGAATAATGTGCGAGTCTTTTTTTTTTCACAAGTTGTGTAGCTGCTTTTGCTTCTGACTTCAACTTCGAGTGAATCTTTGTGATTGTGTTCCCCATTGCTTCGTGTGATCACCATTTAAATTCTTCGCGAGTGTCATCATGTAAAAAGTGCGTAATCCCCACCATTTAAAAATCATCAGTGAAAGTATTAGGTCATTGAAATTGTGTGCATAACAGAAAAATGTGTTCGCGATACAACTTCGTTCCAGCAGTTCAACGCAATAGTGCCTTCTTAAAATGTTACCTAAAGGAAAGGTTCTACAACTTCCGAAAAAGAAAAAAAAAAATATTTTAAAGTGCTCTTTCATAGTGTTCCAATTGGGATACTGTGTACTGGGACTAACTAAGCCAAGAACGTCACCAAGATAAATTCAGAACCGAGCTACAAATGTTAAAATTATGAAGATATGCAATAGTGAAAATTAATAAGGATAATGGTAAAGAGTGTGAATAACACTTCAATTGGTAAGCTAAAATTTACAAATTATTGTGAAAAATTTTAATATTAATAGATACTGATAAAAATTTATTATAAATGTGTTTCGGTGAAAGTATTTTCAAATTATTGATTTAATTAAGTACCTATGATAAAAAATAAATCGATAAAAAGTAAACGAAAGTAAGAATCATTGGTTTAAAACGTGTATTTTGTTTTTGATTTTAAAATGTTTCATTTTGATTTGCATTTTGATGGAATTTTAAGAGTATATTGTTTCATATTATAAGATATTTGAATTTAAAGAAATTTTTGAGACTTATATGTGATAAATTTATTATAAGT
Source organism: Dolomedes plantarius (assembly GCA_907164885.2). Taxonomy (NCBI): domain Eukaryota; kingdom Metazoa; phylum Arthropoda; class Arachnida; order Araneae; family Dolomedidae; genus Dolomedes; species Dolomedes plantarius. Next base: position 104,288,196 of record OU015496.1, read on the forward strand.
GTGTGTTTTTAGTGTAATTTTATAATATTTCCATGTTCTTTTTCTGATAATGAATATTTTAGTGTTTTAAGATAATTAATGATCCTTGGTTACGTTAAACTGAAATATTAAATGAGTAAAGTAATGTTATGAGTATCTAATTTTGCACGCAGTTCTGAATCGTCGCGGAGAAAAAAAAAATAACGTAAATCATTTCCGTTTTCGATCGCGTTGTATTACATTTCGAAGGTCGCCTCCGCAATAAATTTAAATGCTCAGCATTAGTTTTGTAAACACGATCACGAAAAGAGCCAAACTTGTTTTGATTCATTTGACCTAGAATTTTTGCGACTCTAAATTTAAACATATGATGCCTGTGGTTTTGATTTTGGAAAATATCTGCAGGGATAACATAGTAATTTTCAGACATCAAGAAAATTTTATAATTTAAGTACTTTGACATATTACATTTGATGTTGAGACCTCGTAAATTGTTCTACGAATTTAAGTAAAGGAGATTTCTGGAGGTTCAGTCGACAGTTAAAACAATTATAACATGACTTAGGGTGCCAAAAAACCACAATTGGAGAATTGAAAAAACCATTGTATGTTATATTTGGTTCATCCGCCCCAGAAAATTCTCGAAATGGAAATAATGAAGAATAATAAATAAATAGAAAAGAGAATATTATAATGAGAAATATGTTTTAAGATATTAAATACAAATGATGAATATTTGGGAACTTTACAGCGAGGATTCATACCAAAATGTGATATAAGAAAAGAAAAATTAATTTTGGTTTATCGATTTCATGATTAACTTAATAAAACTGAGATGGGTATTGGTAAAAGAATTTTGATTATTTGTGTCAATTAATAGAATAATAGTTTGAAATTTGAACATTAACATTAAATTATGGCAATTGATAGAGAATATTAAGGTATTATTATTATTATTATTATTATTGGTATTAGAAATATTTTATTAGTGTGTGTTTAATACTTTCATATGTTGTGTATTTTGAATTCTATTGAATATAAAATTGATAGACCAAACTTTCACACTAAACGAGATTCTGAAATCGTCCATGCTTGCAGATTAAGATATTATAATGCACCAGAGAACTTAAAACTACAACACGAATAATGACAAACATTAGATCCAGTTTTCTTTCTTTTCTATGTGATGCTTAACATCATTATATTTTTTTAAAATTGATATAATTAATTATGTGTTGTCCTACTAAAGATGTAAAAAAAAAAAAAAAAAAAACTGTCTAACTTAAACTTTCTTCTTAAGAATACTATTATATGTGAATTTTTTTTGGATCTCAATTTAAACACCGATTATGACAACTCTACTTCTTTAACCTTTCAGTAAATTTCCTATTTCTTGAATACACTTTCCTATCACCCAACTCTACAAGCGCGTTGGATGCCTTCCCAACTGTTTAAGATCTTATTAATTTTTTTTACTATTTGTTTTTAATTCATCAACTCAGTCACTTAAAGTGCTGAAGATCATATGCTTGAGTAATGACTAAAACAGGGCTGGGATGGCCACTCCATTTGTCCTCCCATTTCTATATATTATACTCCCACAGGTATGACAACTGCACCTTTTCCTTTTTCTCCATATTTGTACTATACAAGATGCTGTTTTTCAACGCAGTCATATTCTGTCGGAGATTCACGGTTAGTCCACTGTACGGCTAAAAGACTCTTCCTCCTTATTAGTCAGAGAACAATATGGAGAAAGAAAACCCACTTGTTACACAAACATAAACACAACCCTCACTGCTTAGAGGTAGAATTAAAAAATTTGAAACTAAGAGTTTGGGTAACACACATACAACAAGGTACCTTCAACACAAAAAATTGGATATCCACGTAGAATTAAAATAAGTGTACACAAATGAATAGTAAATAGATAATTTGAAAATAAAATGAAAAGTATTGAGAATAAATAAAGTTAGAATAAATATGAATAAGTATAACTAAAGAATATTGGATAGCATTTTGGAATGAATAAAAATTGTAGGAATAACAAATGAATATTGAAATGAGAGTAATAAGAAATATAAGGATATTGAAAAGAGAATTTTTTTTGATAATAAGTAATATTGAAATAAAGGAGATAAGAGATATTAAGAAAAAATAATGAGATAAATAAAGATACGAAAACTAGATAATGAGTGATATGTTTTGTAATTTTTATATACAATTGATATATTTGAAGTGTGGTGTTATTAAAACTTGTGATTTTTATTTAAAGTGTGATTTTTATTATAAACTGTGATTTTTATTATGTAACTAAAGAACTAATTTTCTTTATATGTAAACAAGTCGAGATAATGTGATATTTATGCATTCTACGTTTGTGAAGCAGAAATGACACAGCACTAAAAAGACTGTGATTTTTTTTAATTGGTGTTTTTTTTCCTCAACATACTAATGACTGTGAAAGGACTAAAAATGTTGCACAGATAAATCATTACAAGATAAGTAAATAAAATTTTTTTTTGGACTCACTCCATAGTAGTGAACGTTGAGGAAGAATTTTTGAATTTTTCATCCTGTTATCAAAGTCAACTTCATTTACTTAATTTTTGTTTGTTTTTGATATTTTTATTACTATGTTTTGTTATTCTGTATTATTCAAATCAAGATGATGGTAGATATTGTATTAAATGTATGTTTCCAGTGAAAAGTTTTGGTAGTTTACAAATTTTGGTTATGTTAATTGATTTTTTTTCCTGCTGGGATTTTTGTTGTGTGGGGACTGCAGACCTACACCTCATTCTTTTCAGCTGGTTATGTAGATTTTTAAATTTAAATTTAAATTTAGTTTTTTCCTCTCTTCAAGATATTGATTCTTTTTATGGTTTCAGAGAAATATGTTATTTGGTGGACCGACGTTTTATCACGTGATCTTTAAAATGTTTTTTGCAATTTAACTTTTAATTGAAAATTATTCGTTAACTTATTCCAAATTTTTTAACGCCCTGTTCAGCAATTTTCAGTTGATGATAAATTTATTTTTAAGTTTAATTTTTTTTTCAAAGCAACAATACAGGAAGAAATTTACATAATTTACAATTTTCTATAGTTGATCATTAATTACTATAATTTTTTTGTTTTTATTGTGTTCATAAATTAATAAATCATTAGTGTATTTTTGTGCATTCAATATTGAAATGTGCAATGTCTTGTCATGTGATCATCATACTAAATTAACTTAAAACATATGTTCCTTTTCAAACTTTTCCAAATTTGTGGTCGACGCCCATTTTCCTCACATGGTCGGGTGAGTCTGTCCTCCAATGCAGGCATTGTTGGTCAGCCTCTTCTCGGACGGGGGGGATATTCTATAACATTAAAAACCCCATACCATTTTAAAATCTAACATTATTCTAAATTCCCTTGGGCGTACGAGCTAAATTTCGCTTTTGATTCTAAGTTCCGATAACCTCGAGAGAAAAAATTAAATGGCTGCCTGTTAATCGAAAACTAAACTGGCGTAGCGTGGGCAGAAAATTAAACGCTTTAGCGCATTTGTCACGCCTTTTCCTAACTTTTAACCAATTAAACCTTACTACGATCACATGACGAGATAAGTTTATATAAGGTTTGGGATCACGTACATGTAGGCTTTTCGGATTTTGTAACTGTCTTGAGAAGACGTATTCGCCGACGAAATAAAAACTAGTATAATGCTGTAACTTGCAGCGTCGAGTATTATTATAGCCACGACTACACCATCATTGCCTGTGATGTGCTGGACGCCCATTTTTTCCTTGGGTTGTCCAGTATGTTACAAAGATATATATATATATATAAATATATATATATATATATATATATACATACATATATATATATATATACATACATACATATGTATATATACATATATATATATATATATATATATATATACATATATATATATATACATATATATATACATATATATATATATATATATATACATATATATATATATATACATATATATATATATATATATATATATATATACATATATATATACATATATATATACATATATATATATATATATACATATATATATACATACATACATATATATATATATATATATATATATATATATATATATATATATATATATATATATATATATATATATATATATAAATATATATGTGTGTGTGTGTGTTTGTTTCTTTGTATGTACGTCATGTATGTATATATGTGTGCTTAATTTTATTTACTGAATGGCAGTGACTTAAAGATCTTAGTTGCTTCGGCACAAGTCTGTCCAGACTCGGTTAAAATCCAAATGACATATCTTGTTTAATGAGCAAAATGCAGTCAGATCTCACCCACCCGCTTTGCAATTTCGTCCCATTAATTATATCAGAATATAGAGGGAGAATGATAAACTCTCCACGAGGCTTCGTCTACAAAATCTTATCAGTGCTATGTTTTGGCACTTCTCATTTCGTTCCGTCAGTCCTTTGAAATTCTCATTAATCGAGCCTCTACCATTGTTGGAGGAGAGGACGCTAAATCCTCGTGCAGATACGTCTCTTGGAGATTGCAAATGAGTCTATATGCATACTGTTCTAACGCCTATGGGACGAAAAACTCTACCATGCAGACAATGGAAAGCAGGAAACTCGCACTGTTTGGCATCAAAAGTGGCGCACGTCTGGAAAATGAATGATAAATGAGAATAATTAATGGTGTATGACGTGATGTATTTTCAGGAAATTCGCGTCTGTGTGTCATTACCTTTATCAGCAAAATATTCGTTACTTTGAGGAACATATCATGCAACTTTAAAAAGATATGTAGAAAGCGACAATTTACTTAAAAATTCTTTTTGTAAAATTTTAGTTTATCTCTACTTTGTACTGAATATTAAAAATTATATATATACGCGTCTCCATAATATCTATGTAAAAATATTTATGAATGCGTTACTTTTTCACAGGCTGTTCATGTTTGTTATGACGAACTTATTTTAGTATGGATATATCCCTGGATATATCTTTCATATATATATATATATATATATATATATGTGTGTGTGTGTGTGTGTGTACGTACGTATGGATATATCCCTGATATATCCATACTAAATCAATTACCCATACTAAATCTACTTTATGAAATGATTTTACCTTTACTAAGAGCTACAAATTATTAATTATATTCGTTTTAGAAGCCAGATTATGAGATGATTATGACTCAATGTGTATATATCAATTTATAAAACGTATATAAACAGAACAAGATCATGATATGCAGTTTTCACAAATAATTCAAAACTGTATTGGGTTTTTCGCGAATTATATGCAATTTGCTGTTTATATCCTTTAATCTCAAATGGCTAGGTATTTAAGCTTAGTCCACTAAATTTTTTACGGTTAACTTTTTGTATGTTTAACATTTTTTTTACATTTAAAATTTCGTTTTTCCAGAGATTATTCTTATATTTTTTTATGTTTTACTTCCGGTCACTTTTCTTTATTTATCAGTGGTAAGATACTAAATAATAAATTGTAACTTCTGACCACACTATCTTAACATAAAGTGGATTCTGCAAAACACATGGGATGCAAACATCCCGGGGGGAATCCAATAGGACTTGGAAGCGTCTAGACAGTGGTTCCCAACTGGTGGTACGCCTACCACTGGTGGTATGTGTGAGTATTTGAGGTGGTACGCAAAAGGCTTCAATAATAATTAGTACAATGGGATGGTAAAAGGTAAGAACTATTGAACCTGATATAGAAACTGTAATAAGAAATAAGCATAAGCAACAGCAAGTATCTCGTTAAGCCTTCTGGTAAAAATATTTTTGTGTTGGGAAATAATTATATTTGACATTTGTTTATAGCAATTGAGTACAACGGCTTTTTCTAGTTTTTAGGGATTTATTTTCTGTTTTTTGTTTTACTTATACTTAAATACATTTTGCAAAGTTATTCATATGTGTATAGGATTTATATGACCACAATCAAAAAGTTATGACATAACCAGTGGTACGTCACGACCTTTTCACGTGGTACTCAAGTATAGAAAAGTTTGGAATCACTGGTCTAGCCTGTTATTGCACTTTAGTCCCAAGCAAAACCATTTATATATATATATATATATATATATATATATATATATATATATATATATATATATATATATATATATATATATATATATATTTATATATATATATATATATATATATATATATATTTATTTATATATATATATATATATATATATATATATATATATATATATTATATATATATATATATATATATATATATATATATACACATTTATATATATATCTATATATATTTATTTATATATATATATATATATATATATATATACATAAAAGTTGTAAAAGAGACAAACATTCAAAATCTAGAATTTTTTCATCAAACCATTTAAACATAGATAGATCATCACTTTCTATATATTTAATTCTTCTATATATCTGTCCCTTTATATTTAATTCGAAATTAAGAATATGTAACCCATCATTCCACACTCTCTCAGGGGACTGCATTGATTCTTCGTTTGTTTTCAAGAGTATTCTTGATTGCTTGCGAAGAGTGATGGGAATGAGTATTATCCGAGTCTGATGAATGAATATCGCCGAATGGAGATTCTGATTTGCGAAAACGCAAAGGAGTTGAATGGTTGAATGCTGGAGTTATTTCTAATAGATATGGTTCATTGCTATGCAGGACGCAGAGTTCATTGTGTATTCGCCATCTGCAGACTGTGTAAAGATTTGCTGTGAAACAATGGATGAATGGGTGAATTTATACTGATGGGGGCAAGCAAGAATTGAATACGATGATGATTATTTAGTGTTTGAGATAGTTGATGGTTAAAATAACGCCGGAAATCTCGCTGTTTTGAGGTGCAGCTTAAGAGTAAGGATCTTTATTTCTAGGATAAATGTCAATTTATTAAATATTCGCTTAGGCTCATTCAGTTACGTAAGGCATGACTGAATTGCAGAATATCCCACAACGAATGTGTAGTGTGAGATAAGTTTTATATAGAATACAATTTTTATCACATTATTTCTCTTATATGCTTTGATAAATACAACAACGAAGGAAATAAATTTGGGAAACTATTTTATACCCAGAATTTTATTTTAATTCATCGATCTTGCTACGACAGCATAGAACTTAACGTTTGCACATATAGGTTTGATTTTTATGCAAGCGGATATAAGGTAAAATGCAAAAATTATTAATTAAATTATTAACCCTTCGGTCGGCATGCCCATGTAACATTATCGTAATACTGAATGGTTTGTTTTTACATGTAAGGTTTGAATGTTCTAAGCAGTTTCAATTTATAGCTATACTCTTTCTAAAGCAGGTCCGATTTTCTGACCCTTGTATTCCTTTCCATTCATTGTTAGTCGTGATTTAACCGTGGTAAACTAGCGATTATATTAGATTAGAATACGACAAAAGTAGGATTTTATGTAGTCGATCAAATGTGCAGCTATTACACGGTATCCCGCATATCATGAAGATGGACAGTCTCCTTGTTTTTTAGGTTTTTGGACAAAATAGGAATCAATTTGCAATCTTTCCTTAGATCCAACAAACAGGACAGTTTTGGAATAAGGCGATTGTATCTGCATTCTTCGGTCTTTAATTATAAATATATCTCAATATTATCAACATTTTATATCTTGTCATAAAACGCAGAATTATTATTTTCAATCTGAAAAAAACAAAGTTTATTACAAAAGGAATAATCAAGGATGAAAGAGACGTTGCACTTTGTGCCAAGCGCGTCTGCTGGTGTTCCAAAAATTCGCGCGCCCGCTGAAGGGTATCAAGGGACCTCCAAACTTTTTTTTTTCAATTTTCAATATTTTACTCTGTATATAAAATGAGAATACTTAATATTCTTTTCTACTGTATTGAAAACACTTAGAATTCCCTAATAAGTATTTTGGGGGAGAATAAGGCCTGTTTTTCCAAAAAGTTCTTAAAAAATGCTAGAATTTTTCAAAATGTTCCATGAGCATTCATTTTCTTCCGATTTTCTACAAATTTCTCAGAATAGGTAATGGAAGTGTTTGTCCCAAAGCTCATCATTCGTTGAAACCGCAAATATTTTTCAAATTTATAAACCGTGAAATAAAGTAGAAACATGAAAAAACATGAAACATAACAGGCAGATTAAAATATATTCATGGCTCTAAATTCATACAAAAAAAATCCATGCCCAATTAATTTTGTATATATATATGGATATATATGGTAAACATATCGCAACCCGGCAAGAAAAGTGATACAACTCAAAAATGCATCATTTGAGAAAAATCAACTTAAGGTGACTGCCTACATTCGGAACCAATTTTTTGAAAAGATAATTTTTTAAGGCTTTTTGGGTCCTTAAGTGCTATGGTAAAATAGCACTTAAAATTTAAAAAATCAGCAAAAACTTACCTGTAAATACCATGCTTTTTTTAAATTGGCCAATTTGAAGTAATTTTTAATGAAATTTAGCTAAAACGTCTATCACTCTGCACAAAATTCTAAAGCTACTATCTTAATTTTCTTCTCCCACTTGATATATATGACAGTTAACTTCAAAATGACCCACAATTTAAGAGAATTTTTAAAATTCAAAAATAATACAGAAAATTTTATGTTCCGATTTGAAAATTTTCCTGGATTCGTCATTCCTTTCCTCATAAAAACAGCCCCAAATAAAAAAAAACTATTTATTATAAATCAATTATTGTAGGCAATTTCATTAACAATAGCATATAAAATAGCTGAAAATTTCATCAAATTGTATGTATTATATGAGATATCATGATAATTGTTGAGATATGTGCTAAAAAACATAATTCTGAGAAAAACGCATTTAAAGTTTTAAAGAGCAATGTAAACAAACGATAGAGTGAATGACAAAGTTGCCAATTTCTATCAAAAAATCCATTACATAACTGCAGCAAAGTAATGACTGTGCACTAGCAACATTATGACACATATTATTTATAAATTACAGAAAAAAAATCGTAAAAGCTAGAAGCTGCAATTTACGGTAACTTCCGGTTCAATTTTGTAGCAGATGTTTTTTAAAATAGCTATAATTCTGCTTCAAATTGATGTAAAATGAAAATCAAAATGGTCTTGAAAAGAGAAAAGATTAAATTACACGATTCTTGCAAAAAATAAAATTGATTAAAATAGTCCAATGGCATTTTCAATGTAGGCAGTCACCTTAAAGAATACAATAAAGCTTGAACTAGCCTACAATAAAACTGATACAAGTGCCCTCAGGTGGACAAATTGCGAAAAAAACATGTGTCGCTTTTTGTTCGCGATGGGGCACTTTATGCATATTTTTCAATGACATAACCTCAAAATTGCCATTGTTTGACTTTTGTCACTTTTCTTGCCGAGATGCGATACATTAATAAAAATAAGGTTTTTAAATGACAGAGAATGCGCATGGAGCATTTTTATAAATTCTAGTACTTTTGAAAAAAATTTGAATAACAGGAAAAATTTTATTCTGCAAAAAAATTCTTATTTTTAATTCTAAGGATCTTTAATGTGGACAAAAAGGATAGTAATTATTCGCATTGTATATATATATATATATATATATATATATATATATATATACTTGTCGTCAAACATTCGCCGATACTATGCCGCAGTTTTTACTGTCCTTTTTATCATGGGGGCACCATATAGGTGGACAGCATTACTATGAAGGGACGACACAAACTGAGGCATATATTGAAAATTTAAAATATTCGTTTTTGAAGGTCGCTTGTCCCCTTGAGTAAGTTTAAGGTCTCTGCCAAGAGATGGCATAGATGGTATAAAAAAACACACTTACGAAAAATAAACCTTATGATACTACCTGTAACTAATATAAAATTTGATTTTTTTAGCTATTTACAGAAAAGGAACAAAATTTGATTCAAAATCAGTTTTCTTTGAAATATTTTAGCAGAAAAAATATTTTAAAGGTGTGCTGAAAAAAGGAGACGAAATAAATGGTATTTAACATATATTCTTATACTATATATAAAAATTGAAATAACCTATGGCTTTATGCCTCTTTCATATGCAATTATTTCCAGAATAAGAAAATGGTAGAAAAACTATGATGATTAATTTGGTAATTTTTGTTGTTTTTATATCTTAGATCAAGAATTATAAAGAGAAAACTGAATTGTCAGTATAAAAAGTGATAATTAAGAGATATACAAAATAAGGAATGGAATGATTATATCTCCATAGCACCAAGAAGACCGGGACGTGGTGGCCCAGTTGGCAAGAGCAACGGGCCAGCGATCTGAACGTCTCTGGTTCGATGATCGTCGCTGCAAATCCACCGCCATGTTCACTAACGGTGGCCGGGCCAAAAAAAATGCCCCAAGGTGTAAAGTTTCTTTCTCTATTACGGGGTTAGTACATGGTAGCCTTATGATTAAATTCCTGCCATCGGCTTCCAGATAACATGATTTCTAGATGAATTGAAAGATGAATTAAATGTTCCTTCATAGTGGGCAAGACAGATGAAATATACCACGCATCGGAAATTATTATCTTAAAAAATTACAGCTGATTCTCCAATCTTGCATGCTTTTATTCCTTATAAGTAAACAAAATAATACAACATATGGAATTTTTAATTTACTTATCACTATGAAGTAATGTCGATGCGTTATTATTTAATTATCTTATTTCTATAAATATTGTTGTTCAATATGTAAAAAATTTGGCCAGCATTATATTTTAAAACTATTTTTAGACATAGTGTATCTGTTTACAAACATTTTTATGTGATAGATATAATCAACAGTGATCCATGCTTTATTGTCCTAATGAATTCTAATTCCAAATAATTTAGAATTATTTTGCATGTCACCATCTAGTTCTTTTTTTTTATTATACTGTGGCTCTTTATCTAAGGTGGATTTGAGATAAATCCGCCCTCTAAAGCATAAGATAAATATTTTCATGGGAAAAATATAAGAATGATCTGGTTATGACCTGTGAAATGTTTGTGGGATCTGACAACTACTGCAAGGTTTTTCATAATGTACATAGCAAAGCAGAAAAAGAGTATTGAAATGCCTCATAAAAATAGCTTTCCTGCTTTCAAATCGATTAGATGCCAGTTTCAGAGGTCACAGAAGAAGATTAACCTTAATATTTTCCCGGCTGATTAACTTCAACTATCAGTATATAATGTGCCTGAATTAAAAAAAGCAACAAAATATAAATCGTAATTATGATGTCCCCCATTCATTTAATTAAATACGCGCCATAAATCAAATGCACGTGTCCATTAAAAGTCGCATTTAATTTAATATTTAAATTAATTAAAATCATTATGACGCACAATTTCCATCACTTACTCTCCGCGCCGCGCAACTGCAAACACCAAGGCCCTGCTTATAATTTTCAGAGCCCGATTACATCTTTTATTTTTAATGTAAATCTCCTTCCCAATTACTTCAGTTGAAATTTCACCCAAGTGGAGAGCCCGCTATCGTTAAGAGTGATACTTCAATAAATATTTTTCACCCAGATGGCGTAATGATCGCCATTAATAATCGGTGAGGCCGAGCAGGTAGCACTCGAAGAATATTTTACCGAAATTAAAACTCCGTGGAACCGACACACGGAATGAAAGATGAAGCAAAATGCTGTTTCAACTTAATTAACTGCGACACGAGGAAGGGGGTTTCTTAATTAAAGTTCACAGGAAAAACAAACAATTTATGCTTGAAAGGAAGACGGTGATTTTATCTTACAGGGTTATCTATCAATTTGCTAGTCATAGGGAGTTTGTGGCTAAAATTATTCTAATGTCGAGAGATTGTACTTTTAGTTACATTATGTTTGTTTTTAATGGGGGATAGTGGCTCCGAATTAATAATTTAAAGACAATGTACGCTTTTGTTTTGTTTGTGACGATCTTAATTTGGGCACTGTCACATATGCTGGGAACCCGGTGGCAATGCAGGCTTAAATATTTGTCTGCGTTAATTTATATTTACTCTACTTTGTAGGCAGACCAGGAAATCTTAAAAGGAGCGATGTTTCTTATTCAAATAAAATTTATGGTATCTGTGAGAGTTGTTGCAGTACAAAGTTCATGTAACCTGGGAATAACATGCTGTTTTAAATTATATGTGATTTTAATTGACTGAGTAAAAAAAAGACAAACAAACTAGGGCGTTGATTTTTCGCTCTTTTTTTAAGTTGCAATGAGAAAGTGAAAACGAATTAAAAAAAATGAAACATAACTTTTATCAAAGGTGTTGTTTCGTTTTGATTACAAACTCTTGAGTTGATTAGAGTTGGCATACCGTGAAAAGAATTTTTATTTTAAATTTGTTGGATTGGTATCATTTTAATACTTTCAATGAGTTTTCTCTATTTTTTGTTCAAAATACATTATAACTGATTTTTCCTTATAATTAACTTTTCATTATAACCAACTTTTTCACGGAATTTTTACACATTTTTATGTAAGTTAAGTTGCAGTACCTATTATATTAAGCTACTATGAAATTTAACGCTCCTTTAAAGATTTTCGCAGTTCCAGCCATTTTTAGTTTAAATTACTTACTTGCTTAGTTACACACACACACACACACACACACACACACACACACACACACACATATATATATATATATATGTGTGTGTGTGTGTGTGTGTGTATGTATGATAATATCACTTACTACCTATAATCGCCCATTCTGAACTTTATCTTTGTTCTGGTAACCCCTCTTTTTCTCTTTGGCGTAAACGCCTCGCCTTTCTACAACTTCCTCCGCCAATTCTGGCAACCTCGCCGGGCTAATGGTATTTTGGCGCTTCTACGAGGAGACGCTGGACGGACTCGAGGCGAATACGATGGCATGTTGCTGCTCACATGGAATAAACTTCAATTCTTCTTTATGGTTTGGAATTGCATTATTTTGGCCTCGATTGTATATATACATAAATGAGTGTATGTGAAATGAATGGTAAACCGAGTCTGAAATTCATGATATTAAATCACATGGAATTAAAAATAAATCAGGAAAAAAATTCTGCATAAAGTGGTAAATGACGTAAAGTATTTTTTAGAAAAATACGTTTCAACTACGATAACAAGTTGTAAACAAAATAGTTTTTATATCATAAAATTAATCCATGACGTTTCAATTTTTCTAAAAATAAACACATTCTTTTGAATATTATCTCTGATTCTACAAGACGTTGTGGCGGTCACGCGAAGAAGATGAAATCATCATGTAGATTTTCATGCAAATTCCTAGCGTGATCGCCTGCGCATGTGCGAGCTTCCCCAGAGCGACATATAAGCGGGCTCCACTCGACTCAGGGAGAGAGAGCAGTGATCCGCCTGGCCGCACGCTCACAACATAGTGTTCCCGGCGAGCTCTTCGTGTGCTCAAGCTGCATAATATTTCTGGTGGTTATCGTCAATTGTTGTAGCACCGGATTCTTCAACTTCACCGACTAAAGAGTGTTCCCGTGTACCAGTGTGTGTCTCACCATTGATAAGCTGTACCCTAAGATCGCCTCACAGGACTCTTGTGCTGCCAGTCGTAATATTAATTTTATTGTGTTATTAGTATCGGTAGTTATATTATTTATTGATGTTTTTAATTGTAAGCGCAATAGTAGTTATTGCAATATTGCTAGTTTTCAATGGTTTTATTATATTCCAATGATTGTGAACAGGGTTCATCAATAAACTGTATTGCATTATTTAACAAGTCTACTGTATTTACAGATACATTGTAAACAGCCCACGAGAGTGGGGATATGTGGTAGGTGTTTTGGGAAAACAATAACCTTCTGTAAATATCTAGCTGTAAATATTTCTAAGTTAAAATATTATATACCGGCACCTCCACAACGTCATCGATTATTGCATAAATATGTATCGTTTGATGATGTTTATAATATCATGATATATCGAGTTTCCCAAAAACAAATGCGGTTTAAAAAAAAGAAACTTTTACATTAATATAAGACTGCTGATCACTGTATCTCCCAAACCATCAGTACTAGAAAGATTAAATTTTGTAAGGTGGTTTCTCTGAAGCTGAGGTACTCACTAAGAAATATTTTTAAAAAATTCAAACTTTAAGGCTGCTGTTTTTTTAACCCTATTGGATTCGCTCACCTCAATGTTTACCTATGGAGGAAATTTGTCTACTATTTACAGCTACATAAATGCTGATAATTTTAATAAAAATGGCATTTTCAGATAGCATGAACTTTTCTGTACTTCAGGATTCATTTTATAAATGAGACAGCAGGATTCATTTTATAAATTTCGTCCACCAAAGG
>OU015496.1:104302670-104407670 GCA_907164885.2 Dolomedes plantarius
ACATCATCATTTATTCCATTTATCTAAGTATAACATTAGTAACTCAGTAATACTTAGTTAAGCAAATCTTAAGTCTTTCATGCTTGTTATTTTTCATTTTGAAGGCGAAGTAATATGCGCTATGGTTGCATATTCAGTAAAATTTCAACATATTATGTCTCTTTATGACTGTCGAGTACAAACCCTATTGAATTCGTTTACCTCAAAGTTAACCTATTGAGAAAATTTGTTTACTATTGGCAGCTACATAAATGCTGATAATCCAATAAAAATGGTATTTTCAGGTAGCCTGAACTTTTGTGCACCTTGCAACATGATTCATTTATAAATGTCGTCCACCAAAGGAATATATATATATATATATATCTTTAAATCCAAGTTGGCAAACCTCGGACAAATTTTCTCCATACGTTAACACTGAGGTAAGCGAATCCAATAGCATTAGTACACAGCAGCCTGAAGTATCCGTTGCCAGTGTTATTTCCCTGAAATCGACCGAGAAAAAAATATATCACCCGAAATCCCCTGTTGGTTTCTATTACGATCGAAAAAGGAAGTTACCTCCGAAAAAAGGTCGTTCTTCCAAAAACCGAGTTCCTTGATTTCGGAGGAAGAAGGAAGCTGGCTACACTTCTCTTAAAATTAATATTTTGAAGAGCTAACACTAGTTGAAATTGATAGTGCAAAGGACAGAGAATTTCAAATATGAAGAGTATTATTTCAGTCACAATTTTTTTGTTTCTCGAAATCCAAAATCACAAATTTTTACTGTATTTTGACGTGCAAATATTTTTTATCATATATTCTTTTTTGTTTTGTTACTTTGTATGTGAAGTATGGACGACATTGTATGTTCAAAAAACGGTATTTTTGGCAATGCACTGCCTATTTTAGGGTGAATTGTTTTTGTGTGTGTCAGTTTTAAGGCTATAGACCGTTAAAAGATAATAAAAGCTATAGATTTATAACTCTTGATCAAAATGTTCTATTAACTTGCTCTGACGATGTGTTACGTGCGTACAATCTAAAAGTTTGAATAAAAAATAAAGTGAAGTCTGGTGAATGCTGTGGTGGAGTTACGGTTAGGGGCTGTTTAACCTTTTCCTTACGGGGTGGCTCTTCCATACTGTTTAACCCTTTCCTTACGGGGTGTATCCTAAGAATACGGGCCTAAAAATGAAGGAATAAATAAATAAATAAATAAATATATATATATATATATATATATATATATATATATATATATATATATATATATATATATATATATATATACAGTGCTAGATTTCTAGAAATACAGGTGTCGGAATGGTAACCTTCCCGGGGGTGTGAGGGGTATTCCAAATTATTGATAACGAGAGATACCTAAAGAGAGGTACCGGAACGCCGTTCCGGCACGTTCCGCCTCAAATCTAGCCCTGTATATATATATATATATATATATATATATATATATATATATATATATATATATATATATATATATATATATATATATATATATATATATATATATATATATATATATGTGTGTGTGTGTGTGTGTGTATGTGTGTATATATATATATATATATATATATATATATATATATATATATATATCCCCCTTAATGGCCGTTTTTACAAAGGGGTTACGAAATTTTCCGTTCTATAGAGAGAATTGGAAAAATGGGCCCCGTAAGATATAGGTTAAGTTAAAAACCCTTTAAGAAGTCTGTTCACAAAAGGAATTAATGGCGTAATAAATCCAGTAGTTTTCCATTAAAATATACCCTAGGCATTGACACTAGTTGCGCCACATTGTAAAAGGTACATCTCAATATAAATAGAAAATACTATTTAAAAAAAGGTTGGTTTTGTATCTTCAGAATTAAGGGTAAAATAAAAAAACTTACTAACAGCAGTTTTTCTTTATAAAGATTTAATCATCGACTATTCATAGAGATTTTAAGAAATAAAATATTTTTACTAATATTTAGTGTTATTTACATTACTGAAAACTGCTGAACAAAAGAAACTACTGAAAATGCTTTTAAATTTACAACAGTACAAAAGTTTTAAAGTTTACTGAAGAATATAATCTTAGAGAAGATAATTCAGAAATAATACTTCTGTGAAAACAATAAAAAAAATTAGCAGTTAAATTATTTTCTACCAAGTGAAAAAGAAAGTTCGTTAATTTGCAGTATGTTATCTCAAATTTTTTCCTGGTTTTTTCATATTTTTTATTACTTCTCTAAAGAAACCTCAAACTAAAGTTTTCAAATTCAGTTTTATAGCGAATCAATCATGAAAGCAATTGAATCTTCTTATCTCCAAACAGATATTTTAGATTAAATTCCGGTATAATCTGCGGTAAGGAGAATTTTTGTAGAAGTTTAAAACCAAATGACGATGTTTAATAAAACCATTCTGGTTACTAAGAGGTAGAAGAAAAAGTTAATATAAAACGTTCCTTTAAAAAAAAACATATTTTTAAGTTACTTTCTTTTTGGCTAAGATTAGATTTCGTTTAATATTTTTAATATATATTTTATTTAAGAGCTATAAGTAACGCTGAATATTACCTGAAAATCATTTTATTGATTTTTTGATATTATTCAAAAAGAAAATTCTAATTTACTTTAATAACCGCGATTTTATAAGTCGGTTAAATTATTTTTATCGGAGTTTTAAATATTGTAATATCCCCATGTTCTTGTGGAATTATAGATATTTGTGAAAAGTTAAATTGTGTTTAAAGATAATACGTCTAAATGAGATTTTATTTAATAATGCTTTATGTACTACTGCTTAGTTACAATAAGATTTAGAAATCGTAAATTTACTCTAGTTTCATTTAAATACTTTAAACGTAAAATATTGTTTTATATAAATGTAAGATTTTGTATACTAAGATTATGAGATTATAAAGAATCTCAAAATCAAAATTTTTTTTGTACATCTGAAAAAGTATTGGAAAAAGCTTTTTAACTAAATAAGTGTAAACAGAGTACTGCATATTTTAAAGAAAAAATCTGATGCATTCGGTAAATTACGGAGTATTGCTTTTCGTCGTTTAATTGCAGTGTCATGGGATCAGTATATTTAATTGCTTTTATTACTGGTTCATTGTCACTTTTGGGAAAGTGATACTATGCATTTATAGACTTGAAAATCAGAGTCATAGTTTTTCTTCTAGATATATGATGGAAGAATATGTTTTGTTGAAAAAAAAGGGGAAATTTTATGCATCAAGGGTTTTATTTTACTAATGTATTAGGTACATTATTTAATACTACTTAAGTTCTACATTTATTTTATCTCGAAGAGTATTATTGTAATAAAAGATTACGGTAGCGATATCAACCAATCAACCAACTTTACCTAAAAGACCGAAAAACCATTAACCTTCCAAAACTCTTCCTCGGGTGGTGTTACTAAAGCGTAAAGGTTGACTCTCAAATTCTGTCTCATTTTATCATGCTATTGTTGAAATGACCCGTAAGAAATTTATGTAAGAAAGCCCGAGATCTTACGTACTCTATTATTTACGATAGTAGATCCTACTATTATTTAGCAAAATCAACATGACATTATGCTGTTTATAAACAATAATATATTTATCACATCATATTCTATTTTCAAGCAAATAAAACCTAAAAACATATATAATCAAATACGTATTTCAGTTAAATTAGGAGAAAAATAAATGTAAAAGCGTTTTGCGTGCCCTTGAATAATTTTTGACATTTTTACAATAACATTAGATTTTCAAGTAAATCCCTCTCACCATAATGTGAATAAAATAATAATAACATTTATTTAACTCATCATTCAATCTGGATTAAGGATATAACGAAGGCCAACACTTACGCATTTTTCCCCGCAAAATGAAAGTCGGACTTTCCTTCTCTCACATCGTGAAAAGAAAAATGCAAGGATGCAATTAAAGGCATCAGCGTCTCTTTTATTTTTAGTCACGATTTTGTCATTGCTCGGAAATGAAGTAAAAGGCCTCGACACTAGAACTACTCATTTCATTTTTTTAGTTGTTGTTGCATTAGTTCATTATCTATCTCCAGATATCTATCAATTTAATTTGAGAGAAGAGTGAAAAGTAAATTAATGTGACAGAAATATTTTAATCAATTCTGCCATACTCCCTACACCCATACCCCCCCCCCCCCTTAAAAAAAGGAGAAATTACTTACGCATTTTTTTCATTTATATTAACGTACTGTTGTTTTTGTATTAAACGATTTATTCGCCTAGCAGGAAAATTATATTTATAAATAAAAATACTATAAAAAAATTACTCGATTCAGGATTTTTTATAATCGCACTGATTTATTGATAAAATTCATTAATTTCTTCTTGCTCCAGGTAGCCTAGGTGGTAGCGCATCGGCTTTCGGTGCTGAGGGTGCTAGGATCGAATTCTGACAAGCGCCATTAAATACCGCCGTGTCTAGGCTGTATATGGGCACGTTTAATCCGTAGACCGGAGAGTCCCTTTATGAGGTCAAAGAGGGTGGGGAAAGTTACGATCCCCCCCCCCCCCCCCCACAGATCTCGCTCCTGGGGGTGTTCCATAAAAATTGAGGTGGTACCTGGCTAAGTTTACGAAAATCATTGAGGCAAAATATATATTTAATAGACGCTGGGGTAATCTAGTGGTAGAGCGTCGGTTTTCGGTGCTGAGAGTGCTCGGATTGAATACTGACAAGCGCCATTAAATACCTCCGTGTCTAGACCGGATATGGACATGTTAAATCCGTGTGCCAGAAAGTCGCTCTAAGAGGTCAAAAAGGGTGGGAGGTTACGTTCCCCCTAAATATCGCCAAAATTGAAGTGACACCAGGCTAAATCGGACTCCGACCCTTGTGGTGTCGACCCTTGTGGTGCTAAACCGGAAACGCATCCCTCAACCCTCTAGGCTATATGGACCTGGTCTTTAATGAATTCCGGCCACGGGGCATTACGAAAAAGAACATTTTTTATTCTTCCCCTATTTAAACGCCACACAAGCATTGCTGTAATGTTCGTTTTATTTGAAAATTTGGCGAATATGAGAAAGATAGAAGAGAAATATCTCAAAGTGATAATAAGAGCAACTTCATTCTAAAAAGCATAGCTATAACGTAGCCCGCGTAGTCGTTGAGCTTAATATCATTTTGAGATACTATATGTTTAAGATTTTCAGAAGGTATTTTTTAAATTATTTCAAAAAAGATTTCAAAGATATATTTCTCTTTAGTTTAGTAAATTCTAATTTATCAGAATAACCGATCCTCTTGTACACAACTTTATAGGAAAGAGATTTAATCATATAAAAGTGTATATCCTGCTAAAGAATGAGCCGTTAATAAAAATAACTAAATATATTATGAATTTAGAAATTTAATCAGCATCATAATCTGCACATGGTAAATCAGGACGTTGGAAATCGCTATAAAAAGTGTGTTGACAATATTGATTTTTAATTTGCTTTTGTAAGCTGTTTTTTGTACACCCTAAAAAGTCGTCAGTCCACTTACTAAGCAGACAAAAAGTAAAAGGTAGACAGGAATTTCAACAGTGCTCTGCCCTCTAAGGCAAATTATATTTTTATTAAAAGCAGAAAATTTCAGTCATAATCAGAAATTAAATAAACTTTCTCATCTTATATTTTTTTTCACGCAAATTAAATCTGACATTTCTTGGTTGCAAAAAAGAAAAATTATCCATTTCATTTTTTTCGATTGTTTAATAGCAGAGCTTAGATGCCAGCTTTGACGTGTGCTAGTGATAAGCAGTAATTAGGTTACTTTTGAATATGAATGTATTCCATTGTGCATTCTTTATTAAAAATGTAGATTGGGCAATTTAACCATTTATCGGGGATTCCCAGTACATAGCTATTGAATTCACCGAGGAAATCCCTCCATTTTGAAATTTATGTTCTTAATGTAGTATAACAAAGCCTAAACGACCAATTATTATGTATTCTTCAGAAATTTTGAGCCCCTCACAGTGAAACTTTTTGGTGATAATGATTCTAGGATATGGCTTTTTTACAACCCACGAGTCCATGTAATTAATCATAGACTGCTTTATTTAGTTTAGTTAGAGCTTTTTTATGTAAATATTGGTTCGAAATTTCAAATTTTGCAATTGAGTTTCTATTATAAGGTATTCAATTTTTAGTCTGTTTAAATTCAAGGATTCTTAAGGTAGAATAATGGGCTTAAAATATTCTGTTATTTTAACTTAAGGCTGCTGGTTTCTAACCCTATTGGATTATCTCACTTCAGTGTTAACCTAGGGAGAAAATTTTTTCAATGATTACCGATTTGGATTTAAAGATTCATTTTAAAAAAATTGTACTCCGTAATAGAGAAAGAAATTTTACACCTGGGGGTATTTTTTGTTTTTCAAAAAAATGCAAATAATATTTTTAAATTTAAATTATTCGAGGGGGGGGGGGGGGAGAATTTGGTGGAATTTTGTTTTAAACACTTATAAATTCCTTTGGTGGACGAAATCTATAAAATGAATTCTGTTGCAAGGTGCAGAAAAGTTCAGGCTATCTGAAAATGCCATTTTTATTGGATTATCAGCATTTATGTAGCTGTAAATAGTAGACAAATTTTCTCCATTGCTAAACATTGATGTCAGCGAATCGAATAGGGTTAACACACAGCATACAGCACGAAACATCCTTATGCATTATTTTTTTTTTAGTGAAATAGTGTATAAGATCACTTTATTTCATCCTGATAATTAAACAAAATATATTTTAACTCTCGGTACAGCGGAATCGCGGCAAACACATCGAGACTAAAACCGAACATTTATTGGCATAAATTGGATGGCAGGGAAAAGCGAAATATAATGCATTTGTACTTCCTTTTACCCTGAAATTAGAGAAAGTCAAAGGTCCATAATTCCCTTGCAAAAAAGAGCCGAAATTTTCCTTTGCCTCCAACCCCTTCTTCTATTAAAAAGGAAAATGCGAGATGCAATTTAATTAAAATCATCAGCGACTCTCGTTGCATGTCCTCCACTTTTAATCACGGTTTCGTCATTGTTCGGAAGTGAAGTGAAGAGATCGTCAGGAGGACCTTTTATTTTTGTTAAATTAACTCATTATCTCATCGCCTGAGATCCGTCAACTTAATTTTTGGGAGAAGAAAAAAAAAATGAGATGAATGTAGTGAAGAAAAATTAGGATGCCTTTGTCTTTCGGCGAGAAGGAAAAAAGAACAGTTTATTTTATATTTTCAATTTATAAGCATGGCAAAATATGCATTTAAAAAAACCTTTAGTCATAACAATTGTACTGTAATTAAAAATATTCATGGTAATTAAAAGAAGGAAACGTAAATAGCAAAGACAGATCCTCAACATCGGGTAGAAGGGATATTAAAGAAAATTACATTTATTAATCTGGAGAAATAATACAGCGTGATAAATTTTTAATTAAATTTCGTTTGTTAAACTTTCAGCTTGACGTTTTACTGTAACTCTTTCTACAGATAAAACTTAGGTGTTTCCCAAAAGTACTTATAGATTTAAACTCTTAATTGAGACTTTCTCCAACTGAGAAGAGGGGGTGCAGTTGTTTTTTAACAAACCCACGTATATTGATAAACTAATGAAAATGAAGTTTTTATAAACACTTTATAAACGATCCCTCTAAAGTTAAACTTTTCAATCTCAAACTACCGTAAAGAATTCTTCTGTCGTTGGCAGATTTTACATATCTCACTTCTCAATAATCACTTTATTAATTCCTGTATGGCCTAAAAGAAACCTTACTGATAATAACTCTTTTGAACTTGTAATGAACTCAAAAACATATCTCGTGATGTTAAACTTTAATTTTGAATCTCTCTTTTTGCTAAGAAAATAAAATTTGAAAGAATCATGATAACACGCCTAATTTTTTTAATTTATCTTATTCAAGGAGAATCTTGGAACAACTTAAATTATAATATCAAGGAATATTACTTTAGACTAGAATAAAAAACAGTTTAAATTTTAATAATTTCTATAAACTGTCGGGAGGCTTTGCTATGGAATACCTTTTAATCCCGCCTTTAATGTAACTTTTACATACAATATCTTTAAAACATTATTCCATTTTATGTGTTGTTTAATCAGTACAGATATCATTTAATACAAGTAGATAATTCTTTTGATGTCCCCTGTCTTACGTTATCTATTGCCTGCAAAATCGGACGTAAACCCAATCCCTTTATTAATTATAATCGGTAATAAATTTCCTTTCATCATTGTCTTGAGTTTCCGAATCTGCTTATAGCTCCGATTCTTCAGTTTATAGAATGCCTGTGTGTATCTGTATGGCCAGCTGCAATATAAAACTGTATTTTTTCCACTTATAGTTACCGCGCTGCTTGTCAACAGCAGAATTTAATGCCCTAAATATTTAGTCATTAGTAAAGGTTTCACGGCTAACTCTTCACTCAACCAAAAGAAACCAAAATTTTGAGTTCATTAACAGCTGCGACTACACATTTACCGATTAATAAGTTAGTGATCGTCCCATTTTACCCTCCTCTAAGGTTAAAATTGAAACAATTCTGCTCGACTTCAATTTTAAGAATACATTTAAATCTATTGACAAACAGCTTCTTCCTGCAATAAAAACTGTTACCCTTTAATTTCGTAAAAGAGGATTGCATATAACACCTCTCAATGATTTTAATTATCCTCATACACGCCAAACTAATTTACTCCAACCCACAAGAAACAAAAAAATACTTTCTGGTCTTCTAAACAGTCAAAAAATCTTAAAGGCAAATAAGACTTCTTAACAGTTCGAGCACAGTTTTAAATTTCTTACGTTATTCCTTGTAATCAGTCGTCTTTAAATTCGCTTTTCTGGAAACATTAGCAATCTTCCGTAATGCATTGGTTATGGTGAAACGCGTGTCTGTCTCATTTCTATCAGCTGATAAAGCTTTTGTATGTAAATAAATCAATTTCCCCAGGTTCTTCCTCTTTCAAATTTATTCCACTCATTAGTACTACCTTAGATTTTCAAAAAGTATACTATGTGTTATTTCTCAAATACATTTCAGCTGAAGTATACCTATGTGGCATTTATTAATATATTGATGCGGTAGAAGAGCAGCACGAAGACATAATGTGGGGACTTACAATACTAAAATAACAGGTAGTTTAGTTAAGATAAAATTTAGTGATTTTAATAAACGTTTACTTAGTGATTAGTAGATATTATCCTAAAAAAGGCTGTCTATATACTCTAAATCTTTGGAAAATGAAAATTAAAAATTGATAAACGGCACCGTAAAAGAGTCTTCATATAAATAAATTGGGTCTTTCCCTTTCATTCAAATGGAATGATTCATTACAAGCAATTTCATAAAGCTAAAATAGTATGAAAAATGGCAGAAAAATTAGCTTAAAAGAATTAATAAGCTATTAACCATCAAAGTGGGACCAGGGCAACCTAGTAGTTAGCTCGCAGGAATTCATCACTGGTCCTTATCAGATCGAAAACCAACAAGCGCCACTCAATACTCTCGTGCAAAACCCGAGGATGGGTGTGTTAAGGGGATGCCTCAGTTGAAAAAAAGTAATTTTGCAGGAAAAACATACTCCAGTGTTGCCAGGAAAGGGGCGGTTACTCTCCTCGAATATTCTTCCAATCAGAAGGCCTAAATATTGCCTTTCCCATTACGTAACTACTTCCGTTTCTCGTTGTGACGTCTGGTTGTCGCGTTAGAATATCACCTCATATACTGTACGTGTAGTCATATGGCAAAAATTTGAATGTGTTTTTGAATGTGGTTGCTACTGTTTTTAGTTATCTTTCAATATGTTTCTTTTGTTTTTGTGAGTCCCAGACATATCTATAACATATAAAAACTAGCTGAATACCCGTGCTTCGCTGCGGAGTACATTCAAATTAAATACAACGGTCAATGTATGCAATTAATACCAAAAAAATATATATATTATCTAATAGAACATACTAAAGAATATAGTTAATATAGCACAGTTTGAGGAACATTTCTTTTACTGTGTTTTGATATTTTTTTGATAATGTCCTATCGTCTGCCGTATTAGAAGGAAAAAAAAATTTGTCAATTTATTTCGTTGTTATGCACGTGGCGCAAAATTAGTTTAAAGTATCACAAAAAGAAAAGAAACCACGTGATCAGCATTTAATAAATTAAATTCTAAAAATTAATCTTTAAAAATTCACCAAAAATCAGAAAATGGAGGTAAAGATTCAAAAAAGATTTCCTTTTAAAGGAATGTTTCGGATCTTTCTCGTGATATGAATTTTATAACCCTCGGATTATTATTTTAAATGCAAACTTTAAAGAATGTTTCAAAAACAGCTTAAAAATTTAATTTAAAAAAATCTAAGAATTTTTCAAAAATCTTTCTTAGTGCACCCCTACACAATAATAAGAATCCCCTTTCAAAATTTCAGCCATTTAGGTCCTGCGGTTTGGCTTGTGCATTATATATCAGTCAGTCAGTCAGTTACGGAACTGTTTTATATATATAGATGTATGTATGTGTGTGTGTGTATGCAAGTATCTATGTATGTTCCAGCATCACTCTGGAACGCCTGGAGCAATTTCAACCAAACTTGGTACACATATTACTTACAATCTGGAAAGAAACACTGGGGGGTAAGGCACCCCTAGCACTCCTAGGGAGGCAGAGGGTAAGGGGAACATGTAAAAATAATAGAAAACGACTGATATTAGTGTCGAATCCATAGTTTTCGGGGTCGTTGAGACGAATAGTGACACATTCGATACCGTTTAGGTGCAAGTTCAGTCCCCCCCAATCAGCATTGGGGGAAGGAGAGAAGGAAGAAGGGGTCAAAAAACGTCCAATATACAGGAGAGTAGTGTCGAAACCATAGTTTTCGGGGTCGCTGCGACGAACAGGGACACTCCCGATTGCATTTAAATTCAAGTTCAGCCTCCAATCAGCGTTGGGGGGAGGGGGAAACAAATTTCAAAAATGTCCGCGAATAGTGTCGAATCCATAGTTTTCGGTGTAACTGAGAAGAATACAGGAAACTAAAAATGCTGTTTATAATCAAGGTTTGAGGTAAATTAATAATAGTGTGAATTTGTAATTTTACTTTATCATTTGTATACTGTATTTACTTTTAAATACCTGTAAATTCAATTACTTAGGTTTTACACTATAGGTAGAATCCCTTCCTTTTTCTGTGAAATAAAAAAATTGGGAAGAATAAATACCCGGGCAACGAAGGACAAACAGCTAGTTTTTTTTAAAAAAAAGGAAAATTGTCATGCATTAAAGAATTGCTTTTGTGGCAAACACTATTTTTCAATAAGATCAATTAATAAAATCCTTTTCGCTTCTATTTACAAGTGCGCGTGTTCTTGAAAATAAACAAGGATACTGTAGAAATTTTATCAATTTCTTAGATATAATATGATGTGTAAGGTGCTAAGTCAAAAACAATAAGGAAAAAATCAAATAGTATCTCAAAGAAAATACCTATAACCCAACTTCTAATGGAAATTTTTTTTAACTTTCAATCCTCACGCATAGAGCAAATGAAAAAATGAATAAATTGTAGAGAAAAAAAAATTTGAATTTCTGCAGTTTTTTTCAGTTATCATTTGTTTGTAATAAGTTTACTATTATGAAAAATATCGAAAATACATTTAAAGTCATCATCATGGGAACACAGTAGACAACTTTAAAATAAACTAAAGACAGACATATTGCTCAATTATGGTTTCTCGTAAAATGCAGTTAAATTTTTCATCGTGAGAGCACAGTGCATATTAGGGAGCAATAAATAAGCATACTGCTCTTTTCTGGAGTCTTCCAGAAAGCATTTCAAACGTCATCACGAGAAAAGAGATCCTAATTTATAAACGACTTATACAAAACGTATATATTTCTCATTTCGTTTCTCGTAAAATGATTTCAAAATTTTTCACCAAACGAACACAATATATAACACATTACACATAAGAATTAAGGTAGAACAGAAAGAGAGTAGTAATTGTACTTCGTATTAGAGAAAAAATTTTACACCTTGAGGCATTTTTCAGTTTTTAAAAAAATGCATTATTTTAAAACTTAAATTATTTGGGGAAAATCTGGCATAGTGGGTTTTAAATGCTCATAAATTCCTGTGGTGGACGAATTATAAAATGAATCCCATTAAAAGGTGCAGAAGAGTTAAAGCCATCTGAAAATACAATTTTATTACATTTTATCAGCATTTATGTAGCTGTCAATAGTAGACACACAAAGCGTTCCAAGTTTCATTAAATCTATTAACTTGCAATAATTTCAAACAAAACAGATCTCCATGTTCAAATTAGATACAAAATCAGATGGAGAATTAAAAATTTTCTAACTAGTACATGTTTTCCGATAATGAACCATCTCTTGGGGCTTCTTTTCGAATTAATCTAATCGCTATCTAAACTATCTAATCGCTAGGGAGGGCGAAGCATGTATACTATTGCTGAAAAATTAAAGAAACCTTTTCTTATAGATATAAATTCTTGAAAAATTGGAGATAATTTCATTAAAGACATAAATAGCATACCACTTTCTGATACTACAATGGCAAGGCGAAAAAATTAAATGGCACAATACTGTGAACATGAACTTTTGTGACAATTAAAATCTTATTCGCATCATTTTACGTTGCATTTAGATGAATCTACAGATGTCGCCGGCTTAGCTATTTTGATTGTATTGGTTCGTTACGTTTTTAATTCTTCAATCCAAGAAGATATGATTTTTTTTGTAAACCACTTATAGGAAGAAATACTGGAGAAAAATCTTTTAAACTTATTAATTCATACATGCAAGAACATGAACTAAGCTGGGATTTATGTTCACATATTTGCACTGATGGTACAAAATCTTTATTAGGCCCAGAAAAAGGAGCTATATCACGAATTATTGCAATACCTCCACATATTGAACATTCTCATTGTTGTCTTCATTGTCATCAGTTAGTAGCAAAAATAATGTCAAAAACATCAAAGAACATTTTGGATAAAGCGGTACAGATAATGAATTTTATGAAAAAATAATTAAATTCAAGATTATTTAGACTATTATGCAACGAACTATCTATCACACATAAAACCTTGTTGTTACATGCGAGAGTGCGATGGTTAACGTGTGGTAAAATCTTAAATCAATTTTTCTTATTAAAAGATGAAATTAGAATTTTTTTAAATGATCGTAAACATGAATACGCTCAAACTTTAAATGAGGAAATATAGTTACAGCTATTGGCATATTTGGCGGATGTATTTACAACTTTAAAGGAATTTAATAAATCTCTTCAAGGCCTAAAAGTTCATATTATTGAAGTGAACAATAAAATCAATGCTTTAATTTTAAATTTAGATTTGTGGGAATCTTATGTGAAAAAAAATAATACGCAATGTTTTAAAAAGCTAAAGTGATTTTCTAATTGAAAATGGAATAAATTTGAATAAAGATGTTAAAGACATAATTCAGGAGAATATTTTACAATTAAAAACCACTATCAGGGATTTTTTCCTTAACAAGAAGAGTCCCATCACTGGATTACAAACCCATCGACCGGGTTTGTAACCAGTTGCGCCGTGTGCGTGGCTCCATTCAATTACATAGGTTACGACTCAACACGGACTGGTTTGTGATTCGAGTCAGTTATCAGTTTCTTTTGAGTTGCCCCGTGTGCAGACGGCCTAAGAGTTCCTTAAATAGACAAAGTTTGAAGACCACTGACTTAGAGAATGAGAGAAACAGTATTACTATTCTATCCAGTGGATCTCGAAACTCACTAGCAAGCACAAAATAAAATGAATATGTACAACCGGAAATAATCCCTCCACCCCATCTGCTTCAGGTCTATAAATAGAACCTCCGCTGGACACAGAGGCTGAAGGTCGAGGGGGAAGGTAGCTATCTTCCCCCACTTCAATGAGGGGAGGAGTTTGAGGCGAAACCTCACGTTTTACAGCTGGAAAAGCAAAATTATTAATTAGAATACTAATTACCCATTAAATGCCAAAAAAATGCCAAAAATATCTTTAAAAAAAGCCTAAAGTTTCAAGATTTGCGTCTTGTTTTCCAAATTTTTAAATTATTATCAGTTATTTTGTGACAGAGCATTTTAGCAAGCAACGTCTCTCGTTTTGGAAATTTGAAAATGTAACTTAATTTTAAAAAAATATTTTGAATAATAATAAAAACAAATTAGCAAAGCTCCGCATTTATTTTTGAAGCCTACTTTCTGATTCCGAAAACAGAATTCAAAAATATTCATTAGGAAACCCGGTATGCGAAATGTTATTTCGCCATTCATTAACATTGAATCGTACATCTGCGAGGTCTACTGATGCACCCCCTTAAATCTGAAGGCGAAAAGTCCAACCCCCCCACTTTTTTTGAAGGGGTGGGGGGGGGGGGTACGAATCCACCAGATGTCGCCCCTTGAGATGTTCTGTCAAGATTGTAGTAGCAGAAAGACGAACTCTGACTTTTGTAGTGCCCAGTAGCCATTATCTAAACAGAACCCCACACCTTCACCCTGCAACCTTAAATGAATCTGGTAAGGATAAATCCGGCCAGGGGAGATTCGTAAAGATAACAACAATAACCATCAAAACATTTGAGACGGATTATTCCGTTACACATTTTCAACCTGAAAAGCGTTTATGGAAGATTATCGCCCCCTTAAATTGGCATTCAAAAGCGTCTCTGCACAATATTGTACAATATTGAGGCTTTTGAATACCAAACTTACATGATGGGATTATTTTTCCGAGACGCTCTTTCGTAAGAAATACACAGAAAAAAATATTAATCATTTAAAAGATTAATGCTTATATTTATCATAAATATCAACTTACTTTTCATATAGCTTTTAAGCTCTGTAGGCAGCAAATGAAAAAATAACCCTCATTTGAAACATGTAAAATAATATGGGAATTTTGGAGATAAGAAATGATCAAGCCATATTACTCTGTTGTTCAAAGTTATCTTTACTCACAAAGAAAAGCGAACATATTACAATTTAAGCCATGGTATGTTTAATCAGATCATCGATAGAATTCAAAAGAAAAATTGTTCGATTTAAACCGTTACCAACAAATAGCACATTATCCTTGCAAATGACGGAGAAATCTTGAACAAATAGAGATATATATATACTGAAACTGTCTCCCGTTGTCTTTTCCTCTTGAGTTGGCTACAAAAATGTATATAAATTCCATTACACGAGTGCGTATAAATCCCCAGTTCCTTTATATATACATAGACATCGATACACACACATATATATATATATATATATATATATATATATATATATATATATATATATATATATATATATATATATATATATTCATTTATTTACTTACTAGTATGATTCTTGAAACATTTGTGAAAGATTTCATGGAAATCTTTTAGACACGTTTGTGTTTGGTAAAAGGGGAAGATGGTTTCATGTTATTAATGTTTTTCTTTTGTTATATTTACGTAGTTTCATTTACTGTTATGGATATATTCAACCGTGGGAGGTTTGTGGTGTGTTACTATTCCATAAACTGAAAAACTTGTATCCACAAAGGTGGGTAATGGGGATGTTTTACATTTATAACAATAAACAGGGGAGATTTCCTTTTAAAGTAAATCCCTTTTATCTTGCTGTAGGTACACTGTATCCATTATTAATATGAATAAAAACTATTTGGGGCGTGTGTGCACACTCCTAGGAAATGTTGAAAATATTTACGGAATAAAGTAAAATGAAATGAGGACTATATTAATATATTATACAAAACAATAACAAAATTCTGCATTACATAGAAAAATATGGATTCTGTATTATAATACTCTCTTGTATTTTGCACGTGCTGGGGCAGAATGGGCTCTCACCCTTCCAAGTGTATTAAAAAACAAACCAAACAATTTACAGATAAAAACTTTATATTTTCGAAAGTACTTATAATGTAGTTTTTTTCACTAATTTTTGAAAAAACAAACATCTCTCAGGTGGCGCACGTTATTTGTGATACGCTGCCGGAGCTGTTCTCTAAATTTTTTCACCATTTTGTTCCTAATCTTTGGAGGAATGGTGCCAACTTCCTTACGAATCAGGGACTCACGGATTCGATTCCATTTTTTCAGGTGTTCTAATATTCCAAGGACGATCACTTGGTTTCCTTGATAATGCAGACTTGCTCCCACATTTTAAACCCATCGTAGGACTATTTATCGATCAGGAATGGCATTATTTGCCTAGAGCACGAAGCGCGTCCTATATGTACTTTGTGAGGCGGTAGCAGAATTGTTGTTTTTAAAGAACGCCTTGGTAAGGAAACCGCGATGTTCACCGGACCAACTCATGGTGTCTGCTGATAACTAGAAAATCCACAAGAACTGATTCCATCTACCACAGCGCCTTATCTATACCACTCTCTTACCAGTGACCATTGCCAAGTGATGGCCGAAAGGCTAGGAAGCTGGCGTTCGGTTCAGATCATGTGGGTTCGAGTACTAATGTTGGCATGGATATTTGTAGCCGTTCGAAATCGGCTTTAAACTGTAGGTCCCGGTCTAATTAGCCCTGGGGTATCAAAAAGTTGACGTAGTGCTCCAAACCAAACCAAACCAACCAGTGACCTTCAGATATGCAGGAGTCCATTCTGCCGCACCCTGTACATATGCGTCATTGGAAATTATTCTCACAATTCGCAAGATAGTTGGTAGAATATAAATTTTGAAATAATGACATGTGAATAAAAACCCACTCCCTGCGGATGCTTTTTTAATGGCGCCCAAGCGTTTAAATATTGGACTGGTAAGAAGAATAAAACGTAAAGATTTTTAATCTTTCATGTAATTGAGCCTGAAATATTATATTTGTTCGGTTTATAATTGTCCGAACGTCAGCCGGAAAAACTGGCGAAGGAATCTAAAGAATCAATATATTATACCCTTCATGAAGTAGAAAAAGATACAATACTTGTATACAAATATTTTTTCATATAATTTACTGTCAGAAAAGTACTTATATTGCAGCAAAAACGCATGTCATTGAAGTCTAGAAGAAAAACTTAAACTCAGATGCAATTCGCGTTTCGCAAAATGTTCTCCCTATGTTTTTCGATCAGAAACGTGTTTGCTTTTTTGATGCTCTTCGTAAAAACACTACATATTTTATGCTCTCCGTAAAAATCTTACATATTTTATGCTCTTCGTAAAAAGGCTATATATTTAGAATCGATTCAGGTTTGAGATTTCTTTTACTCAATTTCGCCCCAAGAAGAAAGAAGTCACACTTATGACCATTATTAATTCACACACACCTTACATTTAATTTCATTACCAGCAAAGAATGTGATATCTTGGATTAACACACTATGGATTTCTCTCACATAGGAGTAAGGATGATTTAAGTGGCATTTAAGCATAAATTGAAAAATTGTCATTCCAATTGTTTTCCTCAGTATTCGGTCTTTCTTCAGTCTGCATTTTCAGCTTAGAAATGGGTAGTTTTTTTTTTTACTTTTCCGAATTTTAAACTGAATTTTAACTTGAAATGTCGTAAACTGGGACAACAGACAGTGAAAATATAGGAATTACAGGAAATGTAGGGAAAAAGTAAACAAGAATATTTTGTATTAGTAAAAACATTTTGATTCACTGGTTGACCAAACACTTTTACATTTATGAATTGTTCATAGACAACCGCACTTAACACTCTTTGGCCTAACGATGAACTATTTATTAAGTTTAAGCATGTCGTCACCCCTCTAATTACACTGGGGAATATAAGAAGCTGTGACCCCTCATATAAAATACAGGGTGGTCGAAAATTATTGAGAGCACTTCATGCTTGAATAAAAAAAGAACAAATTGATGTACGTACATGTTTATTATTTTCTTGGAAATACAATTTAAAACTGTTTTACACAACAAAATTTTAAACATTAAATAACTTCCACATAAGCCGATAGATGGTGCGACAACATTTCGCCAAAAAAAAATTACCAATGGTGTCAGTCTGCAAATGGCTGCCATACAGGAAAAAAAAGCAATGTGCGTTTTGTGGTTCCACGAAAACAAATCCATTGTAACTTATTTTGTACTTTTTTTTCAAGTGTAAAATGAGCTAGAGTGGTCCAAAGTTGAAAAAATGAGGAAAAAAAGGAGTTACAATGGATTTGCTTTCATGTAACCACAAAATTCACTTTGATGTTTCCAGTACGGCAGCCATTTGCAGTGCATTTCATGTTTGAAAAAAAGAGAACAAAATCAGTTGCAACGGATTTGCTTTCATGGAACCACAAAACACACATTGCTGTTTCCTGTGCGGCAGCCATTTGTAGTGCATTTCATGCTTGAAAAAAAAAAGAACAAAATCAGTTGACACGGATTTGTTTTCATGAACCCACGAAACGCACATTGCTGTTTCCAGTACGGCAGCCATTTGCAGTGCATTTAATGTTTAAAAAAAAGAGAACAAAATCATTTGCAACGGATTTGCTTTCATGGTACCACAAAACGCACATTGCTGTTTCCTGTGCGACAGCCAATTGTAGTGCATTTCATGCTTGAAAAAAAAGAGAACAAAATCAGTTACAACGGATTTGCTTTCATGGAACCACAAAACGCACATTGCTTTTTCCTGTACGGCAGTCATTTGCAGACTGACGCAATTAGTAAATTTTTTTTTTGAAAAATGTTGTCGTGCCATCTACCGACTTATGTGGAAGTTATGTGATGTGTAAAATTTTGTTGTATAAAATTGTTTTAAATTGTCTTTCCAAGAAATCAATAATCCTGTACGTACCTCAATTTGTTCTTTTATTTATTCAAGCATGAAATGCGCTCAATAACTTTGGACCACCCTGTATATTTATAGTGTATCCTCAAATGTTTAAGAGAAAAAAAGTTAAATTATTACATGCCCACATTCCGTGTCTTTCGTTTCGAAAACAAAAACAGAAAAATGTAATAAAAGTAATTAAAAAATAACAATTTATCACACTTTGTGATTATTTAGCTGATACAATCCCAGACGACCTGCAGTCCTGGCAGACGGTCTTGTAACATATTCCGTGCTCGGTGTCAAAGCCGACACGATAGGTAGCGTCACACCGGTTATGTATAATGATAAAACAGCTTACTAATAAGAACTTGTTTCACTAATATCAATTTATTAGGGATTCTGGATTAGAATATTTCTCGATTAGGTCGTATTCTGGAACATCAATTTAAACTAGTAATGTCCGTTGAAGTCTGCGACGCACGTTAAAGATTGTCCGTTCGGCTGGCTGGATGCTCTGTCGCTACTGATCGTCGATCGGGCCTTCAGGAAATAAAGCTCTAATCGCAGAAGTCTCAGTTGCTAGGATCGGATTCCATTCGTCGGAACCGGCTGGAATGAGGCGAAACTCGAACTCCAAACACAATTTGATCTAATTATCACAGAGTAGTGGACGGCTCGTCCCACACTCTCACTAAAGAAGCTAGCTGCTTCGAAAATAGAGACGATCAAGCTTTGATCTCTAAACGACCCTTCTCAGCGAGAAAGAGGTCTTCACCCTCCGGAAACAGGATCGGGATCGGCATAGGATCTGGATCAGATACAACAACAAAAACAGTCACCGACTCTCCTCTCCTCTCGTCTCCTTCGTAAAAATCGCATGCATCCGCTTTTAAAACTTTTTCCCTGGCGGGATCTGTAACAACCCCGCTCTTTGATCTTGGGATCTAATAGGCCCTTGGCTTGGCCCGTGTGCAAAACGATACCTGTTTTTCACATCGTTATCGCACGGTGGATCATTACGGCCTCTCATCAGGGGGATGGTCTCCCATTGTTACTCTTTTGTGTTATAGTGTCTTCGCTCCAGACATCGGGGCGCCTCGCTATTGTAAGTCGCTCCTCACCTGCGAGTCAAACAGCTGACTCTTTTGTAAGCCACCCCTCGCCCGAGGAAAACTATTGCATCTTCGCAGTTCGCCGATGGGCTTACTCTGTTTGAAGCCGAGGTTAATAAATTTCCTGGGCCATAAGAAGGAGAAATGTCACAGTCTATACCAAAATATTATTATAATTTCCTTGCGCGAGTAACTTACTTGAGTAACTTGGAAAAAGTTTTCAGTGTCACTAAAATTCAGATATTTTGTGTTACTGCAAACGTTCTGATTCACTGGTCGACCAAAAACTTTTCTCAAACCAACGCAAGTATGTTTTTTCAATTTACTTTTATTCAAATCACGAAACATAAAGTATTATAAGTAAATTATTAAAAAAAACGAAATTATTCATATTTTTAGCACAGGTTTCCTTAATCCTATTTGAAATGTACCCTGTGATTCACCAGTTTCACGAAAGAAGACGCACAAAAAAAAATCGCCAATAAGCTTTTAACCTCTCGCTTCGTTAAATATAATATAATAAAAATCTTAGTTTTTTTAATCCTTGTCTCCTCCCGTTTAGTTGAAACGTAATTAAATACTCCTCTTTAAATATGGAAGCCTTTACTTTTAATCACGGTCTAGTCATTTCGCGTAAGACACGCCGTGTACAGCCTTGTTAAGTTCTTAACTTTTTTTTTTTCTTCCTTATGAACTTTCCTCCTTACCTAAGATCTATTATCTTAATTTCGAGGGGAAAAACTTCGGAACAGAATGAAAATATATTAAAAAAAATTTGGGATGATAAAGTAAATATAAAGAAAAGTTATGAGGCATTTTTTAGCGACGCAACGCACACGGATTCTTAATTCAGCCATTGATTTTTTCCCTTCTTTCTGATAAGGGACGGTATAGAAGAAGCGAGAGCTGGTGCAAAACTTGTTGGAAACGGGAGACAAGGGAAAATATTATGTTGGAAGGATTTGGAATTCCAATTTCATCCACCCCTTACGAACGAGACCACCCCTCGAACACTTGTAAATTCAGGATATATTGATAAAATTTGAAGTGGAAAACAAACAAAAAACGTGTTTTGACGAATTATTGACTCTTTTTGTGTTCATGAAGGGAAGTAATCGAGCTTCAACTTGATGTAGGGATAAAGTAATTGATTATTAAATGCCTCGTTTAGTTAATGAACATGAAAGTTTTTTTTTTTTTTTGATACAGTGGAATCTCGATCTATCGTTTTTCAAGACACCGACTGAAATGAACGATAAATGCGGGAAAACGATAGATGCGGAAATAAAACAAAGCAATATGATCGTCTCGACTAGGTGAAATAAACGACTCATACAGAAGAACGATGATTCGGGGAACGGTCGATCAACATTCCACTATATTATTATATCTATCCGCCAGTCTAAATATTGATTTCTCGAGTTCTTTTAATATCCATGATACGAACTTACAAACTGCTTGTGTTTGTTGATATTAGCATACAGCGGCCGTTGAAAATTTACTATAGTTAATTGATGCTCTCCTCATTCTTCAAACTATTTGATTTTTAAGAAACTTTAACCATTAATATTCTGCGCCACGTATAGTCGTTAGCGTTCTCAGCTGCCACGCAGTGGGTTTGGGTTCAAATCCCGAATAAGACTATATCTAACCGTATATATACATATACATACATATATATATATATATATATATATATATATATATATATATATATATATATATATGACTAAAGGTAATGCGACAGAGGAGGAAATATTGATAATTCTTAACCTGGAGATAGTGTATTTAAAACTATTAGATATATTTTTTATTTACATCCAATTTTTAATAAGTAGAGAGTTTCTCAATCATCCCGAACAGTATTCTTTGTTAAATAATGAAGTTTATTCATGAAGAGTCTGAGTGTATCCCTGTGCTGCAACGTCCAACGACCAGAACAAGGCCTTGGTCTCACATCACAAGCAATAGAGATATCTTCAAGAAGGAAACTCAAATAAGAGATATTTTTTTTTCTAACGCGGAGGAATTTGACGATAGAAATTCACTCTACAACACCATTAAGTCTTGCTGCCTACTTCATTATGGGAGCACCATTAAAAGGTGAGTCAGCATTTCTCCCGAGGACGGGACAACACGGTAACGTCCAAGTTGTGCTCTGGATTTGAACCCAAGTTTATATGGCGCAAGCTCATGACGCTAACTACTATACCAGAGGTGGGGAACGCGCGGCCTTCATAAAAGCTAGCACTTGTATTAATTAATATTTAATTATATAGATTACAATTTCCAAATCAATAGAATTAAATAAAGAACGGCATGAATGTATGTACAGTGTCGGCCAAAATAAAGTTGACATTTTGAAATTGTTGTCTAAAGTCGCTACAATTGTATATTTATCCAAATCAGTTTCGTTTAAAATGATTGTATGATACTTTAACTACACTTTATATGTAATTTAATGCTCAGAGTTTCTTAGCAATACTACCAGACATGTTATATGATTTCTACACAAAAACTATTTTCTTACTATTATTGTTGTGACTGACTTCAAGGACGTTAAAACGTATTATTTTTTCTGCAAAAAAATTATAATTAATGATTAATTTTATAACAAGTTTTTATCCTTATGTGAATACAAAAATATTTTATATTGTAAATTTTTATGTCAAATAATAAATAAATAAGGGCTTAATTTTTTTTTATTTTTCTATATAATGGACCAAATTGTTAAAAATATATCTAACTATAATAATTTCATAAAAGTCGATTTATAGGTTCATCAACTTATGCGGCCTCCTTTATTACTACCTAATTTACATGTGGCCTCTAATAGTAAAAAGGTTCCCCACTTCTGTACTATACCATGCGGGAAGCGGGATAAGGGATATAACTGGTAGAAGACATCAGAGATATTGAATCAGTCCTTCGCGCAAAGATCGCGTGTAGTTAAGTGCTGTAAGAATAAGTACACGACTATAATTTTTCAGAATCCGCATCAGGGTTACAGGACGGCCTGCTTAGAATCAGCGTGCTAAAATTTGATTTACTCTTACGGATAGACAATGGTCCAATTCGGGAAGATATTCGCTGATCCCACCAAAGAAATGATACGTTAAACTGATACAGCAACGTAAACTCTTGTATTCAATGTGTATGTGGATGATCTGATGTGAAGTGAAACGATATGCTCATGGGAAAATCTTGGTAAGGTTGACAATAAAATTAACTACCATTGTTTAGAAGGATGACCATAATACATGATGCATACATAATACATGACACGTGATACGGTCAAATGATACAAGCTTTGAAAGAGACACAATGCTAAATTCATACGAAAATAAAAACCTTTTTCGCTAAATTTTTTGTATAAAAAAACTCTAAAAATTTTGAAAAGGCAAACGCCATTAACTTTTTCCATTTAGATTCGAATAGTATAAAAAGCTTCTTTGTTTTATATAATCTCTTCCATTACGTAGAAGAAAGCTCTAATTAAAACTATCAATCTTTTTTAGGAAGGTTTATAGCCTTCTACTAACTATTGTTCCATTTCTGCGCAAGGGGAACACCGGCCTTTTCTATTCTGTATTTTATCCTTAATATTAGCTAGGTGAGGGAATAAAAAAATTTAATAACCGTCCAATGAAAAAAAAGTACCATTAAATAATGTTGCTTAATAGACAAGAGGGGTGTATATGGGATGATGGAATGCACATTCGCAAGGATAATTATTAATTTTAAGATAATTGGGAAAAGGAAAATTAATCAGGATGGGAAAGGTTTGCCGAGAACATCAATGATGATTTTGATGATGATGGGGGAATACTTAACCAACTAATGAATGGGACCTTTAGGATTTATTTTATCAGAGGAGTCAATGTTTCTAGAACATGGTGCCTGAATAAAAATTTATTTATTCACTCGTTTTTTGCTGTTTTAATGCAATTTTAAAATATATTTACACTTGAAGGACATTTAATTGAGCCAAAGTTTATAAAATACTAGCTGAAAACACGTTCTTTGTTACGGAGTACATTCAAATTAAATACAACGATCTAAGTATGCAATTAATGCCTATATATATATATATATATATAATAAATACGACGATCAATGTATACAATTGATGTAAAAAAAACAAAAAAATATATTTATAAGAAAATCGTAAGAGATATTTTTATAGACAAAATAATGTAGAACAAAATAATCAAATTAAATGTAATAGGAAATATTAAAGAATATAGTACAGTTAATATAGTACAGTTTGAGGAACATATCATCTTTTACTGTATTTTAATATTTTTTTGGATAATGTCCAATCGTCTGCCGCATTAGCAAGAAAATAATTTTTTTTGTCTATTTAGTTGTTATGCACGTGACGAAAAATTTATTTATTGTACCAGAAAAAGAAATCACGTGATCGGTATTGAATGAATTAAATTCTAAAAATTAATCTTTAAAAATTCACCAAAAATCAGAAAATGGAAGTAAAGATTCGAAAAAGATGTTATTTTAAAGGAATTTTTACGATCTTTCTCGTGTTATAAATTTTTTAACCCCCAAATTAATATTTTAAATGCAAACTTAAAAAAAATTATTAAAACGCTTAAAAATTTCATTTTAAAAAATCTAAGAAAATTTTTTCAAAAATCTTTCTTAGTGCACCCCTACACTATAAGAAGAACCGCCATGCGAAATTTCAGCCCTTTAGGTCCAGCGGTTTGGTCTGTGCATTGTATGTCAGCGAGTCAGTCAGTTACGGAACTGTTTTATATATAGATTTAATTAGTTTTCTATAATGACAACATCCTCACTATGCAGGACCTTGATTTGCTGAAATGCCTTTTTCTTTAAATTAACACATAAATACCGTATTTTTCGGACCATCAGATGCACCTCAAATTTATAGGAGGATTTTTAGAAGAGAATAATTTATATTTTGTTAGGTATATAAAGATATTTTCAATTTCTTACTTAATAAAGATAAAAAATAGATATAATAAAAATATATATAATAATAATAATAATATATATATATATATATATATTGTTCCGTTTTCCTGGGTTCGTTAGGGCTGAATAAGAATCTCTTCAGAAAGGTCACATAAAATAAATTTATTATTTTGTCAATTCTTCAGGCATATACACAAATTCAAACATAAAAGACGTAATAACTGTCTTCTATACAGAAGAAAATTCTAAAAACACAAGTTACGATACCAGAATTTTCAATACAATACACGCAGTTACAATACATTCAATTATCCCTAGGAAATTGAACTGAGTTCCAATACCAGTGTCAGGTATATTAATAGATTTCCAAAGCGCCCTCTATAGGTCAGCACACCTAGGTATTTCTAGAAGCTTCCAGAAAGGTTTAGTCGGCAAGCTGGCGAAATATCGCCAAATCTGGCGACCAAAATAAGTCACAAAATCAATTTCCAGTTTGGCGATAACTCTCATATTTGGCGAGATTCCCATATACTCCCATGTTAAATGCATACTTATAGGAGCTCTTCAATAGAAGCCATTTTAACAAAACAAAATGCAATATTTACAAAATTCGTAACTATATATATATATATATATATATATATATATATATATATATATATATACACTGCTGGCCACCCAAATAGCAACACCAAGAAAGACAAGAGATATCACAACAAAATTTATTTTGTAGATAACATGTTGACCAAGTATCAAATGATTAAATTTATAGACTTCTGTGAAGTGTGGTTCCTGCCAAAATCAGTAGCCAGAGAAGCCGCCATTGTTGGAGATCACCGCTGCCACACGCCTCGGCAAAGATTCAAAGAGACTTTGGATGAGTTCTTGGGGTACAGCAGACCAAGCAGCTTATACACGTTGCCAAAGTTGATCTGCTGTGGCAGCTGGGGATGGAATCTGGGTCAATCGTAGAGCAACCATGGACCACATGTTTTCTATTGGCGAAAGATCCGGAGAGCGAGGCGACCAGGGAAGCAATTCAATCTGGCGATTGACGAAGAACCGTTGGACAATGCGTGCCACGTGTGGTCGCGCATTATCCTGTTGAAATATGGCTGTGGGCAAGCCCTGAAGGTAAGGAAGGACAACCGGCTCCAACACCTCGGAAATGTAGCGCTGGCTGTTTAAAGTACCGGCAATGCGTACTAGAGGTGTGCGAGAGTGATATCCAATACCGCCCCATACCATAAAACCCGGTGCAGGACCAGTGTGGCGGTGCATAACGCAGCTGTTCAGCATTCTCTCTTCACGGTGTCTCCAGACTCGAATGCGACCGTCGTGGTGTTGCAGACAGAAGCGTGACTCGTCAGTAAAGACAATTTCATTCCATTCTGCCGTCCACATCCTTCTGTCATCGCACCATTGGCGGCCGAGACGTCTGTGGTTCTGCGTCAAGGGTAGACAAAGCAATGGACGTCTTGCGGACAGACCACTCTGCTGTAAGCGGCGTCGAATGGTACGCGCAGACACTGGATGATGCGTTACAGACTGCATGTGCTGTGGTATGGTTCGTGATGTGACTGAGCGATCCGTCACTGCCATGCGCACAATTTGCCTGTCATCACGTGAAGTGGTGCGCTGAGGTGGATGCGATCGAACACGCCTGTCCGTCGTACCCTCCTGCATCCAACAATCACATATCCGCATTACAGTTGTTTGGTTTCGTCCAACACGACTACCGATTTCCCTGAAAGATAATCCACAATCTCGGTAGGCCACTATCCTTTTTCTGTCGAACTCGGATACTTGATCAAAAGATGATCGCTGTTTTCGACGAGGCATAATTCATCGTTTTTTGAAAAAACCACAAGAAAAACACAATTGCCGAACTTGAAATCGTCGAAATCTCCAAGCCTTAAATAGCACTTTGAAGTGGCGCCACAGGCGCGCGTGATTTGCGTCTGCGCTGAAATTCTAATCATTTGCATATGTCACCTCCGCTAATACATGTTGTAAATTTCATGTTGTTTGCATGTTTCCTTCAGGGTGTTGCATTTACAGTGGCCAGCAGTGTATATATATTATAGAATATTAATTTTATTTCAAAGTTACCTTTGGACCATAAGACACACCCCAATTTTAAGTAGATTTCTTATGTAAAAAGGTAATTCTTATAGTCCAAAAAATACGATAACGAGTAACCATCAGAGTTTGCCAAATAAGGAGCAAGTTAATCATTTTGTCAGAGATCAAGGCACTAAAGAGTATGCGATGTTATTTACAATAAAAATATGATTGTATGTCAATAAATATTGAAGGAATGTGAAATCAGGGAAATGATGAATAAGAGAAAAAAATAATGCCTAAAGATGTGCGAATGAAGTTTTCTCCAAAACCTACAGAGTTTTTATCTGCAAATTATAGAACAAATTTTTATAAGAAATTATCTTCGGCAAATTTGCCCTACAGTAATCTAGAAACGATGTCTATGATTTTTTCTTTTATACTCCTGATAATTTTATATATTTACCCACTTTCCTTGTATTAGCGGAGAAAGATTTTACAATCGTGAAGGAATTGAGGAACCTTAAATGGGCTAGAGTATCCCAGAAAGGACTTAAGGGGATGGTGGACTTTCAAATTACGAAAAATCGAGCAAAAATTGGAATTTTTTGGGGGGATGTATTAATATTTTAAAAACATGTAAATATTGGAATGAAATGCATTTAAAATATGTAGTGAAAAGTAAAATGAAAACTTGGTGGCTTTACAAAAGTTAGTATTAAAGGTAGGTGAAAAAAAAATGTTTTAAATGTATTTTTCTCAAAATGAGTAATTTCCAGATTTGCAAGTCTTTAAAATGCTCCTCGCGTCATAATTTTTGACGAAAGTTTATGAAATTTATAATAAAGACTCCTGTAATACATGAAAATAAAGTTATGTATCCATTTTAGGATTCGAGGTCATTAAGGTTATCAAAGTTTAATTTGAGTGTACAAAAGTACAAAAATTTCAAGAAAATTCAGAGTACAAGCGTAAAAATATTGCCTGAAAATTAACTATTCATCGAAAGTACAAAAAAATACATAACTCTGTTCAGAAGGTATTTATAAGCTATATAAATGCAAAATTAAGGGGGAAAGTTTAAAATTGAGTCGCAAGGAGCATTTTAAAGAAGGGTAATTTAATTTCAATTTTTTAACTATAAAATATTTTTAAAAAAAAATCTATAAAATTTTATAAGGTGTTTAATATTGTTAGACTTTAATGAATATAAAAGCAAAGTTTCATATCTCTGGGGCAAAAATTTCAAAAATCGCTGTGAAAGGTCCACCATCCCCTTAACAAATAAACACTAGCTCTAGTATTCAATAGAATTGAGAGTTTTCAGAAAATATAAAATGGATTGCATAAAAGGAAGCCCATGAAGTTTTTTAGAAGTAAAAAATGGATATAATTTAATTTTTATGCTTTCAAATCTAAGAAAATGTAATGCCTGCTGTATATAAATATCTTTTAGTCTTTAATCTCAATATTAATAACTGCAAATTTCTAGACTGAGACAGATATTACATACTTATTCGCATGTATTTATTATAATTTCAAACCTCGTTAAAGGGTCCCATGATGAATTGTGGGTCTCCGTTTCGCAATATGAGAATTTAGTTACCATATTTAATGACTCAAAGGAATTACGAAAATTTGCAATTTACCACCTGTTTTCTTCAGGTCTTTCAGGTTTCATTTAGAACTCATGGACGACAACACGTAATTCCATTTACGCGTATGATCAGGAAGACATGGCACAATAAAGAAAGATAAAAATCAGGCGATAACAGGTTATCATATGTTAAAAATAAAACTATAATTATACAAAAACGGTCGGATTGTGTTGTTGTTGATAATGTGTTGATGGGGCTTATGGCCAATAACCGACAGTATATCAAGTCCATGGAGGCTATCGGGCAGAGTGTTGCGGATCCAGTTTCTAATAGCACTACAATGGTCGGAGTCCGACTTGGATAAGGGCCGGTCCCGTAATTTTGAACTGAGTCAAGTGGCGAGACGGGTGCACTTGACGCCGCACTTCCAGAGGTAAATTTAAGAACTTGGGGGACATTGCAGCCACGACAGATTTTTCGTGCACCAGACGTACATGGCGTACACGGCGGTGGATTTGTCTGCGACCGGCATCGAACCAGAGACGTTCAGATCTCTGGTTCGCTGCTTTTGCCAACTGGGCTTATGCGCCGGTCAGATCGTAGTTCCTGTAAATCCTATCCTCTCTCAAAAATAGTATATAAATTTAGGACAAGCTCTAAAACACAAAAATTTGAGAAAGAGAAAATCTAAATTACATAATGACAACATTACATGATTTTCAAGTTAGTGATTTTTTAAAAGTAAAAGTATAACATTCGCATTAATTTTTAAACTTCTAAAAATGTACTAACAAAGGTAAGTCATCAGCTACCATTCTGAATTTAAGTAAGACACATAACTATCTTTACCTAATTGCTTCCTAGTGACTTTTACTTAACTTAATCATTCCAGTTAACAATAAACTTTCAGGCACAAACCTAGAAATACGTGAAATATTCTCGTGAGAAGAATTT
This sequence comes from Dolomedes plantarius, assembly GCA_907164885.2. NCBI lineage: Eukaryota > Metazoa > Arthropoda > Arachnida > Araneae > Dolomedidae > Dolomedes > Dolomedes plantarius. The sequence goes on from OU015496.1 coordinate 104,332,174, forward strand.
TCAGCCGACACTCTATATTTCCTTCTAAAAGTTCCCTATATATATTTTAATTTAAATGCGTGAAGATTAAAGTTTAATAGAATTATATTATAATGTTTCAGAGGTATATGTTTTAACTGCCTTAAAATATACAGATACTATCCAATTTCGTTGAAACAATGTTAACATAATACACATTGTTCTTGAAAATTCACAATATTTTTTGCAAGAACTCATTGCTTATACTATAAAGTGTTTCGTATCTCAACACATAGTACCTATTTTGTGAAAATTAAAAAATTGCAATCTTATATATATATATATTTATGTGTGTGTGTGTGTGTTATGAATTAATTAGAAAAAGAATAATGATTAAACAATTTACAGGGGGGCATCAGAATAATCAAATTTCTAGCATTAAATCTCATTAATTATCGTATTTCGAAACGCTCCGCGAGAAGGGAAATACCCTTTTTCAACGAACGAAGAGCAAGTCTATTAATAATATCAAACTTAGCTCCCGCCCATTCCCCATCTTCGGTGTAAACGTCATAAGCATGCGAAATGATATTTTGAGCTTTTGAGACAATAGGTAAGTTAAGCAGACCGATGGGATTAAGTCGTTGATAGCAGATGTGCTCTAGCCGGGTCCGCGGTTTTGTAAAATGACGAACGCTACGATGTGTGCGATCTTCGAGAGGTGCTTTTCTAGAAGTTGAAAGAAATAAAAATATTCATTTGGATTACTGTGTGTCTCGTGCGTATTGACTGCCTGCCACTACACTGCTAAAGAACTCAAGGATTTATCATGACTTCGGTGCCATGAACTGTAATTAGTAAACGGGCGTAATAAAACGCCTGTCTTTTATATATATATATATATATATATATATATATATATATATATATATATATATATATATATATATATATATATATATATATATATATATATATATATATATATATATATATATATATACACTGAAGTGCCACTGAATTAGGGATACCTACCTAGTAACGAGTTGGGCCTCCTCTGGCCTTGATAACGGCTGCCACACGACGAGGCATAGATTCAACAAGTTTCTGGAAACGTTCCACGGGAATGGCTTGCCAAATATTGGCAAAAGCTATCCATAATTCACTAAGGTTCTTTAGTGCTGTGTGATGGCCTTTCACGCCTTGTTCCAAAACATCCTAAAGATACTCAATAGGATTTAAGTCTGGGCTTCTAGGTGGCCAATTCATGACAGAGAAGTCAGAGGAATGCTCATCCAACCAGCCAGTATCCAACCGGGACTTGTGAGAGGTACAGTTGTCTTGCTGGAAAACTCCATTACCGTGCGGATAACAGAACAGCATAAACGGATGGAGGTGATCACCCAGCAACTCTTCGTACCGAATTACATTGAGGGAGGTTGGTACACGCACCAAAGATCCCAAACTGTGCCACGAAAAAACACCCCAGACCATGATTGAGCCACCATGCCCTTGTACAGTTCCAGCCAGGCATGCAGGATCCATGGCTTCATGAGCCTGACGCCATATTCTCAACCTCCCGTCGTCGTTAAGTAGTCGGAATCTAGACTCATCACTCCATCCTACTCGTTTCCAGTCCTCTACACTCCAGTCTCTGTGCTCTATTGCCCAGGCAAGACGTGCAGCCCGATGGCGAGTATAGAGCAATGGTACTCTCATAGGTCGACGGCTCCCGAACCCCATACGGTGAAGCGAGCGTTGCACAGTCCGTTTACTGACTGGCACCGTCATTAAACTGGGTGGTAATTTGAGCTAATATTTGGCTTCGCTGGCTACGTACAATACGCCTCAGCCGTCTCTCACCACGCACTGTCAAGGTTAATTGTCCTTTGCAGTTTGCCCGATCGCTAGTTTTTTTTCCACCATCCATGTATTCTTGGTATACTCTTGGCACTGTCGACCTTGAAAATCCTAGCTGTCTGACGATTTCGGAAATTGAATGGCCCATGCTTCGCGCACCTACGATTTGTCCGCGATCGAAGGCGTCTAAATCGGGCAGTTTACCCATACTGGCAATTCCAACAACTAATTCAGAACAACCACAGTAATCGCTATATATGCAGTTACCACAGCGCCCTCACTTGCTCATACATGATGCGCAGCGCTACACAATTTGCATAGGCTTTGCTATCCCTAATTCAGTGGCATTTCAGTGTATATACATATATATATATATATATATATATATATATATATATATATATATATATATATATATATATATATATATATATATATATATATACATATATATATATTTATATATATATATTTATATATATATATATATATATATATATATATATATATAAATATATATATATATATATAAATATAAATATATATATATATATATATATATATATATATATGTGTGTGTGTGTGTGTGTGTGTATGTGTGTGTTAGTGTGTTAGTTAGTTATAACGCACTTATCTCTAATGTTATCAGTAGAATTCATATAGGGAATATGCAAATTAAAGAAATTATGTTTCGATAGTTCTCAAAAGCATTTCGCAAATGCAGATTTATAAAATCAACCCTCTACCAAATAGATTTCAATGACTTCAGTATCTTATTTATGCCCGGTGGCGTAGTGGATAAAAGTATCAAGCTGCCATCCCACAGGTCCATGGTTCGATCCTTTGATTGAGCAAGGTCGACGCAGCATTTCATCCCTTGAGTGGGTCGATAAAAGAGGACCAATCATGCTTGGGAACAAAACTCTATGGGTCCTACGTCAGGTTGACCACCTGACTGAGACATGCAGTATGCACCTCAAGCCCACGGCCAAAAAAACGAGATGGATACCGCCGGCCTTGGCGCACAGCGGACTGTTGCGCCATGAGTTTAGTTTTTCTAGCACCTTTTTTGTTTCCTATAACTATTGAACTGGTAAAATTGTTGTATGTATATTATTATTTTTAAATTCGCTTATATCTGCATTTAACTACTGACCCTTATTCGTGCAGATCCCGTGTCTTGTTCCCTCTTTTCGGTTTACTTTGCATATATCTACGGAATAAAGATTAAATTCAAGCCGTATTATCTCCAGTCATCATTTACATGATTTACATATTATACTCGAATCTTGGTTGACTTTTGAGTTATTTGCACAATTTTCTATAAGTAAACTTAAATGTTTTCCTTGATACTCTAAATTATTTGCATCCGTAATACGGCATCTATATATATAAGTTGCTAAGCCGACTTTTTGAGCAGTCCGTGACAGAAAACTACTGCATCAATTTACTTCATTTTGGCCTGAAACGAAAGACTGCAATCTGTAGATTTGTCAAATTTGATTTTTGTAACCGCAATTTCTATTAATTAGTGATAATTTACAATTGAAAAAATTATTTCTGCGCATTCTCAGTGGCATGTTTCAATCTGGCTTTAGAAACTCACTGTTTCTACATATGCTGAGTAACATGTTTTAATGATAAACACGTTTACTCCGAGGAGTCTCTCTAGGTATCTCTCTGCCATTTTACTTTTATGATAACTATGTTTGTTAAATATAAGATTAAACCTGATGGAAATTGTTTATTTCGTGCTGTTTAATTAGTGACAATTTACAACTGAAAAATTTCTTTCTGCGCATGTCCAGTGACATATTTAAATCTGGTTTTAGATACTCACTAAGCACAAAGCGGCTTAAACACATTAATTTGTTTCTGCGCATTATTATGATTTTCAATATTTGGCAATGATGTGTTGAGTATAATTTGTGTATTAGTACATTTATTTACTATCTAGCCGTCATGTTTTGACGGGTATCAACTAGTGTTTATTAAATAGCACGAGAAAAAAGAATCAACAGTATTCGTTTTCTCTAAGATAAATATTAAACCCTGCCGTTGTTTTTACGGAAATCAATTTACCAGAGGTGAGAGAGTTTAATTAAAGCTATTGATATCTTCACTATAGGCCGGTCACTCTTTTAAAGGTTTCCTTTTCATAGTTCGCTTGATGTGTTCAGAGATATCACAATGAGCTCCCTCTCATTTTTGCCGAAAATTTTTAATTTTTTTCCGTCTTTTCAGCCTTAAATATCCCTCAGCTTAAAGTCGACGGATAAGAGAACGATGAAAGAATGAATAATATGAAAAGGGAAGAAGAAAAAATAATGCGCTTAAAGACGCTTAAAACAGATGACAATTTTTAAAGAAAATCAGGGTGTGAAATTTTTAAGGTAATTATTGATTTCGAGATAATTTGAAAAAGGGAAATTAAGCTCGATGGCAGTTCCTCGAGACGAGAGAAAGTTTTAAAAAAAGTTGATTACGAAGGGAAAATGTGAAAGCTAATGAATAGGAATTTCATGGCAAATTTCATTCGCACAGCAAAGTTTTATAATGATGTTAGACTTCAGATGTGGTTTTATGTGGATTGTCATATAATGGTACTGGGCATTTACTTTTTATGTTGAGGGTACTCCGAAAGAGTTAAATAGGGAATCAATAAATGATTTTATAAAACAAAGTTCCCTAATATGGAACCTCAGTACATACATAAGATAGAATAAAACTTATAAAATCATCTTAGATATAATTAGTCGTAAAGTGTATTTACTAATTATGTTGGGGTTATTCCGATAAAGTTTTTAAAAAATGAATTCATAAATGAATTTTATAAAAACAAAGTTTCTTAGTACTTAATTTAAATACATACGCAATACAGAATAAAACACAAACATATCATCTTAGATATAATTAGTCGTAAAGTGTATTTACTAATTATGTTGGGATTATTCAGATAAAGTTTTTAAAAAATGAATTCATAAATGAATTTTATAAAAACAAAGTTCTTTATTATTTAGCTTAAATGCATACACAATACAGAATAAAACACAAACATATCATCTTAAATTAATTAGTCGTAAAGTGTATTTACTAATTATGTTGAGCTTACTCAGAAAAAGTTTTTAAAATATGAGTCAGTAAATGGATTTTATAAAACAATGTTTCCTGATACTCAACCTTAGTACATACACAAGGCAGAATAAAACTCAAAAATGTCATCTTAAATATAATTAGCCGTAAAGTGCATTTACGAATTATGTTGAGTTTACTCCGAAAAAGTTTTTAAAAAATGAGTCAATAAATGAATTTTATAAAAACAGAGATTCTTAGTATTTAACTTAAATACATACGCAATAGAGAATAAAACACAAACATATCATCTTAAATGTAATTAGTCGTAAATTGCATTTACTAATTATGTTGAGCTTACTCCCAAAAAGTTTTTAAAATATGAGTCAATAAATGGATTTTATAAAACAATGTTTCCTGATACTGAACCTTAGTACATACACAAGGCAGAATAAAACTCAAAAATGTCATCTTAAATATAATTAGTCGTAAAGCGAATTTACGAATTATGTTGAGGTTACTCCGGTAAAGTTTTTAAATAATGAGTCAATAAATGAATTTTATAAAAACATAGTTTCCTAATATTGAACCTAATATGGAAGTACATACACAAGACAAAATAAAACTAAAAAATGTCATCTTTAATATATTTACCTGTAAAGTCAATACTATATCTGAAGAAACGGAAAATAACAATGTAAAGAAAGTGATATCGCAGAGATATTTCAATGTACATACATTCTGACGGAAATTAACAATTCAAAATTCGGTTTTCATTTACAGACCGTTCAGAATAACAAACACTATAATATATCGTAAACTTCTGGTTAGTGTTTCAGTTACTGTAGATGCATTATGAATGCCCACTATATCATGGCACTGAGGCACTGAAAATGTTATTATATATGTATGTCAGCCCAAAAATAAGCTAAAAAAAGTAAATTTCAGGGAGTCTCTTCTAACGAAACTACCGCAGTTTATTAACGTAGGATTACTTATTGTTGCTTATCTCTTCTGTACGTATATATGTATTATATATATGTACGTAATATGTACGTATGTGTGTATATATATATTTATATATTTATATATTTATATATATATATATATATATATATATATATATATATATATATATATATATATATATATATATATATATATATATATATATATATATATATATATATATATATATATATATATATATATATATATATATATATATATATATATATATATGTGTGTGTGTGTGTGTGTGTGTGTGTGTCAGTCAGTCAAAATTTTGACTCATTTTGGTACTTTTCTGTTTAACTGTTTACTGTTTTCCCAAGTGATACAAACTGGGTTTAGCGCGCTGCCAAAATTATAACTCGTGACGACGGACGCTTTTAGCGTCTGAAATTTTGCTTTCCGGAGGACCGTTATGGAGGAACGTAATCCCATGTTAAAGACAGATAATTTCTAATTTAAATGTGTTACAAAATGATATATTAATCATAACAATCGGTTACATGTTAGATTAGTCAAGATAGGATTAGTTTAAATGTTCAACAAGTCTTGTAAAATACCCCTACGTTTGAAATAAATAAATTATAAAAAGAGCAAATCATTATATCATTTTAATAATAATTTTTTTTTCGATCACCTGTGTAGGGACGGCAACGGTTTTTGTTCACTGCATTATCCTTATAACAATGCAGCGAAAACAATGATCGTGAAGTGTATGAGAAAATTGTCCTAGAAACAAGGTCTTCCCGCAATGGATAAGAAAAATATTATTTTTCTTTTTTACTCTTGAAAAAACAAAACGTTGTGTTTTTGTGAGTTCAATCAATGTTAGGACTTGTAATAAGAGGTATACAGTTTAGGGTTATGCTGAATAGGGAGCAAAATCCTTACAGAAAGGATATAATGTAAGATGAACCGGAAATCTGTTTGCTTTTCTTTTCTGACGGTCCACACTTTCTCCGAAGCTCAAAGCTACATTTCTATAAAAACTGGCGTTCAATGAACTAGTGCCATAAAACTGCATTGTGAAGAAAAACTTTCTTTCATAAAATGCTCCCTACTTCTTGGTTTTTTGATCGGAATAAAATGTTCTAAAGTTTATTTTGATTGGCAGAGGAATATTGAGGAATATTGATATATTCTATGAGGAATATTGATATATTCTATGAGGAATATATTTTTACATATTTTTGTAATGTTTGTATCCTCATGGACTGGAGATTGTCATGTGTTTTAACAGCAGATATCAGCTATGTCAGCTTCAAATTTCAGATATGTTATAGACAGTAATGGATCAGTTTAAAGCCACGGATTTTAATATAAACTTTTTTTATACAAAAGCTTCCAATTTCGTACCTGTTTGTAACTATGATAGGATATCATTTCTTTTCTGAAGGATGAATATTTTCCCAAAGTATGATTCTGACCTAGATTTGAATGATTTTCCCTTTTAAATATGATGAATCCGATTTCGGATATTTAAAATTCACCTGAGGTTTTCCATTCTGATCAAAACTAGGTGACTAAGTTTTAAAGATCTTCAACAAGATCAAACAGGTATTTATTTGCATGAATCGGATCTATCCAGTAGAACAAGGAGAGATACTTCATGTATATGTGAGTATATATTCCCTCAATAAAAAGAATTCGTTGGAGCTACAAAAGATTACCAAATTCCTTTAACATTCAACTAAAAATATGAGATTTGCTGCTTGAGTAGATAATTTTCTTGAATATACAAAGATATTGAATGGTGTAAAATTATATCTTTACCTGATATTTTTAAACCTCTTAAGTTATAATTTCTTTTGCTATTTATAATATTGCCTTTTTATTCCTTTTTTCATCATGACTACTTAAATACGAGTAGTTGATATTAAAACTACCCCAGGTATTCTAATTGAGATTAGATGATATTATTCACGAAACTGTAATTTTGTCAACATAAAATATTAAAAAAAAGTTGTTTAGAGGTTAATCATGAGTAATTTCTCATATTTATTTTAAAACTATCCTAGGTGTTCTAACTGAGATTAGATGATATTCTACACGAAACTGTAATTTTGTCAACATGAAATATTTTTAAACAAAATATTTAGATGTGATAAATATTTAGATTATTAACCATGAGTTAATACTCATATTTATTTTAGAACTATCCCAAGTGTTCTAACTGATATTAGATGATATTCTACACGAAACTGTAATTTTGTCAACATAGAATATTAAAAAAATTATTTAGAGGTTAATCATGAGTTAATTCTCATATTTATTTTTAAAATATCCCAGGTGTTCTAACTGAGATTAGATGATATTCTACACGAAACTGTAATTTTGTCAACATAAAATATTTAAAAAAATAAATTATTTAGAGGCTAATCATCAGTTAATTCTCTTATTTATTGTTAAACTATCCCAATTGTTCTAACTGAGATTAGATAATATTCTACACGAAACTGCAATTTTGTCAACATAAAATATTAAAAAAATATTTAAATGTTAACCATGAGTTAATCCTCATATTTATTTTAGAACTATCCCATGTGTTCTAACTGAGATTAGATGATATTCTACACGAAACTGTAATTTTGTCAACATAAAATATTAAAAAAAATAAATTATTTAGAGGTTAATCATGAATTAGTCATCATATTTTTTTAAAACTATACCAGGTGTTCTAACTGAGATTAGATGATATTCTACACGAAACTGTAATTTTGTCAACATAAAGTATTTAAAAAAAATATTTAGAGGTTAATCATGAGTTAATCCTCATATTTATTTTAGAACTATCCCAAGTGTTCTAACTGAGATTAGATCACATTTTACACGAAACTGTAATTTTGTCAACATAAAATATTAAAAAAATAAATTATTTAGAGGTTAATCATGAGTTAATTCTCATATTTATTTTTCCAGAATGCCCACACAATTAAATAATGATTAAGATTTTTTTAAAAATATTTCTATTTATTATTTTAATTAAAATAGCAGAGAGTGATAATTTCTCTTACAGCACACTAGTCAGAATGCTCATCACACTGTATTAGGGTCGGGCTTGAATCCCAGCTAAGGAGTCCATGTTTTGAGCTACTGTCCGACCACGAAAGCAAGGTCCCTGGAAGCTGTTACGCATGCGCGAGACAAGCTAGTCTACTTAGAAAATAGGGGAAAACGTCATATTTTCGGATGTGTTTGTTTATGAAATGCGGAATGTATTTCAGACTGCTTTTTGTCCGCAATTTTAAAGTTATTTTTTAAAACTTTATTTTTTATCGAATATGTGAATAATAATTTCAAAATAACAAAAAGAAAGAAGCAAATCTATTTTTAAAAATAGGAGTGTTATAGGAGTGGATATTTTCGGATTACATCACAATCAAAATTTTCTAAAGCTACGTTTTCGGTGGTTCTTTTTTTCTGACGTTTCCTCAGAGATTCAAATTTTGGAGTTTCTTCACCCTTTGCTTATCTGCTTATTCTTTTTACTCTGGACATTGATATCCCGGTCATTTCACTAGCTCTCTTTAGGGATTGCGAAAGTGGAACAATAACATTTCCTTCTAGTGCTTCTTTATTACACAATTTAATTACATTGTGTATTATACGTTTACAATCACTACGGAACGGCTTATTCCGAGCAGTTGTGTTGGGTAAAGGATCCAGTAATTTTAATATAATAATCAAAATAATAGACGAGGAAAAAGCAAGCAAGCGCAGTTAGAAACCGATTCTAAAGAATGTCGAGAGAATACTTTGTAAAGACTTTTCCCCCTCTTTCCTCAGCAGCCTTACCTACAGAGCGAATAGAATCGTCTTGGCACTATGCCAACCGTGGTTCTTCGTACTGTGGTCGGACTATATTCCCTTATGGGGATTGTTATTGGTTGACATATTTTGTTCTCCTATAACAAAGAATGAAGCAGACTCCCGGTGTGGAAAAGATTGTTGCTTTCCCAATAAACAAACATTGGTACGTACATTGCGAACCAATCAAAGTATAACATAACTCTATCAAGCAGATAAGTGGCAAACTCTGATTTTTACATCTCAATATTCTACTGAAAGACTGCTGCGTTCTCAGATTTAAAGATAAGATATTGAAAAATATTTACTGTTTAACTAGAAATAATGAAATCAAAACACTGGAGACACTGAGATCAATAACATCTCAATATCATTTTTCGTACCCGCGCTGCTTAGATCTTGGGACCCTCTTGCGACAAAAAATTTTCAACAGCCTTTTACATTTCCCCTTGTATTTTTTTTAGGTTACTCTCAATTAACCTCTTAAATATCCATCAACTTAAAAGCGGTTAGAAAAAAGTTAATAATGGGAATGTTACGGAACGAGAAAAAAAAAATTCAAAGGCGAGGTTTTAAAGGAAATCACAGTGTGAATTTTCTAAGATAATTATTGATTTTGGGTTAATTGAAAAAAAGAAAATCTAGCTAAATTAAATCTCTTTTGAATAAATAGACTAAAGATAATGATAAAAAAGTTAAAAGCTTATGATGAATGGAAATTCCTTTGCCAATTTCATTATCTTAAAAACAATAATGTACATATTAAAGCTGTATATATTAAAGCTTAATCTAAGATAATGTAGAGTTTAGAAATTAAGCTAAAATGTCTGATTAATAAATAAGTACTTCTGTGAGCGGTGCAAACTCTTCATTTGATTAAATTATATTTTATGGTATGTTTTAATATCTGAGGATAAAAGGCTATGGAATCATAAGCATATTTTGCGGATAAGAATTTATAATCATTACTTGAAAAAGATTATAAAAGTAATATATTTTAAAGCCCTATATATAAAAATTACAAATACAGTTAATTTTCTGACTTTCTTTTATTTTCCTTACATTTTGATATGCTTGTACACAGAATGATATAAAATATCTGAAGTCTAAATCAACATATTTTTCTCTTTCGAATAGAAAAATAGTTAATACTTTATTATAGTTGGCTCTTTTGTCATTCTTGCAAATATATTATTTCTATAGCAAAGATATCCAGTACGTTTTTAACGCTCTGCAAATAGGAAAATGTCATCATTAGCATAAGAGGCAACTATAAAAAGTTATTACTTTGTTATAGTTGCCTCTTTTACCATTCTTGCAAATACATTATTTCAATTATAGCAAAGATATTCATTTATAGCAAAGATATCCAGTACGTTTTTAAAGCGTTGCAAATACGAAAATGTCATCATTAGCATAAGAGGCAACTATAAAAAGTTATTACTTTGTTATAGTTGCCTCTTTTACCATTCTTGCAAATACATTATTTCAATTATAGCAAAGATATTCATTTATAGCAAAGATATCCAGTACGTTTTTAAAGCGTTGCAAATACGAAAATGTCATCATTAGCATAAGAGGCAACTATAAAAAGTTATTACTTTGTTATAGTTGCCTCTGTTGCCATTCTTGCAAATACATTATTTCAATTATAGCAAAGATATTCATTTATAGCAAAGATATCCAGTACGTTTTTAAAGCGTTGCAAATACGAAAATGTCATCATTAGCATAAGAGGCAACTATAAAAAGTTATTAATTTGTTATAGTTGCCTCTGTTGCCATTCTTGCAAATACATTATTTCTATATCAAAGATATCCAGTACGTTTTTAAAGTATTGAAAATAGTAATGGCATCATTATCTGCCGATAAATGACGACATTTATTCATCAGTTATTCATTGATGAATGAATGGTCGGTTATTGATTGATTCAATGATCATTAAGTCAGTGATTGGAAAATGACATCATTTAAATGAAGCTATATGAGGACATTTATTCATCGGTTATTCATTGATAAATGATCAGTTATTAATTCATTCAGTGATAAGAAAACGTCCTAATTTACCTTCACCTATATGAAAACGTTTATTCATCAATTATTCCTTCATGAAGGATCAGTTATTGATTGATTCAGTCATCATTCATGGATTCATCGATTCAAAGAACAGTTATTCATTGAACTCAAGGCACTGTGAAATATCTTTAAGAGGCCTTTCTAATTTACGCAATGTGGGAGCAATTGAGCATCATGAACCATCAAAGCGCACCTTTGTCTTTAGTGAACATGAGAAGAAAAATATGGTAGGATTTTCATGTTCGTTCCGAATATTAAACATAATTAAATAATAATTTAAATTATTTATTGCTTAAATTTCAAAACAAAAGAACAAAACCTGAAAAATCGGCTAAACCCCACATTCTCTCAGTGATAAGCGACAGAAAATGTATTTTGGAAAAAAAATACTGTTTTGGCAATCAAAGATGAATGAAGCAGCTTCATGTTATACATTAACATCTAGTTCTACGTTCCTCGAGTATTTTCCCGAAACGGTATATTTAGAAATTCACTACTATAAATATGTAAAAACGGCTTTGGAAAACATTCAAAGATTCGACAAAATTCGTAAATTTGAGGACATTGTAACAAATTATATACTACTACGCATTGTGAATCATTTTTAAATTGTATTTAAATACGGAATGGTATATAAACGAGATCGGCAAACAGCAACACAAGATTTAAGTAGAAATACATATTATTGTGAAATATTTTGTATTTCCGAAAATATATGTACAATAAAGAAATCGCTGTCATGAATTAGAAATGCATTTTACTAGATCTTCATAGAGAAGATATAAAATATGTCCATCTCAATGAAATTTATGTTTTTTGCAATAACTAGCATAAATCAGGTTTCATCAATTAGGTTTGGAAGGTTATACTTTTATTAAGTTTTATTTACTATAAATTATATCTTTCAATGTTATCAGATAAATTTATATTGCCATATTGCCATTCCAAATCTGTTAAACTACACCCACAAAATACAAAAAAAAATTGTTTAAAACGAATTGTTTTTACGAATAGAAATGTAGTTGATGAATAATTTTCTATACATGCGTTTGTCCTTTTTTAATATATTTTTTTAATAATTAGTTACTATAACTAATAAAAAAAAGAACTACACACAATTTAAAATGTCCTATAATGCATTTAAAGATATTACTAATAACTATATTTAGTTAAAGACGCAGTGGCCCCGTTGGCAAAAGCAGCGAGCCAGTGATCTGAAAGTCTCTGGTTCGATGCCGGTCGCTGACAAATCCACTGCCGTGTGCACAAATGGAGGCTAGTGCACGAAATATCAGCCGTGGCTGCAATGCCCTCCAAGTTCTCAAATTTACCTCTGGAGGTGCGTAGACAAGTGTTTTGGTCTCGTCACTTGACTCGTTTCAAAATTACGGGACCGGTCCTTTTGCCAAGTCGGACTCCGACCCTTGTGGTGCTATTAAAATCCAGAGCCGCACCACTTTCCTAAATAGTCGTTATGGACTTGAACTGACAATATGCTGTCGGTCAAGGGGCATATAGTCACAACAACAACAGCACTATATTCACTATACAATGATAAAAATTACTTAAATTTAATTGAGCTATATGGAAACAGAAAAGTATATAACTAAGTGTGCTACATTCATTCGTATAAGACCTAAAAAATATCCGATAAAGTTATGTTGTCATATATATACACTCAAGGACAAAAAAATTAGCGCACCAAGAAGGAGTCGTCAAAATGAAACGAAATTTTACATACGTAATGACTACTTTCATATAAGTAAATGATAAGAAAATCAAAGGAAAAGGATAATTTATTTCAGCGAAAAAGGCAAAAGAACGGAGGAGTTAATATTCCGTTGGACCCCCTCTAGCGCGAATGCACGATGCGATATGATCGGGCATTGAGTCATACAAGTTCTGTATGATGTCTTGAGACATTTCGTTCCATATTTGCTGTAACCTTGCCTCTAGTTCGCTCAAACTCGTGGGATGCCCAACTCGTCGTCCTAAATGATCCCAGATATGCTCGATTGGAGACAAATCTGGGGATCGGGCAGACCAAGGAAGGGTAGTAACAGTGCGGAGACAGTCTTGTGACACCCTTGCCGTATGAGGCCGAGCATTGTCTTGTCGAAAAATGGCTCCTGGGAGCCGTTGCATGAGTGGCAACACATGTGGTTGCAGGATATCATGAACATACCGCTGGGCTGTTATGGTGCCACGGAACAATACTAGGGGTGACCGTGTATTGTAGGCAATGGCACCCCATACCATCACACCAGCTGTGGGAGCGATGTGTCGCTGTACAGCAAAGGCAGGATTGAAGCGTTCACCACGGGCTCTCCACACACGAACACGATTGTCATCACTGCCGAGATTGAATCTGGATTCGTCGTTAAAGACGACCTGGTTCCATTCCGCTGCAGTCCAGTTTCCTCGTGCGTGGCAAAACTCCAAACGGAGGCGTCGATGGGTGGGCGTCAAGGACAGCACATGTAATGGGCGCCGCGATACCAACCGTCCTTCATCCAGGCGCCTTCGTATGGTTCGAGAAGACACAGAGGCCCCTAGTGAATGTGCTACCTGTGCCTGGATGGCGGCCGATGAAGCAGTTGGCTATACGCGTTCATTTCTTACGATGTGGCGGGCTTCTCGACGACTGGTCTGTCGAGGGCGTCCTGAGCCTGGTCTTCGTGTACATGAAATCTCTCGGGTCCACTGGTCCCAACACCTCCTCACAACACAATCAGAGCGGCCTAATTGACGAGCTACTCGCCTAGCTGACCACCCAGCTTCCATCATCCCTACGATTCTCCCCCTCTCAAACTGCGACAACTGCTTATATTGTCTTCGAACACGGAGTAATGGCATGTCTATCTCAGCTCTTCCTTTGTAAATTATTCAGCACACTCAAACAAGCTTTGGTTACCTGTTTTATACTCCACAGAGTACGATGTTCCAACGCCCTCTACCGGCTATACGTAATGCGCAATCACGCTGCATTTCTAATCCTTTGCATATCTCCCCGACATGTACCCTCATTGCAAGTTTCGTTACAATCCCGCAATTATTTCTTGGTGCGCTAATTTTTTTTCCATGAGTGTATTTTAAACTACACCCTAAAAATACATTTAAGGCAAAATATTCGTTCCCAATAGAAATGCACATAGTTAATAATTGTAAGCTAGTTTATGCTAATTAAAGCAATTTAAAAACCCATAACAATTTTTCAGAAATCAGTCTTAACTAATAAGAAAATATAACTCAAAAAATTGATAAAATGAATTATAACACTAAAATTTTTTTTTATCATGATAGTATTTAACATGTATATATTTGTTGACACAATTATACATGTATATATTTGTTGACAGATAGCAAGCAAATCTCTTTATTTTAAACACCGTTACAACGTATTCCCACATGAAGAAACTGTTATTAGGGCGCAGTGGCCCAGTTGGTAAGGACAGCGGGCTAATGATCTGAAAGTCACTGGTTCGGAGCCCGACAAATGCATTGTCGTGTACACTAATGGCGGCTGGTGCACGCAAAATCTGTCGTGGGTGCAATATCCTCCCATTTCTCAAAATTACCTCTGGAGATGCGGGGTCAAGTGCTTTGGCCTCGTCACTTGACTCAGTTCGAAATTATAGGACTGGTCCTTTGGCCAAGTCGGACCCCGAACCCTTGTGGTACCAGTCAAAACAGCAGCCGCACCTTCATCGCCCAAAGCCTTCGGGACTTGATCTGATGTTGCTGTCGGTCAAGTGGCATAAGCAACAACAACAACAACAACAACAACATAAACAGTAATTAGCAAGGCTCCCAAACCTGAGATTTTAAACCAAGATCTAGGTTTTTCAGTGATCTAGGTTTATGGATTTTTTTTAATATCTCAAAATCTGGGTATTTCCCTTGTAAGTTAAAAATTAGGCAAAGAAATAATATTTATTTATCATTGTAAACATAATTTGTTATGAAAATGTAATAATGTAAGTTGATGAATACTAAATGGTACAAGTGGAGATCATCTCGATTGAATCCCGTTTTTTTTCTCTCTTACGAAACCATCCCAGAATTTTGATATTCGTTGCGTTATATCAAAGATGTATTGAATAATTCCAAATATGGAATCTTATTACATTTCATGATCCATTTTACCATTTACCTCACTCACTCTTCTGGGTGCATAGAGGAAGTTTTTCCATAAGTTAATAGAGTCACAGCAAAACATACACACATTCTATTAAAACTAAAACTGTAAACGATCGCATGATGGCACAATAAACAGATAGATATCATCAAAATTGTCGTTCCTGGATACCTAAACAGGACTGGTAAGAGACATAGAAGAAGGAGCATGTTCTACAGAATAAGGAGCACGTATTTAAAGAGATAACAGAGAAAAAAAATCAAGTACATCTTCAGTAAATTAATTTGGATGTGAATGATGATATGGATTCAACCTCACAACAATTAAATAAAATAACTTTAACTTCAAGTAACGTTATAAAAAGGGGGTGTATTATATTATTTGTATTTCTTTTATAATTTTTAGTATTAAATTATATTTTTATATATTCTGGGTTTTTTACTAACAATATGAGTTTGTTTTTCTGAGGTGCCATCTGAGTTTATTACATTTTGTTTCGTTGGGAGCCCACGCTATTAGTACCCTCAAAATGAATTCGATAAATCTCAAATTTATATTACTAAATTTGATTAAAGTATTATAATTTATAAGGATAGAAAATTTAACGGAGTCCTCTGTATCTAGTATTTCATGTCCACTACAATGTTATTTCTTCTGCAGACATTGAAATAATATTTTGACGATTACCTTTTAATGATATCACGCATGTTAAGGCAAAGTCATTTGGCTCACTGGAGAAAATTGACGGTTAAAAGAGTCTTCAAAAGTTTCTGTTTAACACTGGTAATGAATCCTGGAACAACTTCAAAGGATGTATTCATGTCTGGGGGTATAATATTTTAATTTAAACAAATTAATTACATAGTGAATACAGAAGATATATTTAGGGAAATTAGAATCCATAAATACTGCGAGATGAAAGGTGGGAGAAAATTATGCTTCGTAGATAAGATTTATGAACTTTTATAGCAGTTGAAGGATGCAATTCTGAGAAATGCTAGACCATTTCATCTATTCATTCTCAGTTATCGATTGACATGCTTTATATTTCTTTCATTGTGAAAGAAATTTAATGGTTCAGCCAAATAACGAACAGTTTTATAGTGCTCCGATAAAAATAGAGGAAAAAGTTTCGTATGAAACTCAATTCTTATTCCTTTTTTCTTTCTCAAAATCAAGGTCGTATTTTTTTTAATCTCAAGTTTTTTAAACGGAAGAAAACTAGTGAACAGCTTTCATGAAATTTTAGCTAGTAAATGCACGGAGGTATGGATTCTTCCTATCATGGTTAAACGCGATTTTAACTGGTGAGATCTTTGCGTGAGTTAGTAAGATAAGTTCAGGTCGAGGTATTTTTATTGAAGAAAAGAATAGATAAAGTGCTTGGGAATCGTTACTTGAATGTATATTCTGGTTCTGGACTAGAATATATTAGCATGCAAGCCAAGGAAATGTCTATTCGTTATGCCTACACTTTTCTTCTCAGTCAATTCTAACTAGCATGTGGTTCATCCGTGAAGGGAATTTTATTTTGAAGGGAATTATATATATATATATGTATATATATATATATAAATAAGAATAAGATGAAAGAGAAAACCAGTAATAGCTCTAAAGCTACTTGAAGCCAGGAACATCCAACATGTAAAGAAAAGTATGAATAAGGTTTTTGACAGCATTTCTTCATCAGTGGTGTCAATACTGTCTAAAAACCAATGGATTGTTTCTGATGAGTATGATCTATTAAATAAACACACTCAGACACCGTACAATCCATTTTAACAGAAGAATTGAATAATAAATGAATTAAGTTTGAATAACAGTACTTAACCAAAGAACACCAAGCCTGGCGCTAGTCAGAGTGGAAGTTAAGAACTTGTAACCGCAAGATGACTAACGTCATATAACTTGCAACCATTGAGGTAGTGGATACTCAGTTACAGACTTACTTAGGTTACCATATTTTAAGACTTTTATTCCTTTATTTATTTAGTTTTTATTATTGTTACTACTATGAGTTAATTATTTTTTATTTTCTTATGATTTTTATTTTTGTTTTAGTAGTTATTATTTTATTTTAACCTATTGTTATGTTTAACTTATTAATGCAACAGAACAAACTATTCATTAAAACAAAACAACCAATTATGTTTTGGATAGACTTACTGGGTAATTATTACGAGTTAGCACAGCTTTCAAGTCTATAATATGCTTAATCCTATTGTCTTTAGAACATAGCCTATTTATACGAACTAACTGATTTACAATAATGTTATTAAAAACAGATTTATGTAAACAGGTTAGATAATTTTGAAATTTAACAATATTAAAATTATAGTCAGATCTTTTGTCGTATAAGTCAAAAGTAAATTTATTGTTAGTACTTAATTTAATATTAATATCTAGAAAGTTTACATTAATATTATCATGGCTACTTTTAATTAGTTCCAAATTAGGAGGGTAAAAATTTAAGTCTATAGGGTTATTACTTTTATTAATTACTATTATATCATCTATATATCTAAATATATTGTAATTGCTATTTTCTATATTATTAATTTCAAAATAATATAAGTATAAATTAGCTAGCATACTTGAAGCATTACCACCTTGTGGTACACCTTTGGACTGTAAGTATATACTATTATTATGAACTATGTAATTATGTTTAGTTACTAATTCTAGGAGCCTATTGAACGAGTTAGTTTAATTTCGTTGTTTAAGTATTGAATATTATTTTGTACTAACATTATGATTATTCTATTTAAATCAATTATATCAATATTATTAAATAGATCTTTAAAATCATAAGTTACAATATATTTACAGTTATCTAATGTTTGTAGTTTCTAATTAGACTATAGCTATTATCAATTATACCACAAACACCAGATGTTATATTTTTATAGATTAATTTAAGGTATTTTAATAATAATTTACTTGCTTTTGTAGCATAAGTATTATGACCACAGGTTACTGCTCTAAAAGCAATAGGTGTTTTATGAAATTTTGGAACTAAAGTTATATAAGGAAAATGATAAATGTTAGATGAAATACCTAGTAGTTTATATTTAGCTATGATTTTCTTAATAATAATATTAGTAGTTTCTTTTAATGGCTGAAAAAGATCACTATTTTCTAACTGTTTTTTTAAACATATGGCAAAATATTTTTTACAAATTATAGCATAGTTGTTGGCTGCTTTATCTACATAAGTGACTATAAAGTCATCTTGTAATTTTGTAATAGCAGCTTTAAAGTGTTTATAAGGATTATTAATGTTATTACTATTATTGGGTAATTTAGCTTGTACTAGTTTTAGTAAATTAATTTTCCAAGGGTTGAAAGCTTCAGTAGGTACAGAATAATTAATTGCTATTTTGTAAATAAATTTATCTAAATCAGCATTTAAGAAACTAATTATTTTCTTATTATTATTAGTACTAGGTATTCTAAACTTAGTTCCCAAATTCATCAAATCTCGCAGTGCATCATCTTCCACAATATCCATATTGCCTGTTATTACATGACCATGTGTCGTATCTAAATAACTATTGTAAATGGGCAGATGACAAACACAAGTTAAATTTAATGACTCAGAAAAATTTTTGGATACCTGATTATAGTTAAATATACGTCTACCTATAGGCAGAGTATATTTAAAGGCACGTTTTATTTTTATTTCTTTTATAGGAAACATATCATGAAGTTTATCAAATATACTATTGAAGTTTATATTATTAAGTTTAAGGTTAGTAAAATTTAGTACACAATATGTGTTATTATCTGAATTTTGTTTTTTATATAAGTTTATTTTTAAATGTTTTGCCCGTGTTAGTATTAAATCATATACCAGATGCTGATAATGATAATTCTTTATTTTCGTATTTAAAATTGTTGATAAAGCTTAATGATATGTTTTTTAACGATAGAAAAAATCCAAGCTTTTAATATTTTATATTTATAATCAATTATAAACCTTTCCTGAAAACTTATTAAGGCATTTTTATATATGTTACTATCAAAAGTCTTACTTTTATTATAACTTTTACCTCTTTTAGTTCTTTTTGAGGACAGTGTATCTTCAATTAGATTAGGGTAAATAGGTTGAGCTGACACATCAGTAAAATTAAATTTAACTATATTTTTCTGTTTATACATTTGATTAAGGCCATATGGAAAGAGAGTTTTATGTTTTTGCATATAAATATTTTCATAATATAACCTTTCAGAGCGTGATTTAATTATATCAAGTATGGAGATTACAATATTTTCAAAATTATGTTTTTTGAAGTGATCAAATTCAATGTTAAGTGGTTGACTATTAGTGTATTATATTTTTTTATATTAGAACGGTGTAAATTTATTCTAATATGTAGTGGATTAGAAGTTTGTCCTATATATTCCATATGGCAACAATTACAAGTGAGTTTGTATATACAATTATAAGTTTTGCAGAAATTTTGTTTTTTTGAATTTACTTGTATTTGTGAATTATCCGCAAGGGGACAAGTTTTACATAGCTTATTAGTGCATTTATCAAAAACCAACACCTTTTGCCTGACTTTATAACATGGAGAGGGCACAGAGAAAGAGGATGATATATATATATATATATATATATATATATATATATATATATATATATATATATATATATATAAAGAGGATATATATATATATATATATATATATATATATATATATATACCCAACAAACACAAGACTGACGGCCGGTTCTGGAGGCGCCGGTAGAACGATAGGCTCGGGGAAAATGATCCGTACCGTTGCCGGGTGATTTACGAATCTCCGATGGGGAATCCCGTATTGTGTACCCTTTTGAGGGCCGGTGTTGGTTGGATGGGAATCGAGCCGAAACCGTTTTCCCAATAACGTCCCGTAATCGATAATCCGATTCGTAACCACAAGTAACAGAAATCTGCATCAGAATTATGGATTTGAAAGGGAAGTCGAAGATTAAATTAAGCAGGACTTTTCATAAATATTTATTTCACTTTTGTGAAACTTGTTTTGCACGAAAAATTCACATAATTTTCCTTGTATGAAAAGATTGTATTATATCAGAAGTATACGGCTGACATAATATAATCTTTCGGTTATACTATGTGATATATGCATAATATATATCATCTATATATTTAATTGCTAAGCCGACTTTTTGGGTAGTCCGTGAGAGAAAACTACTGCATCAATTTACTTCATTTTGGTCTTAAACGAAAGACTGTAATCTGTAGATTTGTTAAATTTGGTTTTGTGACAGGCATTTCTATTAATTAGCGGTAATTTACAATTTACAATTGATTTTTTGCGCATGCTCAGTGGCATGTTTAAATCTGTCTTTAGAAACTCACTGTTTCCGCGCACGCTCAGTGACATGTTTTAATGATAAACACGTTTATTCCGAGAAGTCCTCTCTAGATCGATCTCTGCCTTATTTATATTTATGATAATTATATTTGGGAAATACAACAGTAAACCTCATGGAAATTGTTTATTTCATGCTGTTTAATTAGCGATAATTTACAATTTAAAAAAATTGCTTTCTGCACATGCTCAGTGACATTTTTAAATCTGTCTTTAGATACTCACTAAGCACGAATCCACTTAATCACAATTTGTTTTCTGCGCATTATTATGATTTTCAACATTTGACAATGATGTGTTGAATATAATTTGTGTATTAGTACATTCATTTACTATCTAGCCGTCATGTTTTGACAGACATCAACTATTATTAGATTATATTAATTTATTTTTGGCTTTTATATAGAAATGAAATAAACATCCACTTACAAATGGATAATTTTTTCGATCAAGAGTTTATGTACAAGAGAGCAAAGAGTAGTACCTGCCTAAATTTGTTTATCATTTGATTAAGACGGACTTTCGGCAGACTCTCTTGGATGCCAAATCGGGTATCTATCAGGGCTTCATTTCAAACCCTGGTTCTCTTCGATTTACCTGGCAACCCTACCAGCAGATACTTATCGCCAATAAGAATTTCGGTAGGCGCTTCATTTCCTTTTTCGGTAGACCACTGGGTTACACTTATTTGGACTACACAAATTTTTCGGTGATGGTGTTCGTGGCGCTGCACTTAAAGTAATTTTTTTACATAAAAATGACCATTTTCGTTTATTTTCATCGCTTTTTTTTCTTTTTTTGGGGAGGGGGGGGGTAAGTGTACTGATTTTGCAATGAATAACACTACCGTTTTTATTTATTAGAATATAGATATATCCATAGCATAAAATAAAATACTTCGAGCTTCGAGTGACAGTTCTCTTTTAACGAATTGAGTCTTTAATGGATTTTAATAAGTGTTTAACAGATTAACACTAAAAACATATCATACCTTTTTATATTTCTATACCAGTGGTGGCCAAACCCTTTGGCCACCCCTGCTCTATACAGTCAAAATATTGTTATTAAAATATTGATTTACATTGAATTATATTCGTCATTTTTAACAGTATTTATTCGCATACTTTATACCTAGTGATGTATAGAACAATATAGAATGATTCGAGGAAATAAAATAAAAATATTGTTGGCTGCAAATAAATTTCACATAGCTGACCAACGTAGATGTAAAGTTCTAACACCCATTGATATGAACCATATTCATATTTTCCAAAAACGCTTCATAAAAAAAAAAAAAAAAAAAAAAAAAAAAAAAAAGTCATCAGAGATTAAATTAGAAAGTGTGTGTTTGTACGTATGTAAATGTTGAGAGTATTTTAGTAGCTTTTAATGTGCTAGTAAATAGATAGTGTACTAATTATTTTCTTCATACAAGTATTCTGCGTATATCTTGTTTGTGATGCAAGTCTTCACCTTCACAGCTGCACTTGTTTAATGAAAATAAAAATGCTTTTTAGGATAATTTCATGTTTCAGTTTGAATAACAATTTTGCAGTCATATAATATTTTCTAAATTTTTAAAGTTAGAAGAAAAAAATATTTTTCTCGTTGTTGATTATTTTTCATAAACAGATAAAAACATTCAGATTCAGATCAATATTTAATTTTTTTTCAAAAAAAATTACTAATAGCTTCGCAGAGGTAAAATTTAAATACATCTGTTCCATTCACCCATGAGAAATGCCCACAAGAAATGCACTTTCTTTCACGTACCAAACATCGGCATCTATTTAGTCTCTGATAGTGCTTATATAATGTATCACTGTCACCGAGTACAATGAGGTAGGATACTTAGTAGGGATACTAAATTTTCGTATTTACGAAATACATGCGAATAAATGTGAAATATTTTTTTTTCTACTTTTAGGCGAAAATTCGGGAATAAAGGCTTTTAAGCGATATTAGTTAATAATAGTAATAATTTATTGAGATAATTACTCACCAAGACCATTCACGGTCTTTAACGGAGAAATGTCACTGTTCGGTCGGATTTCATCCGAATTTCACCCGAGCAGTTTGCTCGTATACCGGAATCGAACTTAAAATCTAACAGTAAATTCAACCGATCAGCTTGCTTTCTCGACAGACTGTTCGTTATCCACTCAGAAATTCAGAATAGATTCTTTGTTCTCTCACATGCGGTCTTAACGGCGCAAGCCAACTCTTTCTGAGAAGTCGTTTTCTTTCTCCCCCCCCCCCTTGTGTGGACACACTTTGTTTGCAGGTGGCACGTAAGAGCCCCTTTTCCTCAGAATTGGGGAGAATAATTTCTTCCCTCGCATCTAAAACATATGGGGAATGCTCTCTCTCGCCAACAACCCCCTCAAGCACTGCCCTCACAAAGCCTTTGCGCTGGATTCGTGACGTCACTGCTGTAGGCGATTCTCCTGACAACATCGTACTCGTTTCAGCTGTCGTAGCGAGCGATGCGAAAAGAAATACGCACTAAACAGATAGTTATTTTCTAAAACTGATTATACTAGATCATTTTAACAGGAAAATGCAAACTTTGGAAATTGTATTTAACATTAGATGTCAAGATTTATTTTCTCCTCTATTAATTTGCATTATAATAATAGTGTAAAAAAAACTATATCAAATTCGTAGTTGCCGAATAAATTAAAAATTCATCGATACGATACTTAATTTTTTTTAGCACAATGTGTGTTTGAAATTTTAGACTATATATATATAGCCAGCTATGGGCATTTATAGAATACAATATTAGGTAAAGTGAAAATTTCCGTAATATCGCATACTTTTTTCTTAGGAATTACAAAATAATAATATTATTTAAATAAAGTGTAAAAAAATGCAAATTGGAAAAAAAAAGATTTAACTAAATATCTGACTATAAAAATACAAAATAAGAAAAGATTATCTTGATAGATAATATCTTTATTTGTATTTTACTTTATCTTTTATTTATTTTGTATTTTATAGTACATAAAAGATAGTATCTTGTATTTTATGTTTATTCATAGATATTTTAATCTTAAAGCTCATGATCCAAATTATTATTAAGCGTTAATTCAATACCTAAAGCCTCATTCCCAAAAATATTTACAAGTGTAGCATGAAATCTTTTTGAAGACATGTGCACTAGTTGCACATTCAATGTCATCATTGCAAAACTAGCAAAACCAACAATATTTCCTCCTTTATAATCGTAACATTCTTTAAATGAATTTCATCAATCATAAGTGAAACATACAATTCTTGTTTTTCTAAAGTAAGTGCCCTATGCTTTGCATAGGCTAAAAAATTTGTATCATTAATTTCATTTAAAGGATTTACATTAAATTTAGCACTCAGTCTATTAATGGTTGTTGGATGAGGTAATGTAATATGCCCACTTTGTCTTATAAATTTATAAGCAGAAGGAGATAATAAGAAAAACATTGATGAAATATTAAAGTTTCAGGTGAATAGCTGTACTTCTCTGGTTTAGTAAAGAGTAAAGTAAGCTGCTCTTTGAGGAACTCCAAATAAGATTTCTTATTATCTTCAACTACTGTATCTAAATTCTTTAACATACTTAAAATTAAGTCTACACAAGGATAGGGTTACTTTTGAGCTCATTTCGATTAATACCCTCAACTTCATTCAAAATATTATACAAAACATTAACATTTTTTATTAATAAAGGAAATTTAAATTTATTCAAAAAACCAATTTCTTCACCTTTGTATGAAACACTTAATTGTAATTGTTCATTCACCTGCACAGAATATAACAAAGAAACATTTGAAAATCAATCTTTAGGTTTAAAAAGCATATGCTGTTTTCACGATAAACAACATCCAGAATTCGCGGCGTTGAGGGGCTTTCTAGAGGGCAGTGCCTCAAGTGAGATGGAGCGTTGCCCTCGCTCGGCAGTCCGTCAGAGGCAAAGGTTGAAAAATTAGGTGCCCGTCTTATGGGTTCCTAATTTTCAAAATCATATTTTTTAAGAAAAAGAAAAAAAATCTGTAATATCATAATAGTGAGCCATCCATTTTTGAGTAAAAAATTAATTAATTTCTTTAAGAACTGGACTTGTAAGATATTATTTAAGATTTTGGGCCTTAAAAATTAATGAATGTAACTATTTAAATTTCCAAAAGTTAATAGTTTTTGGTGCAAGCCAAGAATAGTGATTCTCTTCAAATTATCTTTACTTATTAGATCAATATATGCAGTTAGGTAACATACAATAATTATAATACATACTTTCGTAGTCGCTGATACGCTGAAAAAAAAAATAAATGATCGAGGCACTGAGTTCAATTACATGAGTCACTAAAAACGTCTTTCTCTACGTCAAGCGCAAGCAAGTTAAATCGGTGAAGGATTTAATCAGAAGTATTTTTCTTACCCATCCTCACTCCTTTAATACAATATGAAACTTTTTGTCAAGATTTAAGACTTAAAAAACCCATTCTCCCTTTTACAGTTGAAAAACAGATGCCAGTTAAATAAAATGACTATCTCAAATATACAGAAGGTCGTTCGCACTTTATGGAAACGATTGTGTACTTTATTTCTGTCGTTTGCATTTTGAGATAAAAGTTTGGCAACTTCAGAATAATTGCCTACTTCTGTTTTGTTTGATTGGAATGTAAAATAAAAGATTTATTTTGAAAATGGCCCATAAAATTGATAGATGGCTCGAAGGTTACGTAACTGTGCTTTCCGAGGTGAAATATTCGTATTAACAAATTATAAAGCGGTCTAAAAATCGCGGTTATGGCATTTAAAAAAAAAGGTATTTCTAATACATTAAATTTGAAAGGGAAAAAAAGTCTAAGTGAAAGTAAAAATGAAAACATGACCTCGAAACCTCACCCTAAAACTGTTCGAACGCAGGTAAATATCGAGAAAGGGAAGTCTCTGATCCTAAAAAAAATCCGCCGCCTTAAAGATCCATTGAATCGAAACTAGGAATGTATTCTGGCACTGTAAGTAAAATCATTAATAATGATTTGAAGTTAAAAAATATGTTTAAAACTAAAGTTCATCTGCTTTTACCAAAGCATATTGCTGAAAGGAAAACAAATTGTAGAAAATTATATGTAAAACACTTAGCTGCTGAAAATGGAAATTTGTGGTAACACTCGATGTTGCATGGGTATATTTAAGTGACAGTAATAAAAAAAGATCAATTTTATTTTGCTCAACTGACGGAAATGACCGTACGAAATGACTTTGTCAGTGTACAGAAAAGTTCCGAAAGGGATTCTAGATAGTTGCACGATTTTGTTACAACGGCAAATTAAAAATCAAAAAAGTCTCACGTAAAGCCAAATTAATTCACTCTACTATCAGCAGAATATTTTAGAACCAATTTTTGAAGAAGAAATTTCAGCCTTATATGGAAAGGAAATTGATAAAGTTGCGCCTCATATGATCAAAACCTCAAGTCACACGTCTAAATCAACTGTCGCTTATTTAGTAAAGAAGAATCAGAACCAGGAATAAAATGTATCCCATTTAATGAAATACCTGTAAAATAATCTGACGGCTTCTCCAATGGACTTTTGCGCTTTCGGTTTATTAAAACGAGACTTACAACTAAATCAACTGTCGCTTATTTAGTAAAGAAAGAGTCAGAACCAGGAATAAAGTGTATCCCATTTAATGAAATACCTGTAAAATAACCTGACGCTTCTCCAATGGACTTTTGCGCTTTCGGTTTATTAAAACGAGACTTACAAAACGGCATCCAAGAACACTGAACGGACTTTGGAAAACGGTCCAAGAGGAATGGGGTGAAATTGACATGACAATACTAAGAAAAAGTTAACTTTCATGGAAAATTCGAGCTAGAACTATTGTAAAGAACCATGGCTATCAGATAGAAGCAAATCGCCGAAAAAAAATACGACATTTATACATAAAAATTAAATTTCAAAATCGTTTCCATAAAGTGCGAACGACCTTCTGTACATCTAAACTCCTAATATCAATACAACATTTTGATACCAACATCTTGACTTAAAAAAGAAAAAATGCGAAATCACTGATAAAAAATAAACATGTAAAGAACGTAATTTGTTTTTTTAATGATTTTTTTTCTTGAAACGTCGCAAATGTGCTTAATATATATTAAGAATAATGATGCTACAGAGGCTGTTCACACATTTTTTAGACGATGTATATTGTATTCACAAGACTAAATTACATAAATTCTTGTGTTTTAAATGTTTTATTTGACATCCCTTATTCTGAACTATCTTTCGACACCACAATTTCCAGGATAATAATGCCTTTTGAAGTGTCAGAAGAGGTATTCTATCCCATTCCTCCTGAACAGCTTTCCAGAGTCCTGTAAGGGTTTTGGGACGACGTTTGGATAATGCAAATTTTAAAAGTCCGAAAGCACAAAAATCCATAGGTGTTACATCGGTAGATTTAGTAGGGATATCAGTGAAGGGTATGGCCTTGATACCAGTTTTTTGTTCCATTTCTTTTAGGAAATTTACAGTGGATTTTGATGTGTGACTGCTAGCTTTGTCCTGATGGAGTCTCACAGATTGATGGCACTGTGGGTAAAGCGATGGTATTTCATTCAGAAAAATTGGCAATAAAATATGTTCCTGATAGTATTTGGAGTCAATCTTGACATTTTTTTCCACTCTCTTTATTTTTAACTTGCCATTATAAGAAAACCAGCAACAATCATGAATCCCTTAGAAAAACTTTAATTCGATTCTTTGAACCATGTACTTAAATTTTTTTCTCCCCTTTTATGATAATAAATGGCTTTTTTTTTGTTGCAGTCATTTAAATACACCCATGATTCATCTATTGTGACAATTGTTTTCCATTTTTATTTGGATAAGTGTTTCTCATATAGAATTCTGCAGCGTGTCCTGCGTTCAGCGATATGATTTGGAAGAAGACGATGCACATTGCGTTTTTTTCGCTTTCTTAAGATTTAAATCAACGTTTATCATTTTGTTTACAGTGGACACCGAGCATTTTAATGATTTTGCAACTGTCCTTTGACTAGGGGGATTTTCTTTTAACATTAAACAACGTACCTTTGCAATAGTCGAAGATGTCCGTTTTTTCCTTGGATACTTGTTTGGAATTTTTGTCCCACTTGAGGCTCCAATTTGACGATTTTTTCCTTTCTTGTTGACGATATTACCTATCGACGCTTTAGATATCACAAAACCATGACTCTCACATCGTTTTTGGATAACGGAGTATACATATTTCTCTTCGGAAAGAGCATAAATGTAGCCTTCGAACCACTGCTTTGTTAAAAACGCCATTTTGAATAAAAACAAAACTTTCAAGCCGCAGACGATAATTTTGACTTTCAAAAACATAGTTCAATTGCAATTATTTCTTTTGCAGCAAACGATTTTTTATTACCGCTTACCAAAATCATCTAAAAATTGTGCGAACAGCCTCTGTATTTACACTGGCAGATAATTTAGAAAATTTTGATAGATAGATGTTTACATCTTCGGTAGTCATTAATTTCATTTTCACGTAAATATTTCCTCTCTTCCTATTTATTTCAGGCATTCTGTAGTCCCCCCTACACATGTATACATTCCAGAATGAGAAAATTTAATTCTAACTTTCTTAAAATTATTAGGCCAGTGGCATCCATTAAATCGTTTCAAGGGGTTCAGAGAGCCATCTATTAAAAGCTTTCAACGAGAAGTTACAAGAAATTTCAAAGCCTCAGGGAAAAAAAAAATCTTTATAATTTTTTACTAACCTAATCTTTATCTAATATGTATTTTTAACGCTTTAAGCTGATCGTCTACATAAAAGGATTTTTTTCCCGCATGAAAAGTAGTATTTCACATTATTGAAATTCTGAAACATGGCTAATTTAGTCTAAAAAATTGATTTAACTTTTCATGTATTTTAAGCCGTAGCTGAAAATTCTTTGATGGAAGCTGAAAAATCAGAATCTAAGTATTTGTTTTAAAGCATAAACATTCTGATCACAAGAAAGCTAAAAAAAAAATATTTCCAGAAAATAAAAATAAAAATTAATAAAAGAAAAGTGTCTATGGACTCAAAAAGACTTTTATTCCAGAAGAGTTTTTTTTCAGTCCCAGCCCCCCAAAATACTGTTTTAAATTTTTCGATGTCCGTGTAAATTACGACACATATAAATATAAGTTCAGCGATCTATTGACAAAATACGTTTGGCGAGCGTGCGATCATGACGTACACAGATTGGCGATTTTCCGTCATCTAAGTCTTTGGCGAAACTTTGGCGAAACTTTAGCGCACGCTATTTACACCAATTATACTTCGACACAGTTGCTGTATTATTTCTCTACTTCGAGGTTGGACATTTGCGGCCATGGCGGGACTTAGAAGCGAACACCTCCGTAGAATGAAATTCGTGGAGGGGGAGAAATCTTTTTCTGTTTGTCATTGCTCTTTCCCCACTTCTACTCACAGAATGTATGGGCGTCTCTTTGAGACAAGCTGTCGGTTGAGGAGGATTTTGTCTGTGATTCTCTTTTACGGCGGGATCTCTTGGACTCGGTGTATGCTTTCCTACACCAGGGAGTTATAATTTTTCCTACACCAGGGAGTTCCTACACCAGGGATTAGAAACACCACATCTGCTATCTCTCCGCTGCTCGACTGTGTGGGATTTTTTTTATTTTCAACATTTTTTAAATATACCATCATTGGACAATGACCGAAAGGTATGTTTAATTTTCAGTCTTATCATATTCAACAATATGATAAGACTGTAGGATGACAGAATATTATTATTTTTTATTTCCAAAGAATAAACTTTTCAAGACCTATTTGAAGATGTCTCAAAAAAGATATTTCATGAACAGCTAAGATTTAACAACGAATCACTCTTTGATATGCAAAACAATGAAACATTTTTTTCACTTGTCAACTACTAAAAAAAAATACTGAATAAAATTCATAAAACATTGAACTACATTCAATTTTAATTTTTAATAATTTTCAAATAAATTATATAAATTAAGATTATATAATCGGGTAATTCCTGATTTTCAGGAATTATTCTGAATAAAAATTTTAGGTAATAGCAGAGATTAATATTTACTATTACCTGAAAATACACGAGAAAGGGGAACAGTTAAAAATATCAATACTAGTTATACATGGAGAGCCAGAAAAAAAATAAAGTGAAAGGGTAGATATCAGATCATATTATATATAAAGGTTAAAAACAATCTCATTAATAAAAATAAAAAGCATGTGAAAGAAAGGGTTCTACGAAAAACTTTGAAAATCTGCCGGTATTCCGATTCCGGCTCACTACTGGCGAGTTGCCCTGATTCACGGCGCTTTGCTGGCTGCGAGATGGGTACTTGACGGCCTGTCGGCACCAATTATTGCTCCCGTAACCGGCCCGTCAACCTCCGGTTACGCGACGGCTTTCTATCCACATTGATGGCTTCGTCGCGGCTGTCTGACGGTTCGTAGTCGGATGAACGATGGCTCTATTCCTACCGGAAGCGGCCCAGAACTCGACGGGGTAGTCGCGGGCGAGAGGACACGACCGTGACGGAAACGATACTGACCTAATGCGCCGGCCCGGCAATGGAGAAATCGGCTAGCCGGAACCTTCCGACCCCGGCCCGATGCCTCTGTGTTTGTTGGGTATATATATATATATATATTTACACATATGGATGCAGTGCCGTAAGTAGGCAGGGGCAACAGGGGCACCCGCGCAGGGCCCACTTGGGAGGGGGGGGCCCAAAATGCTGTATTCGTTTTTTTATTTTCCCAAATCTAATTAATTAAGGGGCCCAAATGCAAATTCTTGCCCAGGGCACATGAAAGGCTAGTTACGGCACCGCATGGATGATTTAGAGTTAATGTGAAGCAAGTATATGAGAGTCAGTTCTGAGAAAAAGGATTTCAAAGTTGAACGATTATAATTAATTAATCATTGACTTTCGTTTGTTTTTGAATATATATATTAAATCAAACATTTCTGTTAGTACGAATAAAATGTAATTACAATCTAAAAGTTTTAAAATAAAATAAGTATATATTATACTTTATGGCTTGAATGAAATATTTCTTTCAAATGCATAATTTATGTTAAACAATAACCTAAATATTTATAAAACTGTATTAAATTAAATAATCTGATATTTTAATAACTTCCGTATTAACTGTTTGTCAACAGAGCGTTTCTAGTACAGTGAAATTATCCCTCTGGGATTAGCTCAATATAATAAGAAAACTAAATTTTCTAAGCTAGTTTTAAAACTAAGTAGTAAAATTCATAGCGAAATGTATGACAATGAAACTTATTTCCCACTCTAAGCCTCAACGTACAATAATTTTCCCACAAATATTGTTTTAATAAAATTTGGTAAGTGTGGTGACTCAAATAAAATGAAGTTATTTTAATCTTTCAATAACACTTATCTAAGAAAAAAATTGAGAAATTCGTTAACATTACAGCACTAAGGAAAATGTATTACAAAATGTTCAGTTACGAAATAAGCATTGTTGCATCACCAAGCCATTAACTGAAAAATAAAACAAAGCGGAATAACAATGAACTTCAGGGCAAATCTAATTACACACATCTTCTAAATTTTATTTGCAGGAAATTTTCTCCTAGAATCTCAAGAAGATATTGGCCTCAAATTTTGAAATTACTTGATTTATGCATGAAAAGCGTTTTCTTTTTCGGATAAGGCATAAGATATTCAATATGCACGTTTCGGTCCTTAACAGGCATTTGTAATGAGTCCTACGGCTGTAAGCAAGGCATTAATAAAGGAAGAACTCAGCAAAATCTTTAAATATTAAGATCTCAAAGTAGATGAAGTCCTAAATAGCTTAACGTGTTCTCCGATATAGTTGTTATTGAAATAAAGTCTAAATATTTGAATACTTTTGTTTCATTTTTAATCACATTAAGTTAAATTTTTCATAAATTTAACTTAAAGTACCGTATTTTTCGTACAAAAGACGCACCTTTGTACATAAAAAATAGACTTAAAATTGGAGTGCGTCTTATGGTCCGAAGGTAACATTAAAATAAAATGAATATATTATATTATATGGTGCCCGGTATATTGGGCTTAAGACAAAAACAGCGATTTAAATATACCAAGTTATTGGCTTTTATACCAATCGCAGAACAATAATTTCGACTCGAGTCTTTTGTACAAAGAAATACACTTTTGTATACAAAATTGATAAACTTAAGCCTTTTATACAAATCAAAACATTTTTGTGCTTTTTTTATCAATGCTAACAAATATCGAAAAATCATTTATATATATATATATATATATATATATATATATATATATATATATATATATATATATATATATATATATATATATATAATGTATTATATATCCTTTTCTTTATTAAATAAGACATTGAAAATGTCTTTATATACGTAACAAATTAAAAAATATTCTTTTTTAAAATTCCTCCCATAAATTTAAGGTGAGCATTATGGACCGTAAAATACGGTATCCCCGGTGATTTGTTTTTAAACATGCAATATTAAAATTTAATATTACTTTTCTTTCTCGCAAAAAAAAAAATGTGGTCAAAATTATTAAGTATGATCAGACTTTACTTTTTAAAATACTAATTAATTTCTATCACTTTTGGTTTAGTTATTGTTAATAAGTAGTGTTTACGTTGGATCCATTTGGGACAAGATGTTCTCTAAATAGGGTTTCTACAATGTTATGAAAGTTGTTATAGACGTCAGAAAACATCTAAATTTAAAAATAGGGTTTATTCAAAAATAAATTTTTTAACAGTAGATTCAAATTTACGACATCAGAATAAAACAAAGACATAAGAAAGGTTTGCATGCAATGTAATTAGTATATTTTAGGTAATTAGTTTGCCCACGCTTTGCCCTTTCAAAGGCTGTCGACCCATTAAGTCTCTCTTAGACTTTTTTTTTCATTTCAGTAAATTAGCTTAACGAAACTACAATAAACTGTGTTTGCAAATGTGTTGATATATTTTTCCTGGCTAACAGTGATAAAAATAACCTATACAAACTGCAAGAATATAAACAAATCGGAAAACATAGAAAAATATCTATATAATTTGATACGTGTCATATACACTCATGGACAAAAATATTAGCGCACCAAGAAATAATTGCGGGATCGTAACGAAACTTGCAATGAAGGTACATGTCGGGGAGATATGCAAATGATTAGAAATGCAGCGTGATTGCGCATTACGTATAGCCGGTAGAGGACGTTGAACATCGTACTCTGTGGAGTATAAAACAGGTAACCAAAGCTTGTTTGAGTGTGCTGAATCATTTACAAAGGAAGAGCTGAGATACACATGCCATTACGCCGTGTTCGAAGACAATATAAGCAGTTGTCGCAGTTTGAGAGGGGGAGAATCGTCGGAATGATGGAAGCTGGGTGGTCAGCTAGGCGAGTAGCTCGTCGATTAGGCCGCTCTGATTGTGTTTTGAGGAGGTGTTGGGACCAGTGGACCCGAGAGATGTCATGTACACGAAGACCAGGCTCAGTACACCCTCGACAGACCAGTCGTCGAGAAGACCGCCACATCGTAAGAAATGCACGCGCACAGCCAACTGCTTCATCGGCCGCCATCCAGGCACAGGTAGCACCTTCACTAGGGGCCTCTGTGTCTTCTCGAACCATACGAAGGCTCCTGGCTGAAGGATAGTTGGTATCGCGGCGCCCATTACTTGTGGTGCCCTTGACGCCCACCCATCGACGCCTCCGTTTGGAGTTTTGCCGCGCACGAAGAAATTGGACTGCAGCGGAATGGAACCAGGTCGTCTTTAGCGACGAATCCAGATTCAATCTCGGCAGTGATGACAATCGTGTTCGTGTGTGGAGAGCCCGTGGTGAACGCTTCAATCCTGCCTTTGCTGTACAGCGACACTTCGCTCCCACAGCTGGTGTAATGGTATGGGGTGCCATTGCCTACAATACACGGTCACCCCTAGTATTGTTCCGTGGC
This sequence comes from Dolomedes plantarius, assembly GCA_907164885.2. Taxonomy (NCBI): domain Eukaryota; kingdom Metazoa; phylum Arthropoda; class Arachnida; order Araneae; family Dolomedidae; genus Dolomedes; species Dolomedes plantarius. Next base: position 104,366,510 of record OU015496.1, read on the forward strand.
ACCATGACAGCCCAGCGGTATGTTCATGAAATCCTGCAACCACATGTTTTGCCACTCATGCAACGGCTCCCAGGAGCCATTTTTCAACAAGACAATGCTCGGCCTCATATGGCAAGGGTGTCACAAGACTGTCTCCGCACTGTTACTACCCTTCCTTGGCCTGCCCGATCCTCAGATTTGTCTCCAATCGAGCATATCTGGGATCATTTGGGACGACGAGTTGGGCATCCCACGAGTTTGAACGAACTAGAGGCAAGGTTACAGCAAATATGGAACGAAATGTCTCAAGACATCATACAGAACTTGTGTGACTCAATACCCGATCGTATCGCATCGTGCATTCGCGCTAGAGGGGGTCCAACGGAGTATTAACTCCTCCGTTCTTTTGCCTTTTTCTCTGAAATAAATTATCCTTTTTCTTTGATTTTCTTATCATTTACTTATATCAAAGTAGTCATTACGTATGTAACATTTCGTTTCATTTTGACGACTCCTTCTTGGTGCGCTAATTTTTTTGTCCATGAGTGTATTACGATTCATTGGATTAAAGTAACACACGTTGCTACTAAGCTTATTAAACGAACAAATATTATGATTGAAAAAAAAGCTGTATAAAAATTAAAAATTAAGTTTCAGCTCACCATTTATTCTTGTATTAATTACTGTATGCAAAAATACATTTAAGGCAAAATATAAAACTGAAACAATGAATACATCCAACATAATTAGCAGAATATGTTAATTTTTTCTATATTAAAAATGTCCTTATATACATATCCATCAACCATTAAACACCCCGAAGACTAGACTGTAAAATAGAACCTAAACAAAGTAACTAAAAAAACCTAACTTTAATACATTCTTATTTAATTTTAATTGTTTAGCAGAATATTTTCCGAAATCGACTTTAAAAAATTCCAGGGTATACAAAAATGTAATATGAAATCCCGAAATTTATTTTTTTAAAGAATTATCAATTGACTACTTAGAATTTTACTTCTCTTTTACATTCTTTTTGAAAGATTTATTTCTTCATTTTTTTAAAAAGATTTATATCACCATTATTTCTTTGGATCAATTCTTTTCGAAATTTCCTTTAAAGAAACATTTCACATTTTGGAAATACACTTTCAGTTCAAATTTGACTAAGATGGATTGACTATGTATGCCAAGAAAATATATTAAACCAAAAATCTAAAGCTATACAACACGATATCTCCCACATGAGTGAAATCCCTTTGAGTCTAAATCGAAACCCAAACGCTTTTGACTAACTCCTTTCGTAACTGGACGTTCTTAAATAACTGGATGTTTGGTTGAGTTAAGGCTGGTGTGTACTAACGCTATTGGATTCACTCATCTCAATGTTACCTATGGAGAAAATTTATCCAAGGTTTTGTTTTTTTTTAACGTAGGATTTCGTTTCTCCATAACGGTCCTCCGGAAAGCAAAATTTCAGACACTAAAACCGTCCATCCGTACCTCGCGAGTTATAATTTTGGTAGCATGCCACACCCAGTCTGTATCGCTTGGACAAGCATTAAACACTTCAACAGAAAAGTACCAAAATGCGTCAAAATTTTGACATATACATATATATATATATATATATATATATATATATATATACATGCGTACATACATATAGATACATATATACATAACACTTACATACATATATACATACAAAAGAGGTAAGCAACGATGAGTATTCCTACATTAATAACCCGCGGTAGTTTTGTTAGAAGAGATCACCTGAAATTTTTTTTTAATTGTACTCTGTAATAGAGAAAGAAATTTTACACCTTGGGGCGTTTTTATTTTTAAAAAGCTCAAATAATATTTTAAAGTTTAAATTATTGGGGGGGGGGATCTGGTATAGTGTGTTTTAAACGCTCAAAAATTTCCTTGGTGAGTAAAATATATAAATTGAATCCTGTTTCATAGTGCTCAAAAGTTCATGCTACCTGAAAATATCATTTTTATTGGATTATCAGAATTCATGCAGCTATAAATAGTAGACAAATTTTATCCATGGGTTAACATTGAGGTGAGCGAATCCAATAGGGTTAGTACACAGCAGTGTTAAGCGTCTTGACTAGTATGTATAGATTTCTTTCTCGCATACCTTTGCCGAGAAAAGTAGTTGGAAGTAGAATTTTAAGTAACGTTTTATATTCGCAATACCCCATTTTTTTCTATTTATATTCATCCTAAACACAGCGATATCACTGTCTACTTTATAAATAATAGGGTCACTCATTCAGTGAATTAACATGACTTCTTATTGGAAGATAATAAAAACCACCTTCGCCAAAATCCTTGCCATGTCGTTTACAAAAGCTAAGCAGATATGTAAAGAAAACTAATTAGAATGAGCTAGTAATTATGTATCTTACTCTTTAATGAATATTATTTTTTCGCTGCGTACTTCTTTTGTCGGGTCATGTCTATACTTAGATATCAAGTTTCATATCCTTAATCCTTTGAGAAAAAAAGGGATATGATGTTTGTGTGCTTCAAGGAGCATTATACTGAAGTTTAACTTATTTCTTGTTCCCAAATTGATGAAAATGTTGAAGAATGCCTGCATCCTTTTACTGCTGCATATGCAGTACAGCGCCAATAAAATCTCATTTTCGAGAATTAATTCAGGATCCCACGCCTGTCGGAACACAGACGAAAAATTTTCAGAATGAACCCTACCATCAGATATAATGGATCGCTTCCACCGACACCAAACTGCAACCTGCTGATAAATTTTACTTTGGGGAAAATTTCTTTCAGAGCAGCAACGTCGCAGAAATCAAAACAAGTTCCGAATTTAAAATTTTTCCTAAATTATGCATTAAGAGCGTTTTTCCGGGCTAGGCACTTAAAACACGTAACTCATTAACTATGCGTGTTTCGGCACTTTGAGGGTATTTGTAATGAGTCCTCTTTCAAGTATCGGCTGACGCAAGCCACTAATGGGGGAAGTCAGCAATTTCTTTAAATATGACACTATTAAGTAAGCTGTTGTTCTAAATATTTTAACGACCTCCGATATAATTATTATTCAAATAAAATCACAATGGTGGGTTTTTTTCCCTCGCCACTCGTTTAAAACCGAGAGAATATTCCAACAGCACTTTTTAAAATTGCCTTTCAATTAACCGAAGCGACGGGACGTTTTTAAAACATCTCGAACGTTTCCAGTAAATATTGTCTCCATTAACATTTGTACTAATTTTTTTATTAAATATGAACTTGAAATTCAATAAACGCCCGCTAGAATGTTAATGGAATTTATGCTGCTGATTTTAAAATGTGGTTAAAATATAAACAAAATAAATTTATTTATTTATAAAGCTAGACGGAATGGGTTTTGTCTTTTATCTCCTGTTTCTAGATTAACCCTTCAGCGGGCTCGCCCATATACAAAGTGCAACATTTTCATAATTTTGAATGGCTTATTTCCACATGTAAGGTTTGAATGTTCTAAGCAGTTTCCATTTATAGCTACATCCTTTCTAATGCAGGTCTGACTTTCTGACACTTGTATTCCTTTCCATTTATTGGTAGTTGTGATTTAACCGTGGTAAACCAACGATTATACTGGATTACAATACGATAAAAGAAGGAGTTGATGTAATCGATCAAATGTGTAGCCCTTACACGGTATCCCGCATGTAATGAAGATGGACAATCTGATTGTTTTTTAGGTTCTTGAACATAATAGGAATCCATTCGCAAGTTGTCCTTAGATCCAACAAACAGGACAGTTTTGAAATAAGGCGATTCTATCTGCATTCTTTGGCCTTTAATTATAAATATATCTCAATATTATCAACATTTTACATCTTGTCATAAAAAGCACAACTATTATTTTCAATTTGAAGAAAAAAAAAGTTTATTACAAAAGGAATAATCAAGGTTAAATGAGACGTTACACTTTGTGCCCCGCGCGCCTGCTGGAGTTTCAAAAATTGGCGCGCCCGCTAAAGGGTTAAAGTTGAGTTAGTTAACTTACATAAATAGGATGAAATGGAATCGCATAACTGTAACCTATAACTTCATGCCTTATTGTGATTCTCCAACTGTTAATTTTTAGATATACATCTCCAGGGTACCCAGAAGACATGGACTTGAATACCGACCTTGTTATGGGCTTACCAGCCACAGCATAGCCTAGAAGTACACTAAAAAAAACACTTTAAATATTTACTGCCGAGGTCTCGAGGTAGCCTATTGGGCTTGGAACAGGGGGTTCTCGGTTCGAATGCCGACGAACACCTCGAAATACCTCAATGTCTGGGCCAGGTATGGACACTTTAAAGCTGTAGACCGGAAAGTGTTTCTATGACATGAGAGAATGTGGAAGAAGATAGATCCCCTGATATAACCCCTGGGGGGGGGGTGCTCGGTCCAAACTGAGGTGGCACCAGAGGGTGGTGTTTGTTCACCTATAACAGAGGTGGCGAACCTATGGCACGCGTGCCCAGATGGCAAGCGAGATAATTTTGATTGGCACACGAACTTCTTGTGAATAAATTTTAAAATGTTGTTGTTGTTGTTGTTTCTAGTGCCCCTTGGCTGGAAGTTCAAGACCAGGTCCATATAGGCTACGGACTGAAGTGTGCAGATCCGGTTTGAAATAGCACCTCAGAGGTCGGAGTCCGTCTTAGCTAGTTGCCACCTCAATTTTGACCAAGATCCACCCCACGGGCGACATCTGGAGGGATCGTACAATCTCCCATCCTCACTGACCTTCATAGAGGGACTTTCCGGTCTACGGACTTAACGTGACCATATCCGGTCTAGACACGGATTAAAAATGTATCACATGTAATGTAATTCAAGAAAATACATAAACTCCACACACATTTCAACTACATACAACATATGTACGAAAAATTAGCATACACAATAGAACAGCAAAAGTCTCATTGATATTTTACTTGTAACAGTACTATAAATAATATTCTGTTATACTTAAATATACCGATTGCAACAAAATATAATTATTATTTCATTTTAAAAAAGACACATGAAATTAAAATATTCTCTTTTTTTTTCAAAAAATTTCACGTGGCACGTGGTTTATTTTTATACTTTTACAATTTATTTTTTGGCACGCAGTCGGAAAAAGGTTTGCCGCCCATGACCTATAAGGTGCCCCGCATTGGCAAACAATATATTTACTGGTGAACAAGAAGTTGCTGTTAATCCAATATTATTTTCCCGACCGCTTACTTCTATGGCTATGTTATGATGAGGAGCCCATAAACAAGTGTGAAACGTAGATTGATGGCTGATGGGTGCTATGGATTTGCTAGATCTTTGCTTAAGTGATTCGTCCTGCTTGAGTGAGTTTTGCACATTTTGTTCCCCCATAAGGTTTTTTTATTAATGTTTAAGCTTTGGCTCCTGTCAATACATACAAAATACTGGAAAGGTAAATGCATTTTACTGCTTAATAAGTCGAAGGAATCAATTGCTGATTTCAATAAAAGTATAAAATTAACTCATTGCTCTAAAAATCTAAATTAACAACACATGCAAAAATTTATAAACAAAATTGCTGATATTAGAAGTAAAAATAATCATTTGCTATTGGAATTATAAGCAAGAAAAATTGTTATAAAAAATTAAAAAACAACAACAGCATTATCAAAATTATTTTGTTATAAATTTTAAAATAATTTAAAATAAATTAATATAATAATATATAAGTATATATAATATAAATATGTTACACGCAATATATATACTTGTGTGTGGGTGCAAGATATATTAATCAGAAGTAAGTGAGGAACATTCACTTTGAACAACCCACATTAACTCCTCCAATCTTAATCTTGAACACCGAGTTACCACACACCATTAGATTTTCTTTTCCCTAATCATTATATAGGAAAAATAATTAGCTAAAACACTAGTAACGGACTAAGCAACGAAACCTATTAATATTTTAATTCAATGTAACTAACCACACAAAAGTTTATTACAGGTTGAACTCATTTGCATCGAGGATTGAACCATCCAACTCTCACTTTATGCAGGAACCCTTTCTATATATGAGAGTGTTTGTCTGTTTGTGCATACGCATGAATGCTGTTTTCTTTTTAAACAGATTTTGATAAAACATATATCTCAATTGAAACAATTAAAAGACGCCATCTGAAACAATAAAATAACGCCAGAACTACGTATAAACAAAAAAATTGCATTTCTTTAAAACATTTGTTAAGATCAGTTGAAAAACACTTTATGCATGAAACCTTTCTATATATAAGAGTGTTTGTCTGTTTATACATACGCCTGAAAGTTGTCTTCTTTTAAAACAGATTTTAAGAAACACAAATCTCAACTGAAACAATTAAAAAACATCGACTGAAACAATAAAGTAACGTCAGAAAACGTATAAACAAAAACACGAAACTTTACATTTCTTTAAAACATCTGTTAACATCTGATTAAAAACACTTTATGCGCGAACCCTTTCTGCATATGAGAGTGTTTGTCTGTTTGCACATACTCCTGAATGTCGTCTTCTTTTTAAACAGATTTTAAGAAACATAAATCTCAAGTGAAATAATTAAAAAAGTCAACTGAAACAATAAAATAACGCCGCAGCCACGTATAAACAAAAAAAATATTTCAAACCATGTAGGAAACAATGACGAAAGGATGTTAAAAAATGCAAAACATAGACAACATGCAACAACAGGATTTACCAAAAGTCTTAAGGAAATCCTGCGAATTCTTCCGTACATTCAGTCTTCAGTGGAAAAAGTAAAATTATACTTAACAGTGCCAAGTGTCTCTCGGAAGCAGAGAGCTATTTTGTGGCAATTAATCAGAACAGGAAGTTCTAAATCTTGAAAGGGAAAAAAATAAGCAATATTAACACCCTCTTATTATAATGAACCTATAAATTAATGAAATAAATACTGTGTTTCTGACATTAAGTATGTAGCTGCCAAAGGAGTTGGAATAGATATTTAAAAGAATTAAATTAAACTTAAAATAACCTCAAAATTTTCATACGTCTTTTGTCTGTAATTTAAATACTAAGCACATTTTGATCAAATAAAACAGCGCACGTTTTTTAAGAATTTCCTATGACAATTTAAACATATCTATTTGTTTGAAATATTCGATTATTTTTTGGTTTGGAAATGTTATCAAAAATCAACCAAAATAAGTTACATTTTTAGCATAGGTTCAAAAGCTCTAAGTTTTGTTTCCGGTTATGCTACTTAGTAACGACAGAAAATGGTGACGGATTTATATGAAAGCTCTGAGCCAGTTATTTTAAACCATCTTTCCGTACCGATCGCATCCCAAATACTGAATGCTCAAGCTTCGTAGATATGAGCTCATGTTCACTCCAAAGTTAACAGGAACTAAGTGATAAAGTTATTCAAACCTCTACACTCAAACTTGATAATTTGCAATGAATCTCAATTGAGTGATATATGTTTAAACATGACAGTACTTTTTTCTACAGTTTTCTTGTCCGTTGCCAAATTAAGAAAAGTTTTATAAGTATAATACTTTTGTAGTTTGAAGCTCTAATACATTAATTTGGGATTTTAGAATATAAATGCAAAAGATGATGCAAATGCTCCAATGAATCAAAAACTTTGTAGGTCTTTTGTTTCATTCACCACGAACTTATTCTTTAACCATTATATATAACGTGTCAGATTTACCAAATGACTTCATTTGATTTCAAAATGTCACGTGTTATTACCAGAGCAACTTTAAAGATTGAACGCGAGGGAACTATTTTATCTAATTGTGATCAGACTCACTAATGTGTTAGATTAACGATAAGGGGACAGGCTCTGATCCTAATTTGTTAAATATGTTATCATGCCGGCAGAATAATGCATTTTGAGCATTCGCATGAAGCGTGTTCTTTGGAAAATGTTGATTCTAACATGTAATTGCCCTAAGTGCTTGATTAGATACACGTTGCCATGGAGACATTCCCGCTGCTCGCGATGCTCTGATCTTATTCTGGACCTCAGAAGTTCCTTCTAGCATGTTGTTTATACTGGTATGGATCTGATCGTGCGACGAAGCTTGAAATATTCGGAGAGAGGAATCCGAGTGGAAGCTGAGGAAGATGTATGCATGGTATATACTCATGCATTGTTGAGCAAGGTAAAAAGTGTTCTTAAACTGAAATAAGGAAACAGCTTTAAAATGCACGCATTAATGAAGGAATTGATATAGCATTCTTATTTTTAAGAAGGAGGGGTATTTCCAATTCATACATTGTAGGTAATTTATTTATAAACAAAATCCTTTTATAGCATTTCAATCATTATCATTGCCCAAATTAATTTTATTTATTTACTTTTAACCCATCTACGATTTTCCACAAGTTGCAGGATTGGAGGGATTCTGCTTTTTATGGACAAATACAAGGCAGTCATATTTGATTCAGATGTTACATAAAATAAATGTTGTTAAAAGAGTTAAAAGTTAATAAATTTAACCACATCAATGAAAAATGTTAATAAATAGAATATTAGGGCGATTAATTTTGCTATTTCTAAATTCTCGGACTTGGACTTTAGTCCCTTCCAATGGACTTTAGTCCCATCTAAAAATGTAGTTTACTGTTGGGTAATTGAATTCACGCATTTGGTGCAGTGTTGGATCTATTCGGACAGTCATACTTGGCCCCAAATTTTATAACTAGATTCCCATTAATATGTTGCTGAAATCAGATACGGAATTCAAACAGCGCGTTTAAAAATTTCCGTCAAATATGTCCTAGCATAAAATTTCGAAAGACGCTCTTTCAAAGGTCGTAGCTGAGACATCTGGAGTGATTTTTCATAGATTTTCATACTCTATTGCCAGAAATCTAGGTATTATTTACTTTAACTTTGAATGGTTTTGTACACATTTCAGGTTACTAAATGACTTTTCTAAGAATGAAACCAATGAATGAAGTTTTGGTACAAAGCTATTGTTTTGATAAAAGGATCAATTGTTTTGATAAAAGGTCACTTGGAACCCTGGGTTCTGAGAGACAGTGCTAGAAAACTACCCCATGCTCTGCATCTCCCGAGACCAAGAAACCATTTAACTTGCTCGAAATTGTTATTCATATGTTAATTATCACCACTGTGTCTTTAATTATTTTTCTTCAGACTGAGATAATTCTTACGAACTCAAATGAGCTACATATATAACTTTTAAAATCATTGGGTATTTTTGCCCTCTAAATCGAATTTATTGAGGGAAATTACTAAAACTGAAAACAGACTTATCTAATTTGTTCTCCCATTTTAAATTCCTAAATTTTATTAAAAGACATGCCACAGCCAAAAATGTTTTTTCTCTTGGTAAAACGCTCATGTAAACAACAAACATCATGCTTTCCTCTTTCCACGACCGAGTGAACCATTGATCCTAAAGGGTATAATTCGGTTTGAACCCATTTATACTCATAATAATTATCAGTTTTCTGTGACTTGATCGTTATTCATCAAATTTTGAATGTACCCACGCATATAAATGAGCTACATTGAGTATTTTCTACATCATTCGGGATTTTAGAGCTCTAAATCCAATTCATATTTTGGAAAGATTCCACTAGAAAAGAAACCAGTCAAAAGTATTTTACTCTATAGCTTTTTACTAAATTTTGTCAAAAGGTAATAGGAACCCGAATTTATCTAATTATTTATTTATTTTTAATGAAATCTCGGGTTACCTTCGGTAAGTACCACTTGAAAACTGCATTTAGCTCCTCTCCTGAAATCAGGCCGGCCATTAACAGGCCCGGTTGGAACAATTTTCTACCCAGTTTGTACATTTTAGAAACCATCAAATTTGGGACCATTAATCTTCGTTCTTCAAATTTAAAAAATCCCCAGTTATTCAAATAAGCTGCTGAGAATATTTTTACTATTCTAACACTCTAAACTTTTTCGGGTAGTTAAAAATCCCCTAGTGACACGAAAATATGCAAAAAATAATTATTCCACATCTATTTAGCAAATTTTTGAAAAATACTAACTGGACCCTATTTTTTACACGAAAATTTAGGGTTGCACGGTGCACTTTCAGAAATACTGCTTTAATTCTAACATGTTCTCTCATCCTGCACCAAAGAAAAGTGATGGCCGAATGTCTAGGGCGCTGGCATTCGGGTCAGATCCTGTGGGTTCGAGTCCCACTGTAGGCATGGATGTTTGTAGCCGTTCGAAATCGGCTTTAAACTGTAGGTCCCGGTCGAATTAGCCCTCGTGTAGAGTACATTTGGCCGTAGCGCTCCAAATCAAAACCAGACACCAAAGAAAAACATTTTTCCTAGTAAATATTATTCACGAATCATTCATTTTCGTTAGGCTTTTGACTAGTTTTGTGGGTCAAAATTTGTTGCTGTGGTTGTTGATGTTGATGTTGCTTATGCCCCCTAGACGAAATGTATTACGGACCAGGTCCATATAGGCTTGCGGACTGAGGGGTGCGGCTCCGGTTTATAATGGCACCAAAAGGGTCGGAGTCCGACATAGCCAGGTACCACCTCAATTTTGACAGAGCATCCCCAAGGGATGACATCTAAGGGGAAATCGTACCTCCTCCCACCCTCTCTGACCTCATAGAAGGACTCTCCAGCCAACGGATTTAACGCGCCCATATCCGGCCTAGAAACGAAGGTATTTAATGGCACTTGTTGATATTCAATCCGAGCACCGACAGTACTGAAAGCCAACACGCTGCCACTAGGCTACATATGGCCCGGTTGTAAATTTCTCTCGTTTTACCACTCATGTGGAAAGCTGCTACCAGATTTAGAAGTCTTCTGAGAAAGTAACGAAAGTTACAATATTACTTCTTCCGATCATTTATAAATAAACTTTTACACCATAATTTCGTAAGAATTTACCATAAAGTAGACAATTTATTCCGAATTTGGGGAATCATAACAAATACATTCAACCAACCAAAGCAATTCTCGGTTTACTCCGTTTCTCTAGGTGTGCACACCAAGAATATAATAACAGAAACATTGTTAAATTAGTACATGTTCCTCCATCTGAAATGCGCCACGACAATGTTGCACTAGCTTCGGCATTCAGCTGTACCATCGACCGCGGTTTCGCAACTATTTCACTACTACACGTATATTAAGATGAGAAAGCGTATTCCCTAGCGAAATTAGTGTGACATTGGGAGACAGAATATACTTCTGCTAATCTATGTTAAGTTTAAGTTACACGCAATATGCATTTTATTTCGTCGTTAATCTATCAAAATTACGTACAGCCTACCGCGAATGCACTATTTTTCACCTGTGATCTGAAAGGACAGCAATACAATTCAGACTCCAGTAAAAGTTTTGAGCGCATTCCAATTACGTAACTCTGTCTTATGTAATTCCTCTCAGTGTCAAGTTTTCGCTGTGCTTCTCCCCTACATATTAATCTAACGCAGTACCGAGAGTTACTGCGTTAAAAATTAGATAAAACAGTTTCTTTGTAACTAATCTTTGAAGTTGCAATAACAGTACTATGTAGTATTCTTAAAACAAATATGTGTATACGTCATTCCGAGAGGCCCAAGATTAGGTAAAACCTAAATCTTTGTTTGGTACGCTAAAATACGTCTTTCGTCACCCCCTCCTGCTTATTAGTTCTATACATTTTGCTACCTTAAGTAATGAAATAATACTAGCGCTCTAAATCAATTAACGCTATCAAAAGCTTATAAAAATACTAATATTTAATCCTGGTTTCCCGATTTTCTAAGATCTTAGGAAATTTCTTGCACCCAAAATGATTGAAATATAATTTCCCAAATCAAATTGTCGATCTAGGTAAAATTATTAGCAGCTGATGCCACTACTATACAACTCTCTTTTTTTGTGTGTATATATATAAGGTAAAACCCCATTTATTCAGATCTCCACATAATCCGGATCAGATTTGAAGACATTATTTTTATTTAATATTCGCATTAGATAATTTTTAATTATGATAGCAAGATTGTAATTACAAGTACGTCAAATATTCGCTTTTTACTTTGATTAAATGCACAGTTCCTGCATAAACTGTAGATTAAATGTTGGTAAAAAAATGCTTTTTGTTGAGTTTAAGAAAGCTTTACTAGACTTACCAATTCTTTATTAAGAAATGATCTGAAATATTATTTTATATTATTTAATATCGTGTAAACAATACGATGTTACAAAACATAGTTTTTTTATAGTAATAAACGGTAAGTCTGCTTAGTTCAGGGTTTTGTTTATTACCCATACTGCAAGTATTATCTGGATTTTGGATTATTCGGATTGCCTATGGTCCCAGTTAGTCCGGATAAACGAGGTTTTACTGTGTATAAATATGTATGTGATAGTACAGTAGAGTCCCGATAATCTGAAATGATTGGGACCAGACCCTTTTCGGATTAACGAATTTCACGGACTAAGCGAAATCTTTCTAAAAATAAACTTAAATTACATGACAATGTGTGATTGCATAAGTATTACATATTACGTGTGATTACAAAGTTTATTTTATAAGGTCTGTCTAAACATAACCAAATCTCGGGACGAAATGGGTAATAAGAGAGCGGAACGCTGCCTAGCACAGTACAGTAGAGTGTAAGTCGTTTTAACAATACGTCCCAGTGTTCGACAGTTGGATTTTAGACTATCACCAGATTGTTGAAATGGTTTTGAAAGAACCTGTCAACGTCTCACACGAAAGCGAAGGTGAAGCAGACGGTGACAGCGAGCAGAGGGTATCCCACTCAGACGCTGCGGCTGCATTTACTACGTAGAGCAACACTCCGTCGCGACACCAGCGGACACCATTTTTCTGATGCTTTAGCGTAATTTGTCTTCAAGGGAGTAGTATTCTTCTCTTAGACAAAAAAATTTAACAGATTTTTTCAAACCAATGTAGTTTCGCAATAATTAGTTCAGTAGATTGTCTAACTTTTAATTTTCCCGTAAACTTTGAATTTTCTTGTTCTTTTTTAATTTTGGTTTCGGATTAAGCGGACTTTCAGATTACCGAAGTTCGGATATTCGGGACTGTACTGTATACGTATCCAAAAGACTGGATGTGAAAGACGAGAAAGGGGTTTATATGGATGTTAACTCTAGCGTACAAAAATTTATTCAGAAGTTGCACTACAAAAGAGTCATTAATATGTATTTGATCCCCTGGGGCTCTGATGTACAGTAAAGAAAGGAAAATTATTTTTTTTCCTTACGATACATCCTGGTTTTTTTATGAAAAGCGGTATAATAATACATATTGTCGCAATTTTCTTTTCTCCAAATTTTAGTCAACAGATTGTTGAATACTGTCCCAAAACTAAGTCAAGACTCTATGCTGCATCAAGAAGCTTACAAGAAGCTTACTTTATCCAAAACGTTATTTTATTATTTTTTTAGTGTAATTTCGTCTGTGGTAAATATGACATATCGATCCGGCGTGGTGGCCCAGTTAGCAAGAGCAGCGATCCAGTGATCCGAACGTCCCTGGCTCAATGCTCGTCGCTGCAAATCCACCATCTTGTTCACTAATGGTGGCCTGGGCACATAAAATAGGGTGTGGCTGCAGTGTCCTTCAAGTTCTCAAATTTACCTCTGGAGGTGCGGGGTCATTTGTACCGGTCTGGTCACTTGGCTCTGTTCAAAATTACGGGACCGGTCATTTAGCCAAGTCGGATTCTGACCCTTGTGGTTCTAATTCAAAACAGGAACCGCACCTTTATCGCCCATAGATTTCAGGACTTGATCTGATGTTGCTGTCGGTCAAGTGGCATAAGCAACAACAGCAACATATTGATCCTCTATATCACTGATTCCCAAAAATTTTATACTTGGGTACCACCTGATAACTTTGCAGGGTCATTGCGTACAACTGGTTATGTTATAGCTTATTGAGGGGCGTAAAATAAATCCTGTACACATATGAATAACTTTACAAAATGTATTTAAGTATAAATAAAACAAAATACAGAAAATAAATCCAAACTAGAAAAAAAACATTTGTACGTAATTGTTATTAATAAATAGCAAGTACAATTTCCCAACACTAAAATGCTTTTATCAGGAGGCTTAATGAGAAACGTGATATTACTCATGCTTATTTCTTATTAGAGCTTCTCTATCAGATTCAATAGTGCTTATCATTAAACAGCTCATTGTAGTACTTAATTTCATTTAATCCTTCTGCTTACCACCTAAAATGCTCTCGCGTACCACCAGTGGTACCCGTATCACCAGTTGAGAACCACTGGTCTATATAATTATTCCCACCCACTCTTAATCTATTCTAATATATACGCATAAATAATTTAAAACATTGGCTGTGTATGCCTTCATTTAAAAATAAGTACATTTTGCATCGATTTACTGTATTATTCCCCATCCCACGTCACCTTGAAAAATACAAATATGCCAGAAAAGTATTTTCACCTATGGTATTGCGTAGTACAACAAAAGATGCTCTGTGCCTCTTGAGAATTCTGCCGCGGTTTCGGAAAAGGAAACACCAGCAAAACCACATTCTTACGAGACGTTTTTGCACCATAGCAGCTCCCATTTTAAAGAAGTGGAGAGAAGAAGTTTCTGATTGTTCTTCCTTACAAATGAAAACAAATGATCGAGATGCTGAGGAAAACAGAAAACCGAGAAGAGAATGTAGACAGCAGGAGGTGAAACTAGTGAAGCGTGAAATTTTTGTTCCCATAAAACATTCAGTACCTTGCAGTTCAGAGGAGTGATGGGCAGTTAGATAGTTTTTCTGGTTTGCTAACCTCGCGTTTAAACGCACATAGAATCAGAGTTCTAATCTTCAAATTGAACTTTTAATAAATCGAATGGGAGAACAATTTTAATTTTCCTGTTTGTTCTTAATGGAAAAAAAACCCTGAAAAGTTCTTGGTAAAGTAGCAAACTTTCAAAAATGTGTGCAACGAATGATTACTGAAAATTTAATCTTTTGCAAAGATTAGTTATGATACTATTTAAGACATCGGTGTTAAATTAGGTTGGATGGTGTTTTGAAGAGCTACAGTCGTTAATTTTAGCCGGAGTCTCATCATTTACTAGATTAGGGTTAAATGGATCGCAACCATCAATTTAAAGTCAATTTCGGAACTATTTTAGCTTCGAATTTTAGATCTTAAATATACTGGTAGAGTAATTTAGACTGTTTTCTACGAGGAGTAAGTAAGACGATTAAAGATGACCCCATCCGTAACATTACATAAAAGACATTCAATGGAAAGACGCAATATATATATATATATATATATATATATATATATATATATATGTGTGTGTGTGTGTGTGTGTGTGTGTGTGTGTGTGTGTTGTTGTTACTTATGCCACTTGACCAACAGCAACATCAGATCAAGTCCCGAAGGCTATGGGCGATGAAGATGTGACTCCTGTTTTGACTGGCACCACAAGGGTCGGAGTCCGACTTGGCCAAAGGAACAGTCCCGTAATTTTGAACCGAGTCAAGTGACGAGACCAGAACACTTGACCCTGCACCTCCAAAGATAATTTTGAGAACTTGGAGGACACTTCAGCCACGACAGATTTTACATGCACCAGCCGCCATTAGTGTTCACGGCAGTGGATTTTGTCAGAGAGGAACATCGAACCATTGACCATCACTAGCTCACTACCCTTGTCAACCTGGCCACTGCGCCTCTCTCTCTATCTCTCTCTCTCTCTCTCTCTCTCTCTCTCTCTATATATATATATATATATATATATATATATATATATATATGTGTGTGTGTGTGTGTGTGTGTGTGTGTGTGTGTGTGTGTGAACATATTATTATTGCTAAATATCTAAACAAACTGGAAACCTCGGACATTTGACCGGGACAATTAACCAAACAATTATACAGCAGAACAGCCCACACACTGTAAAAATTAAATGCTTTTTCAGGTCATAAAAGTTACCTGTTTCAGGGATTAATGTTTCTGGGTAGCGAACTTACCTGTTTTGGGTATCGCACTTTTGTATCTTTAACATGCTTTCGTTCCCTTCTAGTCTTACTTCCGTTTTTGTTATGTACCTAACACAGCATTTCATGTTTACATTGCCTACTGCATAATCACCGATTCAAAACGGAAATCGGGGCCAGAGCACAGGGGAGACAACTACATATTATAGAAGCTCTTAATAAAATTATACGGCTGAAGACTTTAAAACTGTCGCTCTGCAATATATAATTCAAGCTCGTAATAGGTAAAACGTCTAGTAAGAGAAAGAAGGATTAGCGAGAAATAACAAGTGTCACAACTTATGGCGGAGAAACAGAGACGAAAACTAGAAAAATTAAACTAACTATAACTAACTTAAGTATCTGGCCTTAACACTGTCAAAGCGGAACGGTAGAAATTATGCGAGTTGAATAAATGAATGCACACATAAATATTTTATCATTATACCACAGCAAACACACTTTAATAACAATCAGGGAGCAGCTGCAATGTGCTCAAAATTGTACAGATATCTAAGTTCAAATATCTAATATTTATTTAACACTACTTAACAATTCAATACGCAATTACAAAACTAACCTGCCACACAAAAGCACCTATACATTATACACAAAAATGTTTTGGCTAATTACAATATAAACAAAACATTGCCACTAATCAGATACGTATTCTTCATAGACATAAGACATTTTACGTAACTCGTAAAATATGTTTCTGGATACAGTTGACATAAAATGTAATTTTATGATTAAGATATTACAATTAACCTAAATAAATTTTCACTCTTAATTTTTTTTAATGTAATGTTTTACTAATTTCTTAACTTAGTGATCTTCCTAGTAACATCTCTTGCTAAATATATTGGTTGCAATTATCTATTAATACACATGGATAATTGCCAATGTATGAGTTCAAAATTACTCACACATTGCATCTATCCCTCAGAAAATTAGCACAGACTTTGTTATTCTTGAAACATGAATTATTTTTTTCGTACTAAACCTTACTCCTTTCTCTTTTTTATCTATCCTTTTTTCCTCCCCTCCTGTCCATCTATCTTTATCTATCTATCTTTATATATGTGTGTGTGTTCTTGTGTGAGATTTTTCCTCTAGTTGACATGTGTCTTTTAATATAAGGTCTACATATAAAATATGTTAGTGTACTTGACGTTAAACCAATTGATTTGCTTCAGTATACTTTAAAGCAATAGAAATCCATTTCTAAAATTCTAGAACGAAATGACTACTATAATTTTTTTTCCATGCCGATATTCAAGAAACAAGTTCTAAGACAGTCATCAAAATCGAGCTTTTCGAATTTTGCAGCCACTCACACATGTATCAGCCTTAAAAGAAATATCATAATTCAGTAATGTAATATACATATACAAAATATTTCCTCTCTTGAATTTCTATCTATACTTATATATAAAGAGAGAGCGATTTTGTACGTGGAGGGTAATCTCCAGAACCACTGTACCTATTTGAAAAATTCTTTCACTGTTTGAAAGGTACAGTATTCCAGATGGACATAGGCTATATATTATGTATATCTAATCAGTAGAAATAAAGTTAGGGGCTTAATCCTAACAATCTCCATTGTTACTGCTACTGTCCTCTACCGCTTTTTTGTGCCGAAGTCTTCAACGATCATTACCGTGGTGTTATCGCGGTGGGCTTCTGTTCTGACGCTAGCGGTTCAAACCTAGCCGTTCTCCGGCGCGCCTTTTTCTTTTAAAAAATTTATTTTAATTATTAACTAACATAAAATTAATTTAAGGTATTATTTAGGTTATTATTAAGGTAAAAATAGATTTACAATTTATTGGCTATCAACTAGAAATTTATTGGTATAATATTTTGTTCAACCCGGACAAAGTCGGGACGGGCCACTAGTCTGCAATAAATTAGCCATGTAATGATGTAACCTAATTTCGTATGCTGATATTAATCGTCAAGGTTACATCTGAATCGAATCCTTCCCAACATTTTTCTCTTGAAAAACCTTGACTTCCGCGCATGTCTAAATTTTATACAAACTCATTCTACCATCTGCACATGAATAAGACAAATTGCGAATTAATTTATCCTTCACCAAACCCAGTTTGGCACTTTCCTAGCATTATAGGAGAGGATAAAAAGGCGCATATTTCCTATAGCGTACATGAGTCGACACTGTCAAGCGTCAGCTCCCGGAAATCTGACAAATAGAGGCAATAGATTATACTTTATTCCTTTGATTCCCTAAATGATGATAACCTTGGATCAAATAAAGGTATCACGGGACAAATTGGGACAAAAGAGGAAGAGAATGGAATGATTATTTAGAGAAGACTTCTTTATCACGTATCTAAGATTAATTTTAGATAGAATGTGTAATAAATTTGTCGCTAAGTATAGTTTGAATGAGGATCAAAACACTGACCAGTTATAAAATTATATTATGCAGGATTCCCGTTTTCATAAAATATTTTACAAATGAATCTTAGGTAATAATTTTCTTTAAAAATTTACGGGAAGCATATTAACGAAAACCTAGTAATGGAGAGGGTTTTTTTTTTATCTCTGTGTAAAATTATTAGAGTGTGATTTGGATACAGTGACTAGATCACGGAAACTTTTGAAAAATATGCACAGAGAAAAAAAAAGTCGGTCACTCTCTGGAAGAAGCGGTTTGTAAAACCCACTTCTTCTGTGTTACTGTGAGAAGTGGATTAAGCATCCTACTACCCGTGTTTTTGAAGGTGGATGAAAGTCAGTTAAATACTACTGAGTTATCGAAACAAGCGTGTTAAATAACTCATGTCATGAGTTTTCTGCCGCAAGTTTACTGAACTGAAGAACCAACTTTAAGCATTAGAACTCAAATATCATGTAACTTGAAAGGTTGAAATGAAGTTTATTTGAAATATAGTATTTGGAATGAAAGTTTTTGGATGCACTTAATATTTTATCCATTAATTTTCATAAGGAAGGAATTTGATTTTTGGAGTACAATGTCTACATTTTTATATGAGATTAATTTCGAATAAAAGAAAAGATTTTTTGTTATTTTTTATTTATACTCAATATTTACCTAATGACAATTGTTCTCAACGTAGAAGTTATTTTCTTTCTCTAGAAATGGTTTATTTAAAAGAGAACCTTTTACAGCTAAGTTGTTGAAAACTTTCGTAGAATTTTGGATCTAGGTTCTAGAACCCACTTTCCTACATGGGTTGTACGACTCACCAAATAAACTTTTAAGGGTAAAACAGCGGAGGAAACTAAATCCAGGTTTGATAAATATTATGGCGAGTCGCTTAGAGTTATTTACAAGAGGTTTGTGGAGTTTCGCTGCCGCCAAATGACCACAATTGACGCTGAACTTTCGGGTCAAAAAGCCATGATGCGTTGATGAAGATTAAAAGTACGTGAGATTTCTGTTATTGTTATCCTCTGATTAAAGCAAGCACAAATTTTGCCAGAATATTTGTATATGATAAAACTGCCGGCAAGCTGAGTGCAGTGTTAACAATCGATCGAAAGCGTAAACGAGTGAACATTTTGAAGCATAATTTGGAGCTGTTTCAAAGAAACCGAGATGAATTATTCCCTCATTACGTAACAGTTGATGAAACATGGCTACAACTCAACCAGACAGGAAAGACAGAAAAGTCAAAGCAGCGTGCTGAAACAGGTAAACACACAGCAAGGAAAGCGAGACACGGTTCCATCAGCAGGAATGTTTATGGCCAGTGATTTTTAGAGACATTAATCTATATATATAAAACGCGTAGGTATGCGGCACAAAAATCGACGATATTTCTACACTCCGAATGGCAACGGCTGCAACTACCAGATGTAAACATCAGTGGCCGTTTGCAACCGCGTGTAAACGTGGATTTACGCACTGAAATCAGGAATGCTCGAAAGCGATCTGTACAATCAAGAGAAAATTGGGAACAGTTTCAAGAAAGGAAGCGAAGAAGAAATAATTCATTAAGAGATAGGCAGGAAAGAGAGGGCATAAATGATCGCGAGGTTAGTCTGAACCGTCGCCGGCACAACAACCCTAGAGCCAGTAATAATTAATTTTGTACACTTTTTTCAGCACTTGATGAATTTTTACTCCATTTTATAAGTGAACAAAAATTTTCCCAGCAATTTATTATTTGATATGATTAAGTGGAGATATCTGAATTGTGAACAATAGTACATACAGAGAGTGATGTAATCCAGTACTTGCTGAATTTTTACTCCATTTTTTTAAGTGAAAAAAATGTTTCCCCAACAATTTCTTATTTGATGAAATGATAAAATGTAGATATCTTAATTTTGAAAAATATTGCACACAGAGAGGGATGTCATTTTTAAAATCATTGGTGTTGGGTTTCTCAGTCTTATCTTTAACGCTGTTCTGAAGTAATGAAATTTCACATTTTTTAATCATGATGTTTTAGAATCAGCCTTATAGATAATACCCCTTAACAACGTATATTTATGATGACGAGTAAGGGTAACATTCCTTACATATGAGGCGGTGAAAGGCAAAGTGGTGTAAGTCAGTAAGTCAAGTGGTGTAAGTCAAAAGAATTTAATTGCAAAAACTACAAAAAATTCCACCATAAATTGAACAAATTATAATTCATAACAATTATTACAATACTGCAAATAATAACTTTTTACAATTTCACTATAAATTGAACATGGAGATTCTTTATTTGCCCTCAAATGAAAAAAGTTGAAATGTGACTTACACCACTTTGCCTTTCAACGCCTAATATGTTACTTTCAGTTGAGTTGTTTTGAAAAAGAAAATATAAAACTAAAAGCGACCACGCTGGTCGCGCAGAGGCTAGTGGCAAAATAATTATCGACTACCTGGAAGACGGAAAACCAATGACTGGAGAGTACTATACTTCTTTACTGTATCTTTTAAATAGTGAAATTAAGATTAAAGTCCACACTTAGCGAAAAAATGGTTCTTTTCCATCATGACAACGCTATGACCCATTTATCTGGGACTGCAATCATTAGAATTACGCTACGTAATTGTTTCCTACCCTCCTTATTTTCCAGATTTGGGCCCGTAGGAGTACTCCTTGTTTCCTAATAAGAAATATGCATATTGTAGGACTGAAATTTGTATCAAATTCCATTAGTGATACAAACGCTTATTTTGCTAGATCGGACAAGTCTCACTTTACGGAAGGGATCAAAAACCTTGAAAGTCGTTGGACAAAATAGACCGACCTTAACGGAGATAACACAGAAAAATTAAAAAACTTACAAAAAAAGTCGTTTTCAGTATTTCTCACTGACTTATCAAACAACCTTATCTCAAAGTCGGACATGTAGATTTTCCCCTAACTGATGTTAAAAAACGTATGTATATTTGCTGAACCAATATAAATGGTTATATAGATGTAGGTAAAAGATAATACGATGGAAAATATGTATCATTAATTAAAATACAATTTCCACAACTTCATTGAATTTTGCAGATATCTAAGTTTCAATCAAAGATAGAAAGTATACGCGAACATACACTCTTAAACGAAAAATACGATGCACAAAGAAGGGGTAATGTAAATTGGACACAAATTGATATTCTTACAGGTTTCGACGGAAAATGCAAAATTTTGAAGTTTGGCGGCCAATGAATGAACATGTGACGCTACAGCGCATCTTAACTGCGCAAATGTCAGGATATTAAAGAGGAGAAATTTCGATTCCAGGTCATAAATTCTTTGCGAATATCATTCCATTTTCTCAGGTAGACAATAACTATGCCTCGCATACAAGTGCGCGAACAATATGCGCAGATGTCAGCATTTAAGAGAGGACGTGTAGTTGGGCTCAGAGAAGCCGGTTGGTCTAGTCGGCAAATCGCTCGACATTTGGATAGGAGCTACGCCACTATTAGACGATGTTTGCAGGAATGGGTGAACCATGGCCGAACACAGCGCAAGAAGGAAGCAGTTGACCTATAGAAACGACAGAACGTGATGACCGAGCAATCATCAGGGCGTCACTCACAGCCCCAGATTCATCATTATCATCAATCGTTCGTGCAACTGGTGCTTCAGTGACCGCAAGGACCATTTATAGGCGGCCCAGAGAAAGGACGCTGAGCTCACGGCGTCCCTTGCGCCGACTACCATTGACCTCTGTACACCGACAAGCCCGTTTGCAGTGGTGTCGGGCACATTCGGCCAGGAATGTCACTGACTGGAGTAGAATTGTCTTCAGTGATGAATTCCGCTTCGAATTCAGCCCAATGAGAAGCGAATACGTGTCTGGTGGAATGCCAATCTGACTGGCTTCCTCCATATACGCCGACAACCAAGAGTGATGGTCTGGGGTGCCATTTCATTTCATAGCAGGACCCGTTTGCTTGTCATCCACGGAACCCTTACAACACAGTGGTACATCGACGATATTATACGCCTCATTGTGTTTCTCTTCATATCACGCCATCCTAGGCTTACTTTTCAGCAAGATAAAGCTCGTCCGAACACGACGAGAGTTTCTACTGCTTGTCTTCGTGCTTGCCCAACGTTACCTTGGCCAGCAAGGTCACCGGATCTCTCCCCCGTTGAGCATGTTTGGAGCATTATGGGCAGGACCCTCCAACCAGCTGGGGATTTTTACGATGTAACGAGCCAATTGGACATAATTTGGCAGTATATTTCTCAATATGTTATGCGACCCTTTGTAGGGTTAGGTGTTTTGAAAATAAATTATTGCTCCTTGCAACAAATTAAGCATTTCCTTTCCAGCTACATACTTTAGAGAATTTTTCCTTCACTACACTCTTAGTAAGTGAAGCTTAATGTCTAAAAAAAGGTAATTATTACAGTAGAAACGATAAATTCAATAAATGTAATATTGCCAATGAAATTAATTAGTATATTTGTCAACCGGATTTTTTTCCCGCGACAAGTGTTCCCTATAGAAGAAACACTCGTGAAAGGGAAATTAAATTTAAAATAAAATTACCAAGTTTCACTACGCCTAAAGTCATGAAAGTATTTTAGATACGTTATCAATACCACCACGAAATACAGCTGCGTCTGCCACAAGTATAACAAATCAAACGCTTGTAAATAATGAACTTGTATAAAAAAATTACGTATGTCGTTTATTAAAATTGGGAATGACAATAATATATTGCATTTTTAGCACATTCTGTTCAGGAATCATTGTTATTGATGCGTCGAAAAAAATTTTAAGTGGAACAACTTACACTGATAAAATAATTGAAAGTCAAAGAAGATAATATTAAATTAAAATATTTTTATTACTAAACACTTGATAAATTTTACGTAGCACGTAGTGAGTCTTTTTTATGATCCAAAAGCCAATCCAGGACTGTATAGTTTTCTAGTTATCTGAATTAATAAATTTCATTTTGCGGTTTACAATTTTTTACTAGCATTTTAAGAATTTCTCTATAGTTTTATATAAGTTCAAGCTTTATATTAATTGTATTCCACGACAGTTTGACCTAGACTGAACAATAAACAGACAAAGAAACGATAGAGTAGTTCACAGATAAATTCCAAATATTCCTAACATTAGCTGTGCCACTTAAACCTGCAGGTCAAACCCAAATTCGAAACCGTCATCAACGAGTCCATTCAGAGAATCTCTTTTCTTCTACATTTCTGATATTTATCCCCGAACTTTCAGACGAACAAACTTTCTGTTCACTTTCTGCATCCGGTGTCGAGATGAAGATAAATCGTCGACTTGATTGGTCTGCAACCGAAGTCAGTTTGGCACCTCCAGTCACATTATGAAAGGGAAAATGAAATCCGACTTTCTTTTGTAGCGGAACTGTCAAGCAGACATCGCCCGGAAACCCGAGGAATAAAGGTCTCAGATTGCATTTTATCCGTCTAGGGCGCTAGGTGTTGATACCTCAGGACGAAAGAACGGCATCAATGTAAAGACCAGGGTGCATAATGGGGAATAAATGAGGATCGAATTCCAGCTGCTCCTTATATAATTTCTTGATGCATGTCAAATGCATCGATACAGCAAGGCTAGTTTTGGTTACCATTATCATAAAAATGGTAAAAATAAATAAATATAGGATAAAAGTTCAGCATAATCATGGCATTAAATTGTAATGAAATAAAAATTACAAGATTGTTTTAAGTGATATCTCCCACAAACCCGAGAAATAAAAGTCTCGGATTGCATTTTATCCCTTTGGGGTGCTAGGTGCTGATACCTCAGGACGAAAGAATGGCATCAATGTAAAGACCAGGGAGCATAATGGTGAATATATGAGGATCTAATTCCAGCTATTCCTTAGATAATTTCTTGATGCATGACAAATGCGTTGATGCAGCAAAGCTAATTTTGATTACCATTATCATAAAAATGGTAAAACGAACTCCATCTATTCCGTAGATAATTTCTTGATACATGACAAATGCATCGATACAGCAAGACTAATTATGATTAACCATTATCATAAAAATGGAAAAACGAATTCCAGCTATTCCTTAGATAATTCCTTGATGCATGACAAATGCATCGATACAGCAAGGCTAATTATCATTACCATTATCATAAAAATGGCAAAACGAATTCCAGCTATTCCTTAGATAATTTCTTGATACATGACAAATGCATCGATACAGCAAGGCTAATTATGATTACTATTATCATAAAAATGGAAAAACGAATTCCAGCTATTCTTTAGTTAATTCCTTGATGCATGACAAATGCATCGATACAGCAAGGCTAATTATCATTACCATTATCATAAAAATGGCAAAACGAATTCCAGCTATTCCTTAGATAATTTCTTGATACATGGCAAATGCATCGATACAGCAAGGCTAATTATGATTACCATTATCATAAAAATGGTAAAACGAATTCCAGCTATTCGTTAGAGAATTTCTTGATGCATGACAAATGCATCGATATAGCAAGGCTAATTTTTTATTGCCATTATCATAAAAATGGTGAAAAATTAAGTACGTGATAAAAAAATTCAGAATAACCTTGCCATAAAATTGCAGTGAGATAAAAATTATAATATAGTTTAAAGCGACATCTTCCGGAAACCGGAAAAATTAAGGTTTCGGATTACATTTTATCCCTCTGGGGTACTAGGTTTTGATATACCTCAGGACAAAAGAATGACATCAATGTAAAGATCATTACGCATAGTGGTGAATTATGAAAGTCAAAATCCAGCTTTTCCTCCCATAATTTCTAGAGGTCTAATGCATCTATACAGGATGGATAAATTTTGTTCCCCATTTCTTTTCGGAATGGAAAAAAATTAAGATCATGTTAAAATATTAAAATTGATTTTGCCATTACATTGTGATAAGATAAAAATAATAAAACAGTATCTCCACATGTTAATTGTGTGTCTCCACTTGTTTCTCTTTCTTCCAGAGCCCAACCATGGGCAAATTGAAAAGTTTGAACTATGAAGAAAACCAAATAAAATCGGTGACGTATTTCAGCTGACTTAGTTTCTTAAATCAGCACAGGCGGATCAAAATGATGTCAAAACAAACACAAATATCCCACCGAGAAAAAAAAAATCTCTTTAAACTCTTCAAACCGCTTTGGAAGTATTTGCTCTAAAAATCCGGAAGAACCTTGTATTTATTCTGAAGCTAGAAAAAAAATTATTTAAGTTTTAACCACTTTAATCTCCTTGTACACACAAATGTTTTCCTTTACATTATTAATAAAGGAAGAATCTATATAAAATTTAAACTCTGAGATTGTCTGTAAAACAATAAGGGGGGAAGACTGTGAACAATAGTACCACATTTGCAAAAATACGGAACCACATTTGCAAAAATGAAGTGAGTAAAAACAAAATAGAACATGCTCCGTAAAGTTTGGTCAGGGGTTACTGGATTATTGAGGTTTCTTCGGCCTCAATTACGATTAGCTGACATTTGACTATTTTTTTCAGTTTGCATTAAAGTTTGGTGAATGACCTATGAAAAGATATCATCTGTTTACCATCTTTAAAATAGAAATAAAATTCATATTATCAAACTCGATTATAAAATGTGTAACTCTCTTTACAAATCACTCGCTAATGGACCAAAAACATGGACTCGGATGAAATGTATGGAGTCCGACAAAACGAAAGGTGATATCTCCCTCGGCGTTGGTAGACCGCAACAGACGACCTACCCTTTCAACCTAGCCCTGCAGGCACCCAGGATTCCCTACGTCAGTCCCCCAGGAGTCAAGGGAGCAAGCAGCCCAAGACCGCTGAAGGTAAGCCGTCGACAGGAATGAAACATCATTTTAACAAAACTACAGCAATTTTAAAGTGTATTCAATAGTTTCATGTTAAACCATGAAGTTAAGACAAAGGACAGGTTTGTTTTAGAGTTCATTGTTGCTATCTATCGGCTAGAAGAAATACTTCATTTTCTGCAAAACTATTTTGTCTTCAGAAATATACAAGTGTACGGAACTAGTCTGTGTGTAACTACCATTGTAATGTCGTTCTAAATCCTGAAAAATTGTAACAGGAGGAACAAATCTTTAAAAAAATAATCAACCAAACAAGTGTCAAAAACAGTCTTCGCCAAGCTTTGGCAAGTGACTTCTAAATAATGAAAGATTATTGATTCCTTTTGATGAAAAATCATTCATCCAAATGCATTTATTGATGTTATTATCTTAAAATAAACATTCATTTTAGTTTTCTGTTGAACATTAATTGTATTGAATTCTCAATAACCTATGAATAATGGGTGACCCAACCGGTTATGTATACTTTAGCAACGCTTATTTTTGGACATGTTAATTTATGGTAAAATATTCTATACTTGCCTTTGCTAGCTTATTTCAATATAAACAAAAAAAGTATTTAGCCATTGAAAAGTCAACTTACTTTTGAATATTGCATAAATGAGTTAAAAAAGGGGGGAAATACATAAAAAGCAAGGAATTTTATTTGCACAGGAATTCAAACTGAAGACACAACATTGAGCGTCTATTTCCTATTAGCGCTTTTATGCTTTTCGTTCTTTATGAAATGTCCGCCTCTTCCATATGTACTTACTTTTCAAATAAAATGCAATTCCTCTTTCTCAAAATAATGATGCTGATAATATATTGTATAATAAGTATCGCTATAATATTGTATAATAAGTATCGCTATAATATTGTATAATAAGCATCGCTATAATATTGTATAATAAGTATCGCTATAATATTTGTATATGTTGTTGTTGTTGCTGTTTCTCATCCCCATGACCAGCAGAGCTAGATCAGGTCCATAAGCTCGTTCACTCTGAGAAAGTCCAGCACCAAAAGAGGATCTTGAGCCAGGTCCTGCCTGGTGAGCCCCAGACAGGATAAAATGTGGTCAGGGGAGACTTGAGCAGTAGAAAACTTAGTGCAGATTTCGAAATGCTTACTACCACCAATAAAACCCATTGATGACAGATGACCACTGAGGAAGCGAGTAAGTGTGGTTTTATCTCATCTACTGCTGCCCCGAACCAAAGAGCCACCTGGGCTCCTACTCTGTTACCATGCGTGTACTGGTGGTACCGTCCAAATAGCCTTGTTGTTTGCCTTACATTTAGAAAAAAGCTCGGAATAAGTAAGATTAGCGACAATCGTTACGGCCTCTTCAGCACCTGCTTTGTCCAAACTGCCCGCAATCTCATTTCCAGCAACATCGACATGGGACGGAATCCACTGAAAGTGGATCTGATGGGAAAGGGAGAGTTGTTTAAGTTTCCTTAGGATGTCTGCACTAGCACTGTACCTGACACTATGCCAGTCGGCTAGGTGCTGAATGGCACCGTGAAAGCGACATGATGGAGTTCAGACCTTCAAGAATTGCAATGAGCTCGGTTCGTAATTCTGAGCAGAAGTCCGGATTTCTTCTCTTGATCCCGAAATTTAATGTAAATGCCACTGCCCGATCTGTCATCATCAAGTTTACTGCCGTCAATATACAACTGAACAGCATCCATGGGGACATTATTAATTCTTTCGAGAGCTAACTGTTCCAGGTAGCATGGCAATTCCATTTGTTTGCTAACCCGGACAGGAAGGTTAACATGAAAGTGAACCCCATCGAGACCCTCAGAAGGGTCGATAATCTGTTTATAATCTGTTTATATTTGTATATAATTGGATATTGTATAAACCAGTTGGAAAGTAAAAATATTAGATAAAAATCAATATACTTTATTTGTGTGAGAACCCAAACGAAAGAAACAAAATTGAGCTTCCGTTACCTATTCGCGCATTTGCCTTTTATTATTCACTAGCCGGAGAAGCCCGGCTATGCTCGGGCCCCACAAAAGAAAAAAAGGCTCTTTTCAGGGCCATAATATTAAATTCCCGCCAATTTTTATTCCCGTCGCTGCCGACAGATGGCTGTACCATACTGCTTGGAGTGGATTGCTTCTCCGGTGGAGTGCTTTTTTAGAATTGAAATATCTTTAAACCTATTAAAGTAACAGAATAACTGCAAGCAGAAAAAGTTTCAGTTTTCAAAGCTCTTTACAAATATGTAAGATTTATGTACTTTCATGAGAAAAATAATACACCGATTTTCGACCAAAACAAAATAGCCGCCAAAATGATCAGGCCTCGGGATGCGTGAGACCCGGAGACGTGATGTCACGTGACCCAACAAAACCCACGGCAAATACGTCTGTTACTTTATTTATATAGATGAGAGGCTTATGACTTACATACAGAGTAACTTTAAAAAAAACGCGATACCTTGTTCTAAAAGAAAAAAGATACTTTACTTTTTCCTCAAAAATAAATTATACTCATAATATATTATATAAACCAGAATAATAAGTATCATATTAGAATATAATCAGATAGCGCATAAACAAATGAAGAAAGGGAAAATATTAGACAAAAAAGCAATACACTTTATTTACGTGAGAATCCAAACGAAAGAAACAAAACTGAGCTTCTGTTACCTATTCGTGCATTTGCCTTTTATTCTTCGTGAAAGGCTTACGACTTACATACAGAGAAACTTTAAAAAATGCAATCCCTTTTTTCTCAAAATAATGATACGTTACTTTTTTATCAAAAATAAATCATACTCATAATATATTATATGAACCAGAATAATAAGTATAAGTATCATATTAGTATATAATCAGATAGTGTATGAAATAGTGAAGTAAGGAAAAATATTAGATAAAAACACTTTATTTATATAAGAATCCAAACGAAAGAAAAAAAAATTAGCTTCTGTTCCTATTCGCGCATTTTCCTTTTATTCTTCGTGAAAGGCTTACGACTTACATATAGAGTAACTTTTCAAAAAAAGAAATACAATTCCTTTTTTCTGAAAATAGGGATTGTTTACTTTTTTCTCAAAAATAAATTATACTGATAATAATTATATAAACCAGAATAATAAATATGAGTATCGTATTAGTATTTAATCAGATAGTGTATAAACAAGTGAAGAAAGGAAAAATATTAGATAAAAGGCAATACCCTTTATTTACGTGAGAATCCAAGCAAAAGAAACAAAATTGAGCTTCTGTTACCTATTAGCGCATTTGCCTTTTATTCTTTGTGAAAGGCTTATGACTTACATACAGAGTAACTTTTAAAAAAAATACAATTCCTTTTTTCTGAAAAGAGGGATACTTTACTTTTTTCAAAAATAAATTATACTCATAATATATTATATGAACCAGAATAATAAGTATAAGTATCATATTAGTATATAATCAGATAGTGTATAAACAAGTGAAATAAGGAAAAATATTAGATAAAAAGCAATACACTTTATTTATGTAATAATCCAAACGAAAGAAACAAAATTGAGTTCCTATTACCTATTCGCGCATTTTCCTTTTATTCTTCGTGAAAGGCTTACGACTTATATACAGAGTAACTTTTTGAAAAGAACGCAATTCCTTTTTTCTCAAAATAATGATAATTTACCTTTTTCTCAAAAAATTATAATGATAGTATATTGTATAAACCATATTAGAAAGTATCAGCACAATATTAGTATATAATCGGATATTGTATAAACCAGTCAAGAAAGAAAATATACTAGATAAAGAGCAATACACTTTATTCGCGTGAGAATCCAAAAGAAAGAAACAAAGTTGAGCCTCTGTTACCTATTTGCGCATTTGCCTTTTATTCTTTATGATGAAAGGCTCCCGACTTTACATGTAGAGTAAGTTTTCGAACAAAACGCAATTCACTTTCCTCGCAGCAAAAGAAAGTCCTCACCTGCCGAAATGCCGCTCTCTCGGCGATCTCGCACTTTATGAGCCACCGTCATTCTATTTGCATGTTTTTTTCGCGGAAAATGTCGAAAACACTCGGATCACGTCGTTTCGCATACACATTCCGTCGTTATTTTGGGTTTTGCTCATCTCAAAATATTTTTGTTCCCTTTTGGAAGAAAATTTTCAGGAATACGGTTTTTATACGCTCTCTCTCCGAAGCGGTGTGTTGTTAAAAGATCGAAACAGCTCTGGCTTTGGGAAGTAGAACGCGTATTTTTAAAAATCTATTCCTGTCTGGGTAGCGTGACATTTGGAAGGTATATGTAAGTTTGGTTAAAATGGAATAAAAATAAAGTAACTTGTGAAGCGTCAATTTTAGGCAAATATTGCATACTGTTTTATTCGCGTTTATTTTATCACACCAAATACTTCGGATTTTGGTTAAATTTTACATTTTTGTTTATAAACTGTACAATTTATGAATAAGAACCCACAGAACATATGATTTACATAATAACATACGCAAATAATCGCTATATTCTATGATCTACGCAAAAAACGTATTTATTTGAATACCATATAGATATCCACAAAATTTATTGAATGCAATTCATACTGGTGGTCTAATTTACCAAGGCAAAAAAAGATGAATTTATTCAATGTAAATCAAAAAATATTATATATATATATATATATATATATATATCTGTGCCTTGTAAAAAAAAGGACCAATAGCGCCCTTTACACGTACGCTCTTTTGCGAGTGCTTGGAGCGTGCGCGCAATCCCGTACGCTCCAAGCACTAACGAAAGAACGTACGTGTAAAGGGCGCTAATGTCCATTCTATTCAAATGTTCAGTTGATCAATGTCAGAACATCAATATCAGTTTAAGGATTTTTACAAATCTTAGGTCATTGGCCCTTTTGATAATTAATGTATATCTTACCCTGATTTTACTCGTGCAGTTCCGTCAAATTTCAAAGTTTTGGACATTGGAACTTATATATATATATATATATATATATATATATATATATATATATATATATATATATATATATATATATATATATATATATATAAATGTATCTGTATAAACACAACCTATTCTCTTTTTGCACGGGGGGATACGAACCAGAGATTACAGTGCAAGAAAAAGAGAAAAAAAAGACCGTGTAAAAAGAAGATATAGTGAACATAGAAAAATTGGAGATAGTTTCCATCCAAATATACTTGATTTTTCATATGAAATTTGTATTCAGCTGAACTTTTATAAATATGTAAGAGCAAATCCACTAACCTTATTTTAACTATGTTTATATAGGTTAAATTTTTGAATTGAAAAAGTTCGGCAACTGGAATGGGTTAAAAATAAATTGAATTTATTTTTATTTATACATGCATACATTTAACATTGAGTCTTCCAGTGTCACTACTAGACAATAAACGAGTCCGTTGTTTTTCGGTGGCGAAAAATCCCTCTGGAAATATTTACTGGCGATATATCTACAAGTGTATTTTGAATAAAATTAATATTCTGTGTTTCTTTTGTTTCACAGGTTTTAAATACGAATTCGGTTATGAGACGCTGTGATTTTGTTTTAGTTAGTTTTTTCTAGATTCCTCATAACGTGCCATAATCCTTTTTAAATCACGTTGGAATGGCACACTTCGTTCCTCACTGTCGTCATTTGTGAAAAAAAAGTATTTCCAAGTTTATTGGCCAGTTGGATGCCTTCTAAAATTGTACTTGCAGAGAGTGGAACCACACTTTCATCATCGCTGCTATAAACTCAAGTGGAATCATCTACAATCTCTGAAATACCCTCTTATAACATTACACTCAATTTTTTTTTATTCTTTTCAGATGTTAAAGTTTTAAAAAAAAGTGTAACAAATTAATCTGTTCTTTTTCTTGGACCGTGTTATTTCAAAACAGTGCAAAAGAAATCCAATCAAAAAATGACTCGGGGGTATATATTATATATGTATGTATGCATATATGTATATATATATATATATATATATATATATATATATATAACCTCTGTTTCCATTTAAATCTAGACATTAAATTACAGTGTATACAAGGCCTTTCCAAGCAGTTGCCGTGAATCAAAAGAGGCTCAGAAATGTTCTGATAGCTTTTACAAAAAATCTCTGTATACATCGTAGTCTAGAGGGGAAGACATACGAAAAAATTTTGACTGTATCTAAAAAAGTATAAAAATGTGAGAGGGTTTCGTCCTCCCAGAGTGACTCTGGATAAAAAGAGGCTTAGATATTTCTGATAATTATGCGTTAAAAATGCAGCTATCCTCTCCCTTCGTTTGGTTGAATGAGTGCTATATTTATCCCCATCTTATAGACCTTTGTTTCTTTATTTTTCTTCTAATTATATTAATTTTCAAAAAAAAAATTATTTAAACATGATTTAGATACATATATACTTACTTTCGTTTATATTATTCCTTACGTTATCGAATCCTAAATCTGAGTAATCCGTTATTTCCTACAATCCCAGATATAACGACGTTGCATAACTTACAGGAAACTTGGGGAAAACGCAGAAAAGGAACACGCAGATTCTTAAAATCCAGAAGAATAAAGGGGTTGTAGAAATGAATGTGGCCGACCGCATAGTGTAGTGGGTAGTGTCGTGAGCTTTCATGGAGTGGACTTCGGTTCAAATCTCGAATAAGGCTTGGCCGTTAAGGCTGTTGTGTTCTAAACCTCTTGGATTCGCTAACCTCAATGTTAACCTTTGGAGAATATTTGTCCAAGGTTTGCCACCTTAGATTTAAAATATAATGTACTCCGTAATAGAGAAAGAAATTTACACCTTGGTGACTTTTTTTGAAAAATTGCAAATAATATTTTGAAATTTAAATTATTCAAAAAAAATCATGTGCAGTGTGTCTTAAACGCTCATAAATTCCTTTGGTAGATGAAATTTATAAAATGAATCCTGTTGCAAGGTGC
Organism: Dolomedes plantarius; assembly: GCA_907164885.2. Lineage (NCBI taxonomy): Eukaryota > Metazoa > Arthropoda > Arachnida > Araneae > Dolomedidae > Dolomedes > Dolomedes plantarius. Next base: position 104,399,734 of record OU015496.1, read on the forward strand.
AGAAAAGTTCAGACTATTTGAAAAATCGTTTTTATTGGATTATCAGTGGGGGTATGTAAATTTCGCATAAAAAATATCGAAATTTCGCATCCAAAACAATTGCAATATATAAAATTTTGCATTTATTCGCATATATATATATATATATATATATATATATATATATATATATATATATATATATATATAATATATATATATATATATATATATATATATATACTAGCGGCCCGTCCCGACTTTGTCCGGGTTGAACAAAATATTATACCAATAAATTTCCAGTTGATAGCCAATAAATTGTAAATCTTTTTTTACCTTAATAATAACCTAAATAATACCTTAAATTAATTTTATGTTAGTTAATAATTAAAATAATTTTTTAAAAGAAAAAGGCGTGGCGGAGAACGGCTAGGTTCGAACCGCTAGCGTCAGAACAGAAGCCCACCGCGATAGCACCACGATAAGAATCGTTGAAATCTTCGGAACAAAAAGCGGTAGAAGACAGTAGCGGAAACAATGTAGATTGTTAGGATTAAGCCCCTAATTTTATTTCTACTGATTAGATATGCATAATATATAGCCTATGTCCATCTGGAATACTGTACCTTTCAAACAGTGAAAGAATTTTTCAAATATGTACAGTGGTTCTGAAGATTACACTCCACGTACAAAATCACTCTCTCTTTATATATAAGTATAGATATATATATTAAAAAAATTCAAAATAGTTAGCATTTATCTAAAAAAATCAAAATTTTACTTACTCGGTTAGGTTAGTATCAAAATTCTCAGTTAAAATCTAACATTGTAGTAGTCTCCACATTCTCTTATCAATAAGTCTTTATCAATAAGTAATAAACAAATTTCGAGTGTGAGATCTCTCAGTTAAAGACCGTGGATGGTCTTAGATAAGCAATTATGTTAATAAATTATTACTATCATTATCTAATTTTGCTTAAAAAGCCGTTTATCACAGAGTTTTCACCGAAAAGTAGTGCAAAAGTAATTTTCGCATTTATTCGTTCATATCGGCAAATTTCGCATTTATTCGCATCTATTACGTAATTACTAAAATTACGTATCCCTAATTATCAGCATTTAAGTAGCTGTAAATAGTAGAAAAATTTTCTCCATAGGTAGAAAAATTTTCTCCAACGTTGAGGTGAGCGAATCCAATAAGTTTAGTACACAGTAGCCTTAAGGGGCTAACCTAAATGGTGATCCCATACTAAAGTAGCCGACAAGACTTCGATGTGGATAACAAATTGCGAATTTGTCACGACAGGTTTCTTCGCTTTAGAAAATAAAAGTAAAAAGGTAAATTCTCATTTTTATTGTGGATGTTAAGAAGCTGTGTGATACTGTTTTAAAGTCGAATAATTCGAAATCTACTGTAATATGTCACTACTATAAAGAAACTATATTATAATAATTTCAAAAACTATATTTTTCTAATACTGTATTCTCACAGGAAAGTATCTAATACTGTTTGAATATTTGAATAGTTGAAGACAGAGTATATTCGAGATCTTAGAATGCATATAACACCATAAATATACCATACAATCAGATCTTTCTCAGTAACACTAATTAATGAAAATGCGAAAACTATCTCTCTATTGAATAACACTGGAAACGAATTTTTCCGCCGGCCGGGGCTCGAACTTCGGACTTTCCCGTACAACCAATAAAGTACTGCTAATCTTGCTACCAATAAAAGTACTACTAAGATCCCGTTCTACAATGGAGTTACCCCGGAGATGTAAATAAGTCTTATATTCAATATATTTTTTTTCCTTTTCATTCTGCAATGAGAGGTTCCTTCCTTACCATCATTCTTAATTAAAGAATCGAGAATAATTTACAGTAATACTTTTCTGGGATTCATCCGTTAGTATTTGAACCACGGAAAATATAGACATTAAGGAAACCGAATACGTTCGGAGCTGTTTTTCTCGAAAACTGTACTTGCGAAAATTTCCATCTTATTTTTCGAAGGAATATAGCCATAATATGCAAGAATTAAAGATAATATAAAGATTTTTTTTGTCGAAATTTAGCAAATTCTTATATAAACGACTCTAGTTCTACAAAAATGGGTTATGTATATATCATTCATTTATTTTTATCCTACAGGGTCTGTCCAGAAAGTAATGAGACTGATTTTTTCTTGCCAAGCAGAAAGCCAAAGGGCTGGAGTTTGCGGGAGGTATGGGTGGTGGAGGCTGTCAGCTACTTAGTTTGGCTGAAGTCAGTTGGCCTTGAGCCCTAGCAGTGCACGGATCGCTCTTGAAGCAGACACTTGTTTGAAAGTGGTGTTAGGTTTTCAGAATGCAGCGGAGTGTCGAGCAGCGATACGCCTTAAAGTTTTGTGTAAAACTAAATAAATCGGCTACTGAGACGCTTGCCATATTACAAGAAGCCTACGGGAAGAATTCTTTGTCCAAGGCTCAAGTGTATAGGTGGCACAAAGCCTTAAAAACGGAAGAGAGGACGTCGACGACGAACAACGCGCTGGGCGTCCGTCAAGTTCTCGAACTTCAGAAAATTAAAGCACTTTTGGACTCTGATCGTCGGATGAGTGTCTGAATGATTGCGGAGACGTTGGGACTTACAAAAGTTGAGGAATCGAATCGAGTGCGTCCGCCCGGAGCTCACAAACAATTGGATTCTTCACCACGATAATGCGCCGGTCCACACATCCTTCAAAGTGACTCAGTTCCTGGCAAAACACAACGTCGCAACAGTGCCCCAGTCATCGCACGGTCCCGATCATTTACCGTCGGACTTTTTACATACTCCCTAGGTTAAAATCCAGCTTAAAAGGTCGTCGTTTTGACAATTTGGAGAACTTGCACAAAAACGTAACGTGCGTTCTGAACAGTATTCCAGTTGAAGACTTCCAGGAGGAGCATCAATGGGAGGCAGAGTCGTTGGCAACGTTGCATTAATGCAGGAGGAAGCTATTTTGATGAATATTAAGTGTCTGTAAAATTATCTTCAAATAAACGAATTTTATGGAATCAGTCTCATTACTTTCTGGACAGACCCTGTATGTACATAAAACAGACGTAAGAGTAAGGACCTAAAAGTTGAAATCTAAGAGACATACAGGCTTATTATATGCAGTTGCATGTAAAATTTCGGCAATTTTTCGTGAGTTTTATTATAAATGCATCGGTAAATCTTTACACAATTAAAGCCAAATCTGTAGTTCATTTCATTCTTAATATTATTAATCACCCACCTAAAAAATTGCATAGGCATATCATGATTATATTTTGAATTACGAGAAATGGAACTTTAATAGTGGCAACACTGTTGTAGAGATCCCCCCCCCCTGCAGAAGAACCCAGGAAAGCAACTTACACCACATGTACGACACATACCTGCCATACCTCAGAGCGAATGTGCTCAACCCTAAAATATCACACGCCTGCACAGTTACAGGTTGAACACAGCCAAACTTTAATTATAGGTCTATGGTACGAAATAATTTGTTTCATCGTACTGATGGAAGGAAAATGCTTGAGGGCACACTGTGGCTGATGTGTTTCCTCGCTGGGGCTCGGATATGCTCTACCATCCCCCTTATCCATCGGACTTAAGTCCCTGTGACTTTGATCTTAAGTCCCCAAGATAAAAGAACAGCTCGATGGATTACACCAGAGATTCTGCAGGCTGTAGACCGCTCCATTCGAAGGATCAACTGATCAGGTGCTGCCAACGGTACTCTGCAGGTCCCAGAACGTTAGCAACGCGTGCTAAACAATGCTGGTTACTACTTTGAAGGGCCATAAAAGTTTCACCCCTGTATCTCGTCTGTATTCTTTGTAAATACCTAGTTGACACTAATACATAGGATGGACACTAAAGTTCCATCCTATATATTACAATAGTCTTTTACAGTTTTTATGAAAAACAAGTTTTTCAGAAAACACCATTAAAGTTTTAACTTGTATTGAAATTGACAACTTTTGCTCGTTTATATTTCGCTCTACTTTGGTTTCTAATGAGCGTACAGAAAAACAAATTAAAGCAGATTTAGAAACAGAAATTCATACTCTTTCACAAAAAAGGGAGTTAAAAAATTCGGAATTTTCATCAAAATCAATGTTTTAAAGGTTGTCGAATATCTAAAACTAAAATTTTGCTACAGAATATTCAGGTTTCAACCAGACCACTTTATAAAAACGGGAAGTTGAGGTATTTCCCAACACTGTAGAACCTGGTGTATTCAATACAAATCTCCGTTACCACTCAAAAAAATATACCGCACTGCTCTGAAGAGTAAATATCAAATATTAGACCACTTCCCTTTCGGGAGTAAGCAAACATGGTTTCAAAATCCTTTATATATAACGCTTCGAGATATTCCCGAATATTAAGAAATGCACATCCCAGTAAAATACTCCAATACACATATCCAGCCTATTTCCTCTCTTTATGAATCATTCGTTCCTCCAATGACTTGTTACTTTTTTTTGCAGAAAACATCTCTCTAATACATACTTTCGACACCACGCTAAATTTAGTTCAAATTCCATGTTTTATTCACACAGTCGTTAAAGTACCTCTGTTATAAAATTCCTACTTTTATTTTCTTCCAGAGAATCGAGTTACTCTTTAAAACAAAACAAAAAATATCGCCTTTGCAGTCTTTCTTAAATGGAAGATTGTTGACAGAGTTATAAATAGTCCTGTATAGAAACGTCTCTATTATGAGGGACGTAGAGAAAATAGCATGTATTTTATGGTTCTATGTTCGTTTATTTTATGCAACATAGCGTAAATATCCGCAGACCTGAAATACGATGTTCTTAGAACTGAAATTTACACTGCTTTAAATTTATTTCTTAGAACAATGCTTTTATTATAAATATAAAAAAACTACTTTTATGACACCAATTGAGTACTGAGATAAGAGATTAAGTTTTCTCCATATTAATCTTCTAATACAAATTTTTCTAATGCGGAAGGACTTGTCGTGAGACATTCGGCCTTTTCTCATCGTCTGATACTAAAATTTAATATTTTAAAGTGCTAAAATATTTACAAGAAAAAACTCGAAATTGTATATACAGTGGTACCTCGATATTCGTCGTAAATTGGTTCCAGAAGGCTTGATGAGTACCAAAAACAAATTTTTCTCGTCACATGGAACTCAACTTTGTAATTATTTTGATTAATATAGTGTTTTATCTCTAAAAAAATATATTTTCTGATTTCATAATGTCAATACAACATTAATTCGGTTCCATGCACATTTATAAGTGTATCTAGTTTTTTTGCATATCTTAAAATATATATGTGCTGAAAATCATTCCTGTGGTTTTTCGTACCGGTTTTCCGGGAAGAAGGGAATGTGCCTCACGTACGCAGTTAGGTGTGACCTGTAACAGTACGTATAGTACTCAAGGTCATGTGCACAGAAGGAAGAATTACTTGCCACCCTCTCGGTCATTAAGGGGACACAGTTTCCCCACAGCAACGGCCCAGCAACCATCTTTTAACAAATGATATAGCTGAAAGGCGTTAATTGTTCGAGAACATTTTCTGACCTCTGCTTTCACGGGTCTGGAAATTTTTTAACAGTTTTTGGGGAAGTTGAAGAAAAGGCTGCGACTGTAGAACTCCTCTAGGTAGTCCGCTCTTCAGCTACCCGCTATTTTTTTGTATGCTGATTTTCTGGTCTGCTTTTGGACCGATTTTTGATAGACAATGATATATAATCTTCAGTATCCAATGAGGGTGGTGGTGAGTAATAATTAATTTGTAATATATTTTATCAAGCCAGAGCACAGAATAATTAATATATGTAACTAGGATTAATTATGTGTTCGAATAATTTCTTAATGTACGTATATAATTGTTATGATGTATACAGTGTAAATTTGTAATTAATGATAAAATTAATTTTAAGTAAGAAGAAGAAAAATTAAAATGTTAACATTACCTATTAAATTTGAGTTTTTTTTTTTTTTAGTTATCTCAGACATGTGTCAGAATGTGTTTTCTCAAATTAAAATTTTTTTATAAAAAAAAGTGTCTCTATACGATTTTCTATTTTATTACATGTTCTAATTGCACATAATATTTCTTAAGGAGTATTGTAAATTGAATTAATTCGTTCCTGAAAACCAGAAATTTCACATTTTACTAGGCAATTTATAAATGGATGCTTTTTAATGTAGGGGTACGTTACTCCATAACGGTCCTCTTAAAGTAAAATTTCAGATATCCTGAGTCGCGAGTTCTCGCGTCGATAATTTTGGCAGTGCGCAAAACCCAGTCTGTATCGGTTGGGCAAGCAGTAAACATTTAAACAGAAAAGTACCAAAATGCGTTAAAATTATATATATACAGGTATCCTCCTTTAACACGGTAGATAGGTTCCTAGAAAATGCCGTGTTGTAGGAAACCGTGTTATATGAGACCCACAGTTAAAAATGGTGGGGTTACGTGGAAGGGTCGGCATTCCAAAAAAATGATTCAAGATTTTCAGCTAAGCCTAGGCCTTCTTGTAATTTTATAGAGTTATAAATGAATAAATTATAATTTGTTTATACATTTCCATATAAAGCCACTATAGTTGATTATTCCTTCCCGTCATTATTTTAAGGTAATTTAGTTTTTAAATGTGTTAAACAAAAATCATGTTCTCCAGTGCTCTAGAAGTACAGTGTTGTACAAAGGGTTTCGCAATTTTTTTTATCGTGTTAGAGTGAAACTATTACAGGATGCAGTGTTATATGAGGGTTCCCGCAATTTATCTTATCGTGTTAGAGCGAAACCGTGTTGTAAGATCCGTGCTGTAGGAGAGCTACCTGTATATATATAACACATACATACATACAAAAGAGGTAAGAAACGATACGTGATCCTACGTTAATAACCCGCGGTAGTTTCCTTAGAAGAGACTACCTAAAAACTTTTTTTCCATGCAAAATCTTTGAATTAGACAGACATAATTTAAAATAATAATTAAATAAAATAGAGTAGAATTTATCATCCCTCAACCTGTACTGAAAGAAAAGTTGATGGCCTAATGAGTTAGTGGCAAAGCACAACAGGAGAAAGGTTATTGCATGGAAGGTGAATCTCCTTCCAATAAAACCTCATTCACTTGAACAGGGATTCTTTCTAATTTCTGCCTTTTAACAACACTGTTCCTTGTTGTAGACTCGGGGATATTCACTTCAAACCTACCAAGAGAAACTTGCTTCTGCCTATGTTTCAGAGTATTACTGAAGTGAGACATTGTTTGATGATTAAATACTTCGACTGATGATTTCGTTTGATGATTAAACATTGTCCCCATTTCGACTTCCTAGAGCTTGATATCTAATCGAGAATTTTTTCTAAAATATTTTTTAAAAACCTCTAATCTTTCAGATGCGATGAACCTATAGACAGCAAATCTTACAAAATTTCCTCACCATGAACTTAATACCATGGTATAAGTTTATATATCTCAAGAGAGCATTTTTCAATATATATCCCCAAAGCTAATGAGATAGTATTACATTTGATACATATAAGGAAAAATCACAATTCTAACCCACACTTCTAGTCCATATTTTATGCATGAATAAAATACAACATCAACGTGTCTACAAGCTTTGCGCAACAAGGAAACCAAGAAACCTTAATTACGTCTCCGTATCGTATTTGGAATATCTCCATGGTAACTTCCGTTTAATTCGAACATTTAAACCAATTGTCTATCAGAACTAATGTTTTGCAAAATACACACGCTTTACTCGATAGCCCGAAATGCGTTTCGTGTCCAGTATCATAACACATTTAACAAATTAGAATCATAACCTGTCTCTGTGCGTCATCCCTCTAGAGCTTGGGTGAACGTCATTAAAATTACATTCGTAAGATTTCTGAGTCTCAACTTTGCTTTTCCATCGGTAGGAATGTCTGAAACT